>QEPC01015698.1:4706485-4762715 GCA_003113815.1 Sphenodon punctatus
GGGGGGTAGGGGTGGGGTGGGGCTGGGGATAGGGATGGAGTTTTTCCCCATGTAGGGTACTTTAAATTGTTTTAAAATTTTATTATTGTTTTAAATGAAATGTTGTTCGCCGCCCCGGGCTGCCCTGTGGGCAGGAGGGGCGGGATATAAATTTAAACATAAATAAATAAATATAAAAAGAGACAGGCCACAGCATTCTGCACGAGCTGCAGCCCCCAAACCATCTCCAAGGGTAGCCCCATGTAGAGCACGTTGCAGTAGTCTAGCCTCAAGGTAATGAAATGAAGGCACAGATGATTGTGGCCAGATCCATATCTGAAAGAAAGGGGGACAGACTTCTCACCAAATGGAGTTGGTGAAAGACACTCCTGGACATGGCCACAACCTGGTATTCCAGATGCATTTTGGGATCCAGGATCATTCCCCCAGGCTGTGAACCTGAGTAACCAGGGGAGGCTAGACCCCATCAGTGATGGAAATCCCAATTTCCCCCAGATCACAGGGCTGGCCAGCCATCATCACTTCAGTCTTGTCTGGATTCAACTTCAGTTGGCTCACCTGCATCCAATCCCCAATGGCAGCCAGGCACTGAGAAAGCACCGAGACTGTAAGATTTTAAATACCAGGAGCTAGAGTTGTGCAATCCTGAAGCTATTTAGTTCGTAGACTGAGTTTAACACCAATGCAAATCCCAGGGAAATGAAGGGAATCAATGTTGGCCAGAAGATTGGCACTAAATTATTTGAGCATCACACTGCCCATTACATACTTACATTAAGTTCTGTTCACTTCCTCTAACATGCATCTTTGCAATGCACAGAGCATTTCAGTTAGTACTTGTTAATTATCCAAACCAAAATGCTAGCTACTTTACAATGTATTATCCAGACAGTGTCAATATAACATTTTTAAAGAAGGTAGAAAATTGTCCTCTTTTAGACACATGCTAATGGCACTGCCTAAATCAATCAGCCAGAGGAAATCCCAGAGCAGGTAGCTGTCACACTCTTCCTTTCCCAAATTATTAGATTAGAAGCTATTTACCTTTACTGTATAGCTTTTTCTAAATCACAACATTAAACCTTTTGAAGGAAAAACAACATTGGCTTTGTTTGTTTTGTTGACAGGTTTACTCCAGATTTTACTTCTTCCTGGGTAATTCGTGAGCTTACCCTGGTCACTGCTGCTGATCTAGAGTTCCACTTCACACTCAATGTGACCCTTCCTCACCACTTGTTGCCCTTATGTGCAGATGTTGTGCCAGGACCCAGCTGGGAAGAGTCTTTCTGGAGGCTCACGGTTCTGTTTGTCAGGTAAGTTATTTGGGTCTTGGGCCAGAACTCCAAGACCCATTAAAATAAATAAATCAAATTACAATTTTTGAGTTAAATTTTAGCAGCTGCTATCTTTATAAACTACCATTTTGGATGGGAGGGGTGGGAATTAATAATTCTCCTTCAGCTCCCTGCTCGGCACTCCTAGTTCGGGTATTGTCTTGCTTCAGCCAATCAGAAGACAGATCTCGTATTACAAAACTTTGCAGGCAGACCAGGAGACGTCCCCTCCCTGTGGTTTCCAGTTTGAGTTCTGCCTTCAGACTGAGTGGATGCAGATCACATTTTTCTCCAGGGTTTGGATTTCAGGGGCCTAGTACTCTCCCTCTTCTCTACGCATTTGGAGTGGCTTGAGCTAAGAGTGACCCTGCTTGCCCCCCTCCTTTTCTAGGAGGCAAATAGCAGGAGGCCTTAGGCCCTGCAGACAGGAGTGGCTTTCAAGTATGCAATGGAGAGGAGCTCTTGCTCCAAGAAGTCCCCTCCAGGAGGGCTTTTTTCCCCATCCCTGGGAGCTATCCCCAGCCAGGGAGGGAAGAGTAAGCTGAAGCCCTTGCTCCCCTTAGCCAGGAAGGTCCTGCTTAATCGGGGAGCTCCACTAATGCTGAGCGTGACTTCCACGGGGGAGGTTCCACATGTTCCAGGCACAAGCCGCAGCAGCTCAGGCCCTTTGCCATGGCTCTGGGAAACGGTCCTGACCCCTCCCGAAACTCTGAACTACCCTGCTCCTGCAGCTCAGCCCAGGGAGTGCCAGCGGTCCAGCTCCCCACAGGGGGATATGTTTGGTGGCCAGGATCCCCGAGGCATTGGGGCTCACCTGAAGGAGGGCAGGGATCCACTGGGCCGAGCTCGGCTACTGGTTTCTCCTTGTCACTCTCTCTCCGCACTCCCCCCCCCCCCCCCCCCGACTCCAGGTGAAGTTTGCTTCTGTGGGTCATTCCGTTGTGGCCCCCCCCCCCCCCCCTCCAAAAATGGCCGGTGCCCTGAAAGGAGATCTGCTACACACACCCCACTCCGCATGGATCAAGGGCACAGCCATTTTGGCCAGCCCGCATGCACCCTTGAGCGCTTGCGGCCATGTTCCCCATGAGGTTGTCATCAGCGCTGCCGTTTTACTTCCTCAGCCTGCATGTGCTCTAGAGCACTGGTGGCCATTTTGACCATGAAGTAAGCATGGGCACCACCATTTTAGGCCATATAGAGGGTGCTGCCATCTTGGGCAGGGGACAGCATGGCAGTGAGCGCAGCAGCAGAGCACAAAGGAGCCTATTCCACACCCCAGGCAAGTCAGAGGCCCGGGGAAAGAGAAAAAAAAAAGGTGATGGGCCAGCTTTAAGAATAATAGCATTAACCTGACATACCTGTCTCTCATAACTTACGGAGACATGAGGACCATGAGATTAGCTGATGATGGCAACGCAGAGAGGCCAGGCTCACCCTCCTCCCCACCTAAGAAGTCATGTCACAAGAACGTGGGCACCAAGCGCAAACCCATTTGGCCCATCACAAAGAATAGGGACCTGGACAGAGATCAGATTTCCTTGCCAGAGCTGCCAAAACTCATACCAATACCACCACCCTTAACTGAGTCAAAACCCAAACAGATGTTTTTGTGGCTCGTGCAAGCCATCAACAAACTGCAGGACCATGTCCAGAAGCTGGCAGTCTCGGACAATGAGGGATCCAGCACCACCTTCAAAGGCAACTCAAACGAAAGGAAAGCAGTCTCTCAGGAACAAACCTTGCCCTGAACACTACAATACTGATCACGAATCACAACGGGAGCAATCAGAGGACCACTGCTCTGACCAGGGACCCGAGTTGACTGCACCAAAAAATCTTAAATTCTGCAACCAGTGAAGCCAAATTCTGTAAATTCAGTGCTAGCATTAATATTTGCATAATTAACTTGATTTGCATAACTATACATGCTCGGAAGCAAATTTGCAATAGGCTTGACATAGAATCACAACTTTGCTAATCAAACATAACTCAAATCCTCTGGAATTTCAGCACCTCCCTCACGCAAACATAGGGCCTTCAGACCCCACCTACCCACAGTTCATCTCCCAGGGGCCTATTTACCCTCAGGTCATGGTCAGGATTGGCTGATTCTGCAAAAATCACTGCAAATTGCAGCAACGCAGTCAGCTCGGGTCCCTGGCTCTGACTCGGAGATTCTTAGGGCCTTGGAGCAGAAGGGATACAAAATAAAATGTCCAAAGGAGGACAGGCATGGCGCCATGCCTAAAAGATCACGGTGAAGGTCCACAGAATTTGAGTCCTCCACATATTCTGATTCCTCCGCAAAGGAGGGCGAAATTTCTGAGGAGGAAATAGTCTCAGACAACAAGCTTCAGGAGCAGCTTTTCCATCCAGCTGTGTTGTCAAAGATCCTGGAAGTTCTAAGACTACTGAACCAGGGTAGCCAGGAGGATTAGACTGAATCAACGGATGATAGGCACAAGTACCTAGCCCTTCCCGATTCCTCCATCCTTCTGCAAAATTTTCAAGTTGTCATGGGAGCATCCCATCAGGAAGTCAAGGGGATATAAGCTCCTGGCTAACCTCTACCCTTTTCAACAAGACAAGTGTGTCCCATTCACCCTTCCAACAGTGGACCCAGCAGTAGGAGCACTAGCAAAAGAACTGGCAGCCCCTCCGACTGGAGATCCCATATCCAGAGACCAAACAAGCCGTGCAATCAAAGCCTCACTCAAACACTCATATAAGGCAATAGCAGCAGGGTTTAAACCTTCTACAGCCATCACACTAGTCAGCTGGGCTATCATGGCTTGGTCCGATGAGGGAAGCAACCTGAACGTCTCCGTAACTCAGCACAATGTCTTGATGAACAGAATTACTGCAGCCGCAGCATACATTGCAGATGCATTCCTGGACGCTATGAGAATGAGATCACAGGCCGCAGCAGCAAACATGACAGCAAGGCAATGCCTGTGGCTCTGCAACTGGGTGGGCGACCTGGCAACAAAGACAACCCTGGCAGCGGACCCCTTCACAGGAGACAAATTATTCGACCCCACATTGGACATGATAGTTGAGGAGGCAAAAGATAAAAAGAAAAAGCCACTCATTTATGCCAGCGACAAAAAGAAGTTCTTTTCCTTTCGTCGCTACTCATACCCATGCGACTCGTATAGAAAGAGCAGCCAAGGGGGATACAGTAGAGAGACCAAAATACCAGAAAGCCTGCCCACAACCCCAGAAGATGAAGCAGACCCAAGCCCTCGGGACCAAGTCTACTCAATGTGCCGGGCAGACCCCCCAACTTGGGGAAAGGCTGTCACATTTCATCTAGGTATGGAACAGGACAATATTAGCCTCCTGGGTAAAAGTGATAGTAACTGGTGGAGTACCAGATCAAATTGACCCAAGTGGCCACCAGGAAGGTTCGTACAATCTCCCACATCCAAGAACTCAGAGAAAAAGAGTTCAAAGGGCGGAAGCCAAAGGGCTCCTAAAAGACCTGGGAGCAGTCAAATACCCATCAACCAACAAGGTCGGGGCCTCTATTCCATCACCTTCCTGGTGCCCAAAAAGAACAGAGCGTCCAGAGCATTCCTCAATCTGAAATTTTTGAACCACTTCACATGTTACAAATGATTCAAAATGGAAACCCTGAAGTCCATACTCTTCGCACTGTCAAAAGGAAACTGGCTGATGTCCATAGACCTAAAGGACGTATACCTACGCATTCTAATCGCAGATAGGCACAGATCACTGCTTCACTTCTGTTACAGGGGAGTGTACTGGCAGTATACTGTGCTGCCGTTTGGCTTGGCTACAGCATCTCATACCTTCACAAAGGTCCTCGTCCCCTCTTAGAGAAATTGAGGAAGCAAGCGATTCATGCCTACCCGTACCTGGATGACATACCTCTTTGCTCCAATTCATTCTGCAAAGTGGAAAGCGACCTCTCCAGGACACTAGACTGTCTCCAGCAATGTGGCTTCGTAGTCAACTTACCAAAGAGTCAACTATGCCTGTGTCAATAGCTTCAATATCTCGAGGTCAACATAGACACCCCAGAGGGACCTGGTATCAGTCTCAGAGGAGTGACAGAAGAAAATCATAGCATCGGTCTCGAGACTGTCACAATGCCAAATGTCCCTCATGACCCTAGTCCAGATCCTAGGAACTCTGGTAGCCTGCATAGGCCAAGTGCAATGGGTATGAATGCACCTGCGGCCTTTCCAGAACTTCCTCTTTCAGGCGGACATCATGACGAGAACGAACAAAACAATGACAATTCCTAGCACCCTTTTGGGACAAGATGAAATTGTGGGCCTACCAAACCCCATTTACGATAGGAGTTCCCATGACAGAGCCCAAATGGCTGTCCATCACAATGGATGCCAACCTCAGAGGTTGGGGAGGCAGACTAGCCAACAAGGGTGTGCAAGGAAGATGGTCTGAAAGAGAAGTAAGCTTACTGTCATCCATGCCTTCATCATCTCGAGGCTGGATTACTGCAATGTGCTCTACATGAGGCTGTCCGAGACGCTCGTCCGGAGGCTAAAGCTGGTGCAGAATGCCGCGGCCTGTCTCTTGACGGGGGCGGGTCGCAGGGAGCACATGACACCAGTGCTCCGGGCTCTGCACTGGCTGCCTATAAAGCACCGGGCCAGGTTCAAGGTGCTGGTTTTAACCTTTAAAGCCCTTCACGGCCTGGGCCCTGCTTATCTGCGGGGCCGCGTCACTCCCCATGTGCCCGTGCGACCCTTGAGATCGTCCGTGGGAGCCTTTTTGGAGGTTCCCTGGGTGTGACGCGGGTGGCCACCAATGTTAGATCTTTTTCGGTGGTCGCCCCTGTGCTGTGGAATTTGCTCCCGGAGGAGGCTCGACTGGCTCCCACTCTCCTGCTGTTTCGGCGTATATGTAAGACCTGGCTGTTCCGTCAGACTTTTGGCGAGGGGTAGGGGAGGGATGGGGATGGGGGCTTTTCCCCACATACTGTATTTTAAATTGTTTAAATTTTTTTATATTTTTTTAATGAATGTTGTTCGCTGCCCCGGGCTGCCCTGTGGGCAGGAGGGGCGGGATATACATTTTTAAATAAATAAATAAATAAATAAACCTCTTGGAACTTTGGGCAATACACCTGGCACTTTGGACTTTCGAGCAGAGAGTCCTTTGGGCTTTCAGGGCAGCCACGTCTTAAGACAGATGGACAACATCACAGCGATGGCATATGTGAATCACCGGGGGTGGGGTGGGGGCTCCAGATCGAAAGCCCTATGACTCAAGGCACAGACCCTGTTCAGATGACTTGAGCCCAGAATACTGTCAATAAAAGCGATCCACGTCCTTGGAATCGACAACCTAGAGGCTGACTGGGTGAGCCACAGGGACCTGGACCCGGACAAACGGGAGCTCCACACACAGGTATTCCATGATGTGGTGCAGGCAATGGGGTAACCAACACTAGACCTATTTGCATTGAAAGACAGTTACAAGGCACTGAGTTATTTCTCCAGGAGGAGAGACCCGGGGGCTCTGACCATAGAAGCCCTGCAGCAGATATGGCCACGAGAACTACTCTACGCTTTTGCACCAACAGCAATACTTGGCAGGGTGCTTCACAAGATCAGAGCAGAGTGAGCAGAAGTTACCCTCATCGCACCTTATTGGCCCAGGAGACCCTGGTTCTCTGACCTCATCACGCTCAAGACACAGCCACCACTCTCACTGCAGACCTATCCGGACCTGCTGAGGTAAGGGCCCATAACATACTCCGACCCACAACACTTACAGCTGACAGCATGGAGACTGAAAGGAGCTCCCTAGAAGCAGCGGGCTACTCTGACAGGGTACTGCAAACCGTCATGGCCTCACGCAGGGGCTCCACCAACAGGATATATTCAGCTACTTGGAAACGCTTCTTCAATTGGTTCCAGGACAGAAACACAGGCAACGACACTCCAAGTATCCCAGAAAAACTGTAATTCCTTCAGGATGGCATAGACCTAGGACTCAGGCCAGCAACGTTGGCCAGGAAGTTTCTGCCAAAGCAGCCATTCTAGCACCTGACTCACCAGTCTCTATCAACTGACACCATCACGTCTGACGCTTCCTCAGGGCGGCGAGACTCAGGGCACCGTCACCCGTACACAGATTCCCGAAATGGAACATGAAATAGTTCAAACAGCGCTCTCCCAACCACCATTCGAGCCACTAAGGACGGTACACCTATACTTTCTTACCATACTTAATAGCCATCACATCCACTAGAAGGACTTTGGAGCTCAGAGCGCTATCCATCACACTGGAGTTATGCACCTTCCATAAGGATAGGGTGGTACTTGGACCAGACTCTGCCTTCATACCGAAGGTCAACACAGCCTTCCACAGATCGCAGGAGATAGTCTTACCCACCTTCTGCTCAAACCTCAAACCCAACTGAGAAGGTGTGGCATAAATTGGACGTTAAAAGGGCGCTGAAGATCTACATTAAAAGAACACTCTGAGGGTAGATCATCTAGTCTGTTCGTACTTTACAGAACCTCGCTTAGGGGGTGACCAGCCTCCAAAGCAATCATCGCTAGATGGATAAGAGACTTGTCAGAGAAGCCTTTAGGGCAAAAGGCCACAACCTGGAGGGACGAATCATGGCCCACTCGCTACGTTCAGCCAGTACATCCAGGGAATTGGCATCTTACTCCTCCGCAGAGGAAATCTGCAGTGTGGCAACCTGGTCATCAATTCACACATTTACTAGACGTTACAGACTGCACAGTTTGGCTTCTGCAGATGCAGCATTTGGCTGCAGAGTACTGCAGGCTGTGTAAGACTAATGCAGAGTCCTCCCCTTCTTCTCTTCTCCCTCCTGCTGGAACTGCTTTGGCATCACCTAAGCTGGGCGTGCCGAGCAAGGAGCCGAAGGGAGAAAAGGAAATGGGGCACGTACTAGTGAATTTTCTTTCTGATAGGCTCCCTGCTCAGCACTTGGACCCACACTTGGGCCTGCCGTCAGGGGAAAAAACTTGGCACCTTTTACTCATGTGGCTGTTTCGGCCTAGTGTTTTCTACATTCTCTTGTAGATGCTTTGGAACAATCAAACTCGAAACCGCAGGGAGCGGACATCCACCTGCAAAGTTTTGTAATATGAGATCTGCCTTCTGATTGACTGAAGCAGCACAATACCCAAACTAGGAGTGCCGAGCAGAGAGCCTACCAAAAAAAAAAGTCCTTGGTAAATGTCCCAATTTTCTTTTCCCCTGCATTAATTTAGAGACTGATTCTTTAAAGGGCAAGGTGCTGAATGTCTTCTGTTCTGGTTGACTTCACCACATATGGATGATAGTCAGCACCTAAGGGATTCAGATGTATGTAGTGAAAATATCTCAAGTTAGAAGGATCCTGTGTCCGTGCAGTGGCAGGTACATCTTAGGCAATCCATTCATAGACAGATGGTTAGCTTGGAGGCAAATTAATAAAACCTTTGGCATACTAGTAAATATTAGGGCCAGATTTTCTATTGTGCTCTAAGGCCTGATCTAACTCATATAAGCTGGGGCTCTGGGAACCAGAGCACACTGCATTCAAGACATCTGCCCTTCCTGGAGAATTTTTTTATATCATACACTGAATGTAAGTGCTCCTCATTTGTATTCCTCTGTCAGGCTGGGAAGATGCCTGTTATTGATGACTGTCCAAAATAGTTGTGTTCACGTCATACACAAACCTAAAACACTTAAGTGAAAAAGGAAGCGGGGGCATTTCAGGATACTATAAATATATTTACTGAGGCTACAAGTTCATTAGATTGGTTAGATAGCTTGCCTTTTGGTAATAGTCATGCAACTACTTCAGAAAGTGGCAAAAATTTGCATAACCATCTTAGCTAAATGTGTAATAAGGTACCATATAGAAAAATGCGTTTGTGACCTCAGCTCTCCCATTAAACTGCGATGATTGCTATCCCAGTAATTTCAATTGGCATCCCATCTCAAAAGAGATAAACTAGATCTGGAAAAAGTGGAGAGAAGGGCAGCAAAAATGATCAAGGGTGTAGAACAGCTTCTGTATGAGGAGAGGCTCAATAGCTTAGGTCTCTTCAGCATGGAGAAGAGACAACTGAGAAGGGATATGATAGAAGTTGATAAAAATATAAAATAAGCTGAAGAACAAATAAATAGTGAGCTGTCATTTACCTTCCCAAATAATACTAGAATTCAGGGACACTCTTTGAAATGAACTGGTAGCAGATTTAAAACAAACAAAAGGAAATACTTTTTCACTCTGTATAATTAACTTGTGTTGTGAAGGCCAGTAGTGTAGTTGGGTTTAAACAAGGACTGGATAAGTTCTTGGAGGATAGGTCCATAAATGGCTATTAATGTCAAGTAGGTCATAGGATGCAACCTCTGACTGTTGGAATCTGGAAGTGAACAGCAGGGAATGGATCACTCCATTATTATTATTATTATTATTATTATTATTATTATTATTATTATTATTTAGTAAACATTTATATAGTGCAAACAATGTACCTGGTGCTTTACAAAGTAATTAAATAGACATGGTCCCTGCCCTAGGGCTTAGAATCTGAGGGTGGGGGGGGGGGCAGACAAAGAAAGGGGAACAGAGGGAGAGACAAGGAGTGTAACATTCACGAGGATGCGAGGTCCCAGGTGTACGCGCTTGGCTTGGTTACATCAAGAGCCAATTATGACCTATTAGGTACTTCTCTGAAGTGACAGTGTGTGGCCTTTGCCAGAGAGATAATGTTGAGCTTGATGGACCATGGTTCTGGCCCAGAATGGCACTTCTTATGTTCTTAATGTTTATGTCATGGTCTTTTCCAAGAAAGGAGAATAACATTTAAAAAACCAAACAAACAAACAAACAAAAACCGCCACCACTTTTTCCTCTGTGTAGTGTAGCTTGTTTCACCTGTATCTTAGATTACTAGCCCTTCAGAGGAGAGAATGTCATCATGTTTGTACCCTGCACAGCACCAGGCTCTTAGCATGCATACTAACATGAAGCTTGAAAAAACATTCTAGTCATAAAGTTGATCTGTTTCATTTAGTTGTCTAAAGAAAAAACTAATCTGTTTTGTTTTCTAGTTTGTCGCTACTGGGTGTCATTATGATAGCCTTCCAACAAGCACAATATATTCTAGCAGAATTCATGAAGTCAAGACAGAGGCCAAATCCCAGTTCCTAAGCACAGCAGAACAACAATTCTGTTGACATAATCAGCTCCGATTCTTACAAGTAAAAATATTTTTTTTAACTTCTTTGATTCAATTTCACTTAAACTCAATTTTCTGTGGAACAATCTTTTCTTAATCTTTTAATTGCAGAGTTGTCGTCATGGACTTCTGAGGGAATATTGCTTCAGGAAACTGCTTCACTTTAGCTTTTAATATTCTGACAACATTCAGGCACTCACTAGCAATTTAATCTCTTCAGATGAGATGTTACAAAGTCGGGCTATTGCATATTGTTGTTTAGATATACTGAGTAATGTAAAAGCATAGCTAATTACTGCGTGATGGGAAAGATGTAGGCACGAGTTCTGGATCAGGGCCAAAATCATTTACTGACTTGTGCTCCCACAGAAGGAAGACAGTAACCTAAAGAATGCTATTCCAAAAATGTTAAACTTTCAAATAACTTTATTGATGGTGGCTTCAGTGCAATCATGCTTCTGTTATATCTTTGGTTTCTGACAAGGTGTTTATAAACGAGATGATAGCCCACACCAGGAGGGTGTTCAGCCCGTGTTTGCTGCCTGATTATTAGCTGTCCACAAGATGCGCACTATCGAGGTGCGCTCAGCCTTCGTGTGGGCAAAGTGCCTAGAGAGGTCCCAGAGGTCGGAGCAGCAGGTGCACTTGCTGCTCTTGCTCTCCCTGAGACTACTTCTGTTTAGTTTTGCTTTGGAATGCTCAAAAATAGCATTCCAAAAGGCAACCTCCCCACCACCGAAAAAACAAACAAACAGGAAGCAAACAGCGGGGGGAGTCTCCTAGACCCAGAATTCTCCATGGCTGATAGGGGTGATGGTGGACAGAGCATGGCACTTTCCCTTGTATTGGGTTTGCTGCGTGAAAGCCCCTTGAATGGGAACTGCCTGGACTGAACACAGTACTCCTACAGACGATCATCCATTTATTTTTACCCTTAAAGTAAGGCTTAATAGAAGAACTGAGAAGAACAGCTGAGTGGTGGGGTGACAGCAGGTAATTGGAAATACATCTTGAGGTGCTTTTGTTGGAGTGTTGGATCTATACATTCTCATTTAGATTGAGAATTGGGGGTGGTATCTTCACATAAACGTTTAGGAGGTTTTATTTACCCAAAATAGAAGTTAAAATAAGCATGTGAGAAAATTTAGGAAAACTATTGGTTTAGGTTTTTTTAGAAGCTTGTTCATCCGGCCGCTCATGATGGATTAATGTGTGCAGAAACGGGCCTTTTAAATGTCAGCGTATGCCTAGTTGAGGGGAAGTTATTGAATAGTCACCAAATAGGCTTCCTAAAATGTGCCCTTGGAGGCTAACAAACTTTCAGATACATTATATTTATATTTATTTATACTAAAATTTCTACCCCCACCCCCTCCTGCCTCTGGCAACTCGGGGTGACTTACAACAAAAGCAATAACATAACAACCCAAATATAAATAATTAATAATAATAATAATAATAATAATAATAATAATAATTAGTAATAAATAATAAATAATAAAAATAAAAAATATAAAAAATATAAAATCAGTTCACATACAAAAGGTCACAGAGTTCAAAGTTACCCATCCCAATCCCTTTGTTCATCCATCTCTGCCTCCAAAAGCCTGGAGAAATAAGTAGGTCTTACATTGGCACTGAAAGGAGGGAAGATCTGGGGACAGACAGACTCCCACCAGGAGGGAGTTCCACAGCCGCAGTGCCATGACTGAGAACGCCCTCTCCAATGTCGCCCCCCCCCCAATATACATGGGGAACTTAAAGAAGGGTTTCCCCGGCCGACCGCAGGGGCTGATCCAGGACCTTTGGGGGTGTGTGAGGTGATCCTGCAGATAGTTGGGGCCCAGACCGTTTAGGGTTTTATAGGTTAAAACCAACACTTTGAATCGGGCCCGGAAGACTGGCTGCAGCCAGTGCAGCAAACGAAGCACAGGTGTGTTATGCTCACGGTGCCCTGCCCCCATAAGGAGGCGGACTGCCACATTATCAGTTCAACGGTTAAGTGATATTTTTAAAATGCAGATAAATGGATTAGTATATATGGTGAGTTATTGTGATTTTAATTCCCTCTCAATATGTTAAAAAGGAAATAAAAGATTTCAAGATTTTTAGTATGCAAAATGACATAAGTGCAAAATCTTCTCAAAGCTCCCCATTTTAAAAACTTGTTAAATATTAATTTGGTTTAGAATTTTATCTAAGTAATGTTTATCATAGTAAACAAAAGGAGCCATTACTAAATTGTGTTTCCCACAGTGTAGATTAGCTGTTTTGAGAGGGAGATGATTAAAGATTCCTTATGTAGAGTGGAAGTGCCCATTTGGGATGAACACTATACATTTTAGACCATTACTTATGGTTTTGTCTCCCATTTAATACTTTAAGAGAAAAATGTATTAATCCAGTGATACAAAATTTGCACACTGGACAACCAAAGGAGGATCAATATTGCTGCTGTTAGAAATGGGTGTTCCGGATTAATCCGTAACAGCCCGGAATGGACCGTTACGAATTAATCTAAATTATGCCCTGCCAATTCCAGATCTTGTGTTCTGGATCCGGATTTCCCCCACCCCTATCCTGTGGGGTCCTGGAATGTACTTACCCACTCATCTGCACATGTGCAAAATGACTGCTGTGCATGCACAAAATGGCTGCCCTTTTCCAAAATGTATTAATCGAGTGATACAATTTTGGGAAATGATTGTGCATGTGCAAAACAGCCATGGTGGCCATTTTACACATGCACTATCCAGAGCTGGAAGCTCAATAGCATGCCATGGTGAAGGGGCCTGCCGGGAGGCCCCCCCCCCCCCCCACAGCTGGTGGAGCTCCAGTAAAGCCCTCTGAGGCTAGTAAGTACCATTCCAGGGCCATGGGAAAGGTTGGACTCGCTGCCTTGGGAGAGACTGGATGGAAGGGATGGATCAGTTTCCCATTGACTTCAATGGGATCCGAATCTGTAATTCATCCAAAAATTAATATCTGAATCCATAATTCAATCTGGATGCCCATCCCTGACTGATGATAACTCCTTGACTGTGTTGACTTCACCAGGAATATTGGTCCTACTCTAAAATGTTAACGTATTCTATATTTTAACATGTTAATGATATGTTTACACCTATAATAATGGACTTGAACTTTTGAATGCTTGACTTATTTGGTCTGTGTTGATATGGTGAGAGTGTGAGGCATCTGTAAAAAAAAAAAAAAAAAAAAAAAAAGTAAGCACATTCTTATCAGAGAGAGATGATAAAAGGAGGAGTGGAAAGTATGTATTATGAGGGAAAGGGCCCTTAAAATGCAGGCCCCTTTGTAGCACAGGTCTAAGGACTTGATTACACTTTATGGTGAGGTAAAGAAACCACAGGAGATCTTACCCAGTGATATCTCCCAACATACGAACGCTCCAGAGTGTGCGGTAGCTTCATTCCCTCACCTGTCTTCAGAACTCTAATTTTGAACTAGCATTTACACATTATTAGTAAGAGGTAATTTACCTCAGAGTGACAACAATCATGGACTGCACCTTGCCTAGATGATGATAATCACTAACTCTAAACTTACATTAAGGGGTAGTCCATGATGATGATAACCTCTCCAGGAGCAAGCTACCCATTACGAACATAATCTTTGAACACTAGTAAATGGTAAAAAGTCTGAAGGTAGTAATATGTGGCAGCTTAACCCACACTTTGGAGTTTTCAGACTTTTGGAGATAAAACAAGATAAAAACCTCTATGGCTTATTTACCGTAAGGTATCTGACCTCTTGCTGCAATCTGCTGGAGCTCACATTTTGAAGTCAGTGGGAGCCAAGCATGTAGACTGGATGAAACTGTGGCCCAAAGCATTTAAATGAAATATTTACTCTGTGGATACTTCTTTCATTTATGACAAAATCTAGGTTAAGATCAATTTCTTACTAGGTAAGAAATTTGTGTATCTTACTAGGTTTTATTTTTTAAAAGGTAGAACTCCAGTTCCTATTTCACAAATATATTCCAACTTCTTTCCTGAGTGTTTAGAAATAGAAAAGAACTTAATGATACCTTAGTATTAAAATTCTTTATTTCAAATCCAGGGGCAGCTGTAAGACTTTTATGGATTCCTATAGTTCATCTGATAAGGGTCGAGGGAAAGGCTTCCTTTCTGTGGGCACTTCAACTAGCCGGAGCCAAAATGCTGCAAAGAGGAGTTCAGCAACATACAGCCACTCCCAGAAAAAACACAAATGTTCAGTTTATTACAGTAAACAGAAGTCAAACATGGCAACTGGTAATGCCATTACAACTACTGAGGAGAAACAGAATCAGACTGTTGAGAGTCAAATCTCCACACCAAAAGAGGATGTTTGCACTGATATTAGTGAGAACTGGATAAACCTAAAATATGCAAATGGCATAAATGCAAACCTGCAGAAGAATTTAACTCTTCCTGCAAACTTTCTAGATAAAGAAGAAAGTGTACTGAAAACCACAGTTCTTATGAAAAATACTTCTTCAGATTGTGATTTGAGGGAGGATCTTCAAACATGTATGTTTCCTAAGGAAACGAACATTAAAGCTTCAGAAAATATAAATGAGCTCAAAGAACAGGAGTTCTATCCTCTGAAGACATCGAAAAAGCTACCTGAAAGTTACTTGTCAAGACATTCACCTCAGCAACAGCTAGGACTGCAAGAAAATTCCAGGAAAAATAATGGTAACATTTTTATTTTTAAAAATTAACGTTTAATGCAACAAATGCAAGATCTTATTTGTGTATCTTAATATGCATCCTACCAGGGATAATGTGAGCATTTTTGCCATCCTAGGCAGCCTGGGCAGCTGCCATCCTTCCCCATCCAGCTGCAGAACTTGGCATCAGCACTCGGATCAGGAGTGGAGTGGGAGACCCACCTTGCATGGCCCCATACCCATCACTGCTGCTTCTCCAAGTTCCGTGGCTGGATCAAGCACAAGGCTGCGTAGGGCAGCAAGTTGAAGGAGGTGACTCTTTTGCCGCCCACACCATTCCAGCTGTGGAGCTTGGCAGTCACTGGATGAAGGGGGAGGGGGAAGAGCCACCCCTTGAACTTGCTAACTGAGGTGGCCACCTATGCTGCCTATGTGATAGCGCCGGCTCTGAATCTTGCATTTATGTGCAGACTTGCAAGCAATAGGAATCACTGTCACAAATCAAAAGTGGGCTAAGAGATACAGCCATAGGAACACTTCTCAAATCAAAGGTGAAATACTACAACAGAAAGCAAGTTACACAGTGTTAAAATTCAGTCTTATCCAATGCGTAATCTTATTTACATTAGGGCTAATAGTATGCAGATATCTGAGTCTGAGAAAAATTGGCATTGTGACTTTTGCATTCTGTCTTAAACTAAGACAAAGTAGAAAATTGTGAGGAACCTGATGTGTGATCCTTAGCCAGAGAGTACTCTAGGGGAAAACTAGGGAATTGTTCATCCAGTCTGTTCAGTTGGGATGCATGGCATCCCAGCTTTCTTTGGAGTAGACACAGGGAAGGAATGTGAGAAAGTAGGGGACTTATCTGGCATATAGAGGTAGGCTTCTCTTATGGAAATTAAGTTCCATCAGGAAATACTTGGCAAGACTCAAATAAAATAAGGTTTAGCAGTCCATATCTTTTCAGTGTAGATTTTATTAAAATGTACAATTTGGCCTGCGTCAGTTATTCAGATTACCTAACTCCTGCATAAAATGATAAACTTCTTGAGGTACAGGCAGAGCAAATTTTCAGTACCTTTCTTAATTTTGCTATAGTCTCATACAGTTATTTAGGTCTGCTTAAAATCTGGATCCTGAGTTGTAAGTCATGATCCCCTACAACTCCCATTCAGTTTGTTTGGAATTGTGGGCCCTCGGTACCTAAAGATCAGACTATTGATTTATGTAATTTGTAACACAGAATAGACAATATCTGCTGTCATTAGTATATGTAAATTGTCTCCTTGTTAATAACTTAAAATTAGCATTTCTATCAGAGTATATGATAGCTCATGGGAGTCTTCCCTTAAGGAATTTCCTCAGGTGGTGGCAGCACGAGTCCTAAGGATGTTTGTAGAGGTTAATGGAGACAGTGGGTGGTGAATTTTGGGATAGGTCAGAAGAATCAGGCCTCTGACATGTCAAAGAACCAGGTCAAAGAACAAAGTTCTTTGAAGTTTTTCAGATACTCTAGAAATATAAAATACTGTTGATTGTTCCAGAGTCTACACTGGCTTCCAAAAGCATTCCAGGCACAATTCAAGGTGCTGGTTTTTATTTATAAGACCCTAAATGGCCTGGGCCCTTGTGGCGACAGAGGCCTGGTTCTACTGACCTATCCCAAAATTCACCACCCACTGTCTCCATCAACTACAAGCATCCTTGGGACTCTCGCTGCCACTACCCGAGGAAGTTCCTTAAGGGAATACTTTGTTGTATCCTCATGCAACCTCCCAGCCTCCAGATTTAAAGGATTAACCAGTGAAACCTTTGCATTTCCTGGCAGTATGTTGAGACCTTTAGGCATGGGGTAGAGAAACACAAGAATACCTCAGAAATAAGAGTTAACAGTAACTAAATGTTACTATACCAAGGAAACAAATATGGCTACAGGAAAGGAAAGATTAACAATATATCATTTGATGACCTTTACAGTTTCAGTGTAACAAAGTTAATCTTACCAGTCTTAGACCAAACCCTTTTCTTAATCACCTTAAACCTATCAAGGGTCCCCTGGGGAAAGCTCACCCTTACCTAAGCCTCTCCCAGGCTGTCACCCTAGTCCTAGATCAGCCTGTCCTGAGATCCTCCTTTCAGCCAGCCCTTTAACTACTCTTCTTTCCCCCCCAGCTCCAACTGTCTCCCCACTCCTCAGACTTCCAATTGCCAACCCTTTCTTTAACCAGTCCCCATCCAGAAGCATTTAAAGGCCAATCAGCGAAAAGGAACTTAATTCAAATGAAGAATTAAATCTTGCTCCGTAATTGACCAATCCCAAGCCTTCTCAGCCAACCCACTAACCAATAGAATTAGCTCACCTCTAACACCTCCAGACCCCTCACGCTCTAATCTTTAGTGTTGTGTTTCTTTAACTATTAAGCACCTTCTTTTTAACTTTAACCACCCCTATTTACCCAAACTTAACTCAAAATGTAATATAACACATTTAATATAACATAACACCCCCAATCCAAACAGGTAACAAAGTTCACCTATCCGAAAACTCAGTTATGTCACAGCCCTGCATAACTCAAGGATGGCCTCTTCCCCTATGTTCCATCAAGCTCCCTAAGGTCCGCCTCAGCCAGGGGTACCCTCTTGCAAGTTCCATCATTGCATCTCATCCATACATCAAGGGTCAAAGAGAGGTGTTCTTGGTGGCTGCCCCACAGCTCTGGAACTTTCTTCCCCTGGAGGTTTGCCAAAGTCTGAGCCTGAGCATTTTCCAGAGGCAATGTAAGGCTCATATTATCTGAGAAAGTTAGCTCTTGCTGATGAAAGCTCATGCCAAAATAAAGAAATTTTATTGTTGGTCTTTAAGGTGCCACAAGACTCTTCTTTGCTGTCCCTATTTGGGCAGGCATTAGGACTTAAGGTTTAATCTTATGAGTACTTTATATATTTATATATTTTTATACTGTTGTTATGGGTTATATTTTTGTATTTTATGTGTGCATTTTTAAAATATTTTTACCCACCCTGAACCTTCAGGGAAGGGTGGGTTAAGAATGTAAATGAATAATTAAACTAAACTTATTTTATGTATTGAAAGCAGCTAAATAAAGCTTAAAATGATTGATTAAACTCTTTAACTATAACCAGATGCAACTTCAGCTATAGTTTAATAGAAATCATGCTGTCTACATATATATATATCCAAGTGAGAGATATTTGCTTCCTATTGTACATATAATTACAGTTGTCAGAAAAATACCTTATTTTTTCTAGTAATTTAGATCCTTAAAAAAAGGCTTTCTTCTCAGTGCACTGACAGTTGCTTAGCATCAAATAGAAAAGAACCAACTGAAATCTCTTGTATTCCGTTCATTTCATTAATACCTTGATTCTGGCACTGCTGAGGGGAGAGTGTTGTTTACTGGTTGTCAAAAGATCTGTGGTTGAAACATGGGGTGAATTAAATTGCAGTAAATTAAAACTGAATTATACTGTTAGGAAACGTCTGACTATTACTTAGCCATTTTGTAGCACCAAGAAGTCTTTGGGAAACAACTTACACCAGGTATTATGTTATATCTTCAAGTGCAGTGACATTTGTTTTTAGGTTTATCCTGCAGGGCTAGCATGTGCAATGTGTTGTTGCACATGTCCCCGGGCTTGGGTGGCAGTCCCGGCAAATTATTTAAATTATGCAAATCAGTCCCCACACCAAAACTTTGCACATGGTCCCACAAATCCTGGGACTGGCCCTGTTTCCGTGCCACATAAATTTCTCCCCAGCTGCCATTCACAAAGGTGGCAGGGTTTCCCTCTTCCCTTCCTCTCCTGAGTCTGCTCTCCTTGCTTTGGATTTGGCTAGTCAAGAAGGAATATAAAAAAAAAAGGGCTGGATGTGCTTTTCCTTCTAAAGATCAAGTGCTTCAGCTTTGCGTATGGGATTGTAATGACCTTGAGGCAATTTTCGAGTGATATCAACTGGGTTTCAAATTTTTACACAACATTAACTTTTAAATTTTGTTACTTTGTAGAAGCGAGAAAACAAAAATATCTTAATATGGGTTTTTAGGAATGCTGCAAATGAGAAATGGCTGGGAAAGTAAATGGGAGCCTCATGCTCTACCATAGTAAAGCTAATGATGTTGCTTTATATTAGGGAATAGCCACGAAGAGCCTCTCAGAAATGAAACTGAAACCTGCGAAACTTTGAAAAAGCAAGTTCACACAAAGGCTTCCACAGAGAAGAAGACAGAGAAAGGGCGTAAAGAAGATGCACTGTGTTGTGGAAAACACGAACTTCCATCTGTTGAGGTTTGAGATAAAGTTGTCTTCTCCTTTCTGTGTTTAAAGTGCCTTTTTAAAAAAAAAAGAAATATCTCTCTCTTTGCAAGGTGGACAGTCAGAACTGATGGGTTATGACCCTACTCAGTCAGCAGTAGGCAGGATCCAAATGACTGACAGTCACTGCTAGTGGTGTAACTAATATTGGGATCGAGATCATCATAAAACACCACTCCAATGTGGTATAAAAACAAAACTTTATTGGAACGGCACACCTTGGTTTTCTATTCTTGGCAGGGTTATACTACACACACAGTATTATACAGATAGTCCCCAGATAAAGATATCTTACGTGTCCTGTGACTGGCCAAATCCTGGAAGCACGCAGGCTGATTCAGGGAAAAGACTGAGAGAGGGCCCTTTGGTGCTGGAGAGTAGAGCTGCTGGCGAGCGAAGATAAGTTGTGATCCATGTGTGCAAGGTCTGGAAGGGAGTGAAGCCACATGATTCACCAAATTGGTGACCACAAGCCCCAACCCAAAGCCATGTTGTATGACCAGGTCCTTTATACAGTTCTGAGGTACAGGTCAGTAATAGCAAGATGCCATGTCATGGTGACATCACACAGTTCTTTAGCATATCAGAAGAGGGTCTTCCTGGGAGGAAGGGCCCTGAGCATATTAGCATCTTTATCTTTTAGTTGATGGTTCTTTTCCTGGCCTGGAAATCAGTAGCAAGAGTTGCAAATGTCCCATTTGTCTGTTCACAATGGGTTTTGTTTGTCAACTCTAGGTGTTGAGCAGGAAGCATATGTTAAGTGTCTGGTTATGCCTTTGTCAGTATGCTGATGGGGCCTTATCCACATGTTGAGTCATCTCAGCTTGAATTCCACCACAATCTCAGGCCTGTTGTCTGTTCTGGACCCTCTCTCTGCTCTTTGCCTTTGCTTGACCAAAGTTAGGTCTGGCTTCCTTTGTCCAGACCAGGAGAACATAAGATATCAATAAAACTATATTCTATCGCTATAGAGGGAGGGGCATACCCCTGCACCAGCCCCCCAGTCCATTCCTGTCTTGCAAGAGAGCAGGAAGCAGGCTACAGATTTTTATTTCCACTTTTAGTTTTGTTTGTTTTGGGGAGCTAACCCCCTTCACCCTCATCTTGTCCTTGGGTGGGAAGGCAGGGCTCTGAGCTTTGTGGTGGGGAGAGCTGGGCCGTGGTCCTTCCCCAGGTGTGTCCCCTCTCCTCTTTAGTCTCCTTAAGGGGGGCCCCATTTGGGGGCGGGGATTATTGGCCACAGGGGGCTTCTCCTTCAGCCACTGGTGTGAAAGGGAGTTTGAGCAGGCTGGTAGTAGTAGCGGTGGCGGCAGCAGCAGCAACGCACAGCCATCGTTGGGCTGGTTTCCACCTTTTTTCTCTGAGGGGGTCCTGCCTCATACTAGCCATCCCTCCACCGTCCCTCACTCTTCGGGTTGTAATGGTTCCAGAGGTGGTAAATCTTGGCAGTCAGATGCAACAGTGCTCCTCAACCAAGAGGGTTCTGCTCAGTCTGAAGTGGAGACAGAGAGCCTGCTCCGGGGGGGGGGGGGGGAGGGGAGGACACAGTGAAGCAGTCCCAGGAAGCCCCATTGCAGAGGATGAGTGCACCCACCTGGGAATTCCAACCCCCTCAGACCAGGCTCCCTGTTCCTGCAGGATACACCAACACAGGCTCAGGTATGACTGGGGGGGGAGTGTTTCACACACCCTCCATCTGGCAGGCCCATGCACCCCTGCCAGGTCTTGCAGCCATGTCATCAGCACCCCATGATCAACTGTATCAGACTGCCAAAAGATCTAAAATAAAGCAAAAGGGTACAATTTATGCAGTCAATTTCCAAATGGAGATCGTCAACCAAGGCCACAAACACAATCTCTGTGCCATGCCCAGGACGAAAACCCAACTGGCATGGATCCAGGAAACCAATAGCATCGAGATGTGCACAGAGCTGCGAGACAGCCATATGTTCGATAACCTTCCCTAAGAAGGCAAGGTTACAGACAGGATGGTAGATGTCTGAGGAGTCAGCATTAAGAGATGGTTTTTTGAGCAGAGGACTGATGACCGCAGTTTTGAGGCATGGGATCAGCCCTAATGATGCTAGGTGGAGATAGCCAGGATTTAATCAACTATTCCCCACCCAGAGGAGCTCCTCCAGATGGCACTTTTGTTTGTTTATCAAAATTTGTAACCCGCCCCCTACTGGCAGCCAGGGCAGTGAACAACATATGTTAAACAAATATATAAAATACATTCATAATAAATAAACAACAATTAAAACCATCAATAAATAAACATCAATTAAAACAACTGAAGCCCAGTAAGAAACAAAAAAACCTCCCCCCCCCCCCAGAAAACCCCCCACCCACTACCCATCCCCTTCTCCAAATACCTGGCGAAACAGCCAGGTCTTGCACTGTCTATGGAAGGAGGGGGAGATCCAAAGAGAAGGTGAATCTCCACCTAGAGGGAATTCCATAGGCACGGACACAGAGAACGCCTTCTCAAAGGTTGCCACCCAGAATACTGGGGGACCTCCTAGAGGCTGTTGCTGGCTGACTGCAGGGGCTGATTCAGAACATGGGGGATGGGGCAGTCCCATAGGTAAGAAGGGCCCAGGCCGTATAGAGCTTTAAAGGTAATAACCAACACTTTGAATCGGGCCCGGAAGACCATAGGCAGCCAGTGCAGACAACGGACCACAGGTGTTATGTACTCCCTGCAGTCTGTCCCCGTCAGGAGGTGGGCTGCAGCATTCTGCACCAGCTGTAGTCGCAGGTTGTCACCAAAGATAGCCCCACATAGAGTGCATTCCAGTAACTTTGCAGACACCTAGCAGAAAGAAAGCTTGCTTTGCCACTACCACGGCGGACAGAAACGTTTTATGCTGTAGTGGATCAGCTTTGGTGTGAATCAAGCACCACCTGCACTATAACCATCTATCCCCTCGATGTATTAGGGGGACCCACACTGCTGCCATGGAAGAAGTGGATGCCTGAGTGCCACCATGTTGTTAGCCCAGGTCAACATAGCATACCACAAATCAACCAGGGCAATAACAGTGAGGCCATCAAGGTCAGCAGATAAATCCCCCAGAGAATTCTGGTATCCTATTGGATCCATTAGTCTCTGTGGGCGGACCATCCTAACTGATCCACCATCCAGATCCATCCAGACCATGTAGGGCTTTAAAACCAATACCTTGAATTGGGCCCGGAAGACAATAGGCAGCCAGTGCAACGAATGGAGCACTGGTGTAATATGCTCACAGCAGCCCATTCCCATAAGGCAACGGGCCGCCGCGTTCTGCAATCTCTGAACCATCACCAAGGGTAGCTCTACGTAGAGCGCGTTACAGTAGTTTAATCTTGAGTTGATAAAGGCATGGATTATGGTGGCAAGATCCGTGTCGGAGATGTACGGCCACAGCTGCCGTACCAGATCTAATTGGTAAAAGACGCTCCTTGCCCAGCCACCACCTGGGCATCCAGGTGGAGCTGTGAATCGAGGAGCACTCCCAGACTACAGGCCTGAGAGACCAAGGCGGGACGGACCCCATCAATGATGGGGGGGCCTCCAACTCCTCAGCCCTCCCCACCAGCACCACTTCCATCTTCTCAGGATTCAGCTTCAAACTATTCCTCCTCATCCAGTCCCCCACAGCTGAGTAAGCAACGAAACTGCCTGGTGTAAGTCAGCTGAAAATGAGAGAGATAGCCGGGTGTCATCAGCATATTGATGACACCAAACTCCAAAATCTCTCATGATCTCCCCCAGAGGCTGCATATACACGTTGAATAAGAGGGGACAGAATAGAACCTTGCAGGACCCCACATGTGAGATCCTGGAGGGATGACGAATAGTCCCCCAGTACCACACGCTGAGATCTCCTGGCCAGAAAAGAGTGGAACCATCCAAGGATGGCCCCAGCCACCTCGCTAGGTCCCCAAACGGGTCACCGATATTTCATTGTCAGCTATGTCAAAAGCAGTCGAAAGATCTAACACAACCAAAAGAGTAGACCGACCCCGGTTTAACTCATGGCAGTGGTTGTTGACCAAGGTCACAAAAGCAGTTTGTGTCATAGCCCAGGAGACAGCCGGACAGCAAAGGATCCAGAAAACTGGTTTGGTACAGATGCTCCTGAAGCTGCTGAGCCACTATCTGTTCATCACCCTTCCCTAAAAAGGGAAGGTTAGAGACTGGCCGATAACTGGCGAAGGAGCCAACATCAAGTAATGGTTTCTTGAGCAGCGGCCACACGATAGCCTTCTTGAGGCATTCCAGCATCCTGCCCTCCAGAAGGGAGGTGTTGACCAACCCCGCCAGCAAGGTGTAGGGAGCAGTACCCAGCAAGGTAGAGGTGACCAAAAAACCCAGGTCTCCAGAACCAGTCCAGCTTCAGAAAAACTAGCCTGCCTCCAACAGGCCAACCCAGTGGTTCGCCTGTCTGGCAATTTTCCTTCCCCTTGGAACCTCTGATTGGGAAGGAGGCTACAGCAATTTGCAGTCCAGTGGATGACGTCGTTTGATGACTGGGTCAGCAAGACAATTTCTCGGAAGTACTCGATAGAGTTCACCCTCCCCCATAAGTATAGATTCCTGTCCTTTCCCACATCAAGAGATCTGGCCAAATATACACTTATGTAGAGAGCCATTCGACACCTAGTGGATATAGGAGGTGCTTGAGTCCCAGAGGTGTACAGCATTGTCTACTCTTTTTTCATGGTACCCACAAAGAGCAGACATGTCAGGACGATCCCTGAATGAAATTGGGAAGTATAGGAATGCTCAGGTCCATCATCGGCATGCTCGAGCCAGGGGACTTCCTGTCATTCATTGACTTGCCAAGAGGTATACCTGTACATCCCAATTTGTTGGGTATCTCTACCTTGACAACCTTTTTATATGATCCGCAGGACTTGCAGCTGACCATGGAGTGGCTAGAGCCCTCTGATTTCCTGATCAACAGAGAAGAAAGCTATATGACTGTCAGTCTCTCCAGCACCTGGGAGTGATGTTGGACATCAGCTTAGATTGGGTTTTTCTGTCAGAGGAAAGACTAATGAAGCTGCTGTGCTGGATTAATCATCTCCAAAGCAAGACTCAGTTGGATCTGATCTTGACTGAAGTGTTCAGCAGCCTAGTTTGCTGCTTGGACGCAGTATGCGGAACCAGGTTTCATCTGCATCCACTACAATAGATCCTTCAACCTTTCCCACAAGTGATAGCAGTCCCCATACATCTGCCAATCACAGTTCCTGAAAGATGGAGGGTCTCCAGTGGTGGTCAACTCTGACCAGGATTTCACAGGGAATGCCTCTTTGAGATCTAGCGAGGCTGATTCTGACCACAGATGCCAACAGCTGGGGCTGGAGAACCTACTTTGCTTACAAATCAGCTCAGCGTGCATGGACACAAGAAGAGGTGTCTTGCTACATCAACCCCCTAGAACTGAAAGCCATTTGCCTCGCTCTGCTTCTCTGCTGAGTTGAAAGGGGGACATATCCTTGTGCACACAGGCAGCACAATTGCTCAGCTGGGTGGGGGTGGGGGGTTCTTCTAGCTATGATCAATGCCGTGCACATTGCAAGCTCTCTGAATATCCAAGCAGACTGGCTCAGCCATCAGAAAGTAGATATGGGTGAATGGTCCATATTGGAGGCAGCAATCCAGAACATTGTGAGTCACTTTGGTCCACCAGTGTTAGACCTCTTTGCATTGTCAAGATCACAGGGTCTCCAAGTTCCTTTCCAGGATGAAAGACCTCAGAGCAGTGAACTCCATCTCAGGGGTAGGCGAGGGGGCTTCTTTAAGCATTCTTTCCCTTTCCCCTCATCCTTTGAGTAATTTGAAAAACTGGAGAGAAAGGAGCTTGTGTGATCCTGGTGACAACGCAGGATCCTGGCCAAGGAGACCCTGGCTCTCTGATGTTGTCAACGTGGCGGTGAGGGGCCTGTGACATCTCACTGTAAGTCCAAATCACCCATCTCGGTTCTTTATCTTGATACTTGGATGTTTCAGCTTGCCACTTGACTGTTGAAAGGGCTGTATTGACAGCCTTTGTTTACTCTAGTAATCTCTTAGATAACTTATCATCTTACAGAGATCTTTGATCAACAAGATATTTGGTGCAACTTGGGTGAAGTTCGTATACTGGTGCGGGAGACAAGGCGCAGGAGAGTCAATGTACGTACATTGGAGGTCCTGGACTCCTGCAGTTTCTTCAGGAAGTGAGGTCTCAAAATGGGTCTGAAGGCTAATACTCTATTATCTACTGTCAAGGTCGACCTTAGTTATCCTTGCACTTTTTTGTTAGGGGATTCCTCAAGGCAGCACAGCTCACCTACCCAGTATTTAGCTGCCGGTTCTCCACTTGAAGGCTGAATGTTGTCCTCAAGGCTCTGATGCACCCATCTGCTTCTGCAGATGTCACTGTTCTTTTTAATGGTTAAGACAATGTTCCTGGTATCCTTGACCTCAGTCTCAGAGTTGGGGATTTTTTCTTCTGACTCAGAACTGTGCATTTTTCAGAGACAAGGAAGTCCTGAGGTTTCACCCCACAATCCATACCAAAGGTCAACTCAAAGTTTCATAGGGTTCTAGAACTGAATCTGTCCACTTTTTGTCCCTGTCTCCAACACCCTAGACAGAGGGGATAGCATAGATTGTGTTAGGGGGGCACTAAAAATTTTCCTGGATATATCTAGCTACTTCAGAATGGACTCTGCTCTGTTTGTAGACTTTTGGGTTAGGAGAAAGGGTAGGAAGGTTTCAAAAAGTACCCTAGCTACATGGTTTAGCACCAGCATAGCAGGTTCCTCCTCCTATGGGAATTGCTGTGCATCCTTTCGGGGGTATCTTTCATGTTGGTGCTCCTGGATAGGGTGTCAGAGGAAGAAATATGCAGAGTGACCACCTGGTCCTCTGCTCATTCCTTCATGGAAGGACTCGCCAGCTGTTGAAGTGGTTTTTCACCATTGGATGCGTCAGAGAGTTCTGACTTAGTTTAGTTGGGAATTGGGTCCATCTGGGGCAAGGTTGTTTCTTTTTTGTACTGGTGCGAATCTGCTCTCTCTTGGAAAGGCACTGTTTGGGGACTTCCCGTCAGTTTTGACTGTCCACAGTGTAAAAAGAGAGAGGAAAATTTAATTACCTATGAATTTCCATTCTTGTCTTGAAGCAGGGTACTGTCAGCCCTACTAATGTCAGATTCCACTTCTGAGGATCAGACCAAGGTTTTGAGTAGTCTGAGGGCTTCTTCCCAACTCACTTTTCCTGTCTTGCCTATGCTGCTTTTTTCTTTGTTTTTTGTTTTGGTTTGTTTTAAAATCTCTCTCCTTCTTCTTTTACTGGTCAAACTATAATCGTGTTTCTAGTTTACTAAGTTAACTTTGGCAGCCATGTCCTGGGGACCTGGGTGCAGGAGTATGTCCCTCCCACTCGCAGTGGCTGTCAATCATCCGGATCCTGCCTGCTGCTAAGTGAGTAGGGACATAAGCTGTCAGCCTTGTCCACCCTGCATCAAGAGAAGAATGGAAATTCACAGGTAAGGAATTTTTCTCTTTCTGTAAAATAAAAAAATACATACCTAGATAATTTATATTAATAATCTGAATGAGTAATATTTCCAAGTTGTGGATCCTGTTTCTACACTGCAATACTGGATTCTAAAATTATTACGTTTTGGTGTCACATCACCAGTCCTCTTGCACTTAATAGTAGTGAAAGCATGAACACACGCACTGACCAGGTGTTAGCAGAACTTGTGCTATGGGAACTTGTACCATCCCCCTCCTTATGGAGAGCCAACTCTAACTGCTGAAGAATACTTTTCATAAAAGATATGAATAGTGAATTTTATGCTATTCTCCAAGAGCACTTTTTGTAAACATTGACTATATCTTATTCTTAAATTTCACAAATGTTGATAATAGGTGCAAGACTGTGCTTTGAGTCATCCTATGCTGCTTTTTTTCATGGCATTGAGATGAAGCTAAAATTACTATTTTCTAGCTAACTTAGCCTATTATTTCTCCAGCAGTAAATCAAATGAACAAAGTGGATATTTCCAATAGGTGGTGGGAGTAAAGTATTTATTACTAATGAAAATGCAAGCATGCTGCTCATAAATCTGGCAGATGGTTTTAGTTTTTATCCCATTAAGGATTCAATAGCCTGTTCCTCCCACTCCCATTTCTTTTGCATCCTTGGGTGAAAGAATTTGGGGGAAGGTACAATGCTAACATGTTGGGGAAAGGTACTGTTGGGGAAAGGTCTCTAAAAAATGAGAAATCTTGTTGAAATCCCAGTTTTTGGTTCATCTCCAATGCTATTGCCGCCATTTTGGTTAAGGGTGGTGGCCATTTTGCGCAAACACAATGAAATATTAACATTACTATTAATATTTTTAATATTAATATTTTTGCCCAAGAATTCGTCAGGCATTGGAAAAACAATCCTGATTCCCAAAGTTAGAAGAATTCTCATGGGCAGCAAAATTGCTGTTCATTTTAGCCCTAATATCAAACAATAACTGTAACTCTTGTAGTTCGTTCATTATATTCAGAGCCCTGAGCCAAATGCATGTCCATGATTCGCGGATTTCCCACAGAATCCCTCCCGCTGCAGAATCTCCTGCCCTGCTTCCCCCCGCGCAGAATTTCCAGCCTGCACTGGGAAGACGTGGGGAGGGAGGTGAATCAGACCCACAGGGCTCTCCTCCCCCCACCCTTCAGGCTGCATTGGGTGGGGGTGCTACCAGGGCTCATCTTCTCCCCCCCCCCCCCTTCCCAGCCTGGTAAATGAACACACCTAGGAGCAGTGGCGGTGGCAGTAGCTCCTCTCGGCGCTCTTCAGCTGCTCCTTCTCGCCGCTTCCTAGCCCCTCCCAACAGGGCCTCCCAGAGCGGCACAGCCAGATGATGTCATCCAGCTGCGTCGCTCTGGGAAGGCCCTCTTGGGAAGAACCAGGAAGTGGCCAGAAGGAGCGGCTGAAGAGTGCTGAAGGAAGCTGCCGCTTCCACTGCTAGGTCTGTTGATTTACCAGGGTGATGGGAGAGACGAGCCCTGGCAGCCCCCCCCCCTTCAGCGCAGCCTAGGATGGGGGGAGGAGGTGCTGCATCTACGAGGCAGAGGAGGCAAGCCCTGGGAGCCTCCCCACCCAACAGCCAGTGCATTGAGGCGCAGAATCAGGCCACTGGAATTATTTTAAAATTTCATGGGAGAATCAGCGCCCTGATTTATATTTGGCATAGGTAAAATCACTGACTTATTACCTTTTGGTTGTTACGTTTGATTAGAACTGTTGTCTTACTGGGTCATATTCCTTCCTTTCAGCAAGAAGAGGCTTATAGAAAAAAGAGATCTCAGGAGAAAAGAGAAGGAAGTTTACCAAATACAAATTGGAATATAAATAGAATATCTAGAAAAAACAAAAAAAAGAATGTTAACATATCTGCAAGGTATGTACTTCCTCCTCATATCCTCACAATCTTCACCAGAAATGTTTTCACTCCTCTGTTTTCTGTCTCTCTAAATTTTGTATAATGCAATACATAGACTATTGAATGATATTAATATTTGCTCCCATCCAAGATAAACCAAAACTGCATTTGTGATTGCAATTGCATATGCAATTGTACGGCTGGGAGCAGGAGAAGTAGGGCATAAGTGGCTGCTGCGGGTGGGGTCAGGAGGTCAGGGACTTTCCCAAGATCCCTCTGTACGTGCAATTGCAGTTTTGGTCCATGCACACACCCAGACTTTGAGTTGGTACCATATAATCCAGGGTTATGTTTACACTGCTTCTCATTACAGAATAATAATCTTCCTGCTCTAAAAATAAGTCGATATCCTCTCCATTCTGTTTCAAGGGGGATGAAAATTATGTTTTGCTGCATTTAAGAAAAACTCCAGCTAGACTGCCCGTGTAATTCATATACGTGTAACTATATACATATATGCACATGTAATTCATATACAGTATGTATATAACTCATATACAGTACAGTATTAGACCAAGAACTTTTATTTTAGTCCAATAAAAGATATCGTAATATTTTGTCTCTATTGCCTATTTTTGGGACCAACACAGTAACCTTACTTTCTCTACATGTGTAACTCAGGGCATTTCCTAATTAGTTTTAAGTAATTTTATCTTGTAATGTATGGTCAAAAGAGAAGATTATTTTTTATTTGTTAGTTTATATTTTTTTAAAAGGAAGTAAGCATTTTCAATATAAAATGTCTTGATTTAAGAATTAACTTCAGGGTTCCAAGAGGAAGTCTAGCATATCCGAGGCATGCTGACTAAGTGTTTTTATTGTGGCTGAGTATTTTTGTAAATGAAAGCAATGCTAGGTTGACTGGAATGTTATGAAACCCTGATGAATATTTGTCATTTTTTCCCCCTGCAAGTTCATTAGAATATTTTTAGAATTCAGTGGCAGGTTTTTCTCTGACATGATTTTATATTAATTTTACTATTGTTTGTATTGCAGTAGTGCTTATTGTGGTTGTGCCACAAGACCCAACTAGGGTCTTGTGGCACAACCCATTCTGCTAGGCATTGTACAAACTGGAAGATAGTTTCTGCCTTGAAGATCTTAAAATTAAGACCCTAGTCCTGAAAAATCTTATTCAGGGACTAAACTTAATTCTCTGAGTGACCCCATGTAGGAACAGATCCATCATAAAGGAGAAACCATCATAGATATAACTTTTAGGAAGTCCCCTTCTGGAACAGGAGGAACTGTAGCCAGACAGAGCCATGCTGATGGTATGTGGAGTGGGCCTTGCCTCCAAAATAAGAAAGAGTTGTTGTTATAGTACCAGTTGTGTTCCTGGTGCTTTACAATCAATAGTTATAGACAGGTCCCTACCCCCAAGGAGCTTACAATCTAAGTGGGGGAGACAAGGGGAGAGGTGGACATTGGGAGAGACAAGATTATGTTCATGAGGTTGAGAAGTTGTAGTTATTTGTGTGGGAAGCCCAAAGTGTTGGTGGTATGGGAGACCATGGGTTGAAGAACGAGGGGAAATGGGCTTTGGAGTTAGGAGGAATTAAAGAGGTTTGGGGGAGACTATGAAAGGTAGGCTAGAAAAGAAGCTGGACTGGCCAGGGAAAACTTTGGAGAAGGTAGGTGTGAGTAGAGAATAGGAGAGGAATATTGGGGGTACTGCATTCTGGAAGGAATGGAATGGCTGTGCTTTGAGTGTCAGGTCAGAGGTGTCCATGAGGACAAATGGGCTGTGAGCCACAAACCACTTAAGAGTAGCCCCATTAGGCTACTCTAGAGTGAGTGGCTTGTGGCCAGATTGTCCTTCCAAACAGCTAGACAAAAAGTGTGAGCCTCTGTGAGCTTCCTGCAATACCTCATGCTACTCACAATACCTAATGTTGAGGACATGTCTTTGCATGATCTGTACTAATGTAGACAAGGCAGAAAATTTGTTTCACTTCCTTGTTCATTTACCTAACTTTTCAAAAGCTTTCTTTCTGGGAGCTAAAATGTAACCATCTATTCCTCACAGAAATAATAACAAATGAAGATATATTTTTCTTGATTTCCAATTCCACCAAAACTAGTTCCTGAAATAGACACTTTTGTCTGCTAAAAATAACAAATGAAAACACTTCCACTTTTTCCAGCTGTTGTTTGCCTCCATTTTCTTTTAGGATCACAAGAGCAACAGATCATGAAGGAATTTTAGAAGATCAGTTAGGCAAGGGGAAGTTCCACATGGAGTTTAGTTTATTTAGTTTATTCACAATTTATAACCCGCCTCCTCCTGCTCAATGGCAGCTCAGGGCAGCATACAATAAATAGTAAAAACATAATATGAAATACAATAAAAACCTTCAAACAAACAAGGCCCGAATAAGCAAATACCCTTCCCATCCCCCAAAAAGAAACTGCCCCCCACTACCCACCCCCCTCACTGAATGCCTGCTTGTGGGGCACACTGCTTATGGGAGAATCTTTGTTGTTGGATTCAACACTTTGGCAGTATGAAGCTTACTGCCCCAGCATCTCCCTCCTTGCTGAGCTGTGAAAGCATGCATCACCTCTTTCATACTCAGAATCTCTTCCAACCCACACAGACTAAGAAAGCTGTTTCCATCCCCAAACCTTAGCTTTTCAAAGTTGCTAATAAAAATGTAATGGCTAGAAGGGAGAACATATACAGTTATAAAATGTAAACACATTTTTGTTTGTGATTATTTTAGGGTTCCTGAACAGAGTGAGCTGAAGCATATGTGCAGTGAATTTCAAAGGCCTGAACTGAGAACTAACGTTGGTATAAGAACCTGGTGTGCACAAGGTAGTGGGGAGACTTGTAAAGCAGACCAAAAAGCTGGGAGCTTGTCTACACAGGGAGAAACAGGTATGTAACCATAACAAAAAATGCATTTGAGAGAAGTAACTTGTTTGACCATTCATTTTGATTCCTTCTTTTGGCAACTTTTATTTTCCTCAACTTCAGAGGGCCTTGTCTAACAAGGGATAATCATGGTCCCTCTCAGAGAGCCTGAATACACTTCTACCACAGGTCTCTGTTGGTTAGGTCTGCTACAGGAGACAAAGTAATAGTCTGAATCTATAATCCCTTGAAGGCTGGCAGCTCGCTTGAGAAAATGACTCTTAGTGTTGTACAAAAGATGATGATACTGGTTGAAGTGACAAAGCTGGCAGCCCTTTAGTATAAATGAAAATGGAATGGGTATAAGCGGAACCCTCGTGTACTCTGTGTCAACTCCCCCCTCCCCAAAAAAAAATCTGCAAGGAGGTAACCCAAATTCTTCAATTTTCCTTGGGAACAGAATAAAGCATGCAAATTATACAAATATTGATTTGCATAATTTGTTCTGAATGCAGGTTTTATGTTACCTGTCTTTTGAAAAAATATTTGGGCATAGTGGGGGCAATGGGGGAAAGAGAGGAAGACTTTGGGGAGTGCAGGTGTTGTGGAAAGGCTAGAGGATCTGGAATTAGCAACCGAGATTGGGGCTCTGGGGGTTGAAAGAATTAACAGGGTAGGGAATCTGGGGGCTCGGAACTGAGAAGGATGTGAAGGCTGGGAGGGGTTGACGATGGACAGGGTGGGAGAGTTGGGATGAAGATGAAGAAGAGCTGGTTAGGGACAGAGAGAAAAGGGGGGTTTAAGCTGAGGATATGTGTCCCCCATTAGCTACCAGGAGCCATGGGAATATTGTCCTTCCCTACCTGTCTGCTTTAGCCAAATACTACTGGACTGCAGCTCCTGAAGACAGGGAGGGAGAGATTAATGGGGGGTGGGGGTGGCCCTTCTCCTCCCCCTCCTTGTCTACCCATGATTGTCCTATAACTAGTCAGAGACAGACTACCACTCCAGAAACTGCAGTTTTGTCCCAGCCAGGAAGAGACCAGGACTGTTACTGATATTGTTGCTGCACCCAGCCTCCCTGTTTGCAGCAACTCTAGAGTCAGGGGGACTCCAGACTCCACAGGACATTTTGGAAACTCTATTCCACCATGTTTGTCTCATGAAAGAAAGACATAGTAAGGATCCAGAATTCTGAAAGGTCCAGACTTATGGGGTCTGGAGTTTTGGGTCCATATGTGGTGTAATTTTTTTGTCCCTGTAAACTGGAGATTTAAAAAGCACATTTCCAATTGTTTTTTATTTTGCTTTGAGTTCAGTTTTAAAAGTTCTCTTATATTATTTATTTTTCTAACTCCTTCAGAAAGTTTTTATCAACGATCCAAAAAATGTATGGAAAAGTTTTGCTCCGATTCAAGCTCAGATTGTGGAAGTTCCTCAGGAAGTGTGCGCGCCAGTCGGGGCAGCTGGGGCAGCTGGAGCAGCACCAGCAGCTCTGATGGAGACAAAAAGCCCATGATTACGCCCAGACATTTTCTTCCATCAAGTAAGTGTTGGGAGTATAAAATGTGCGTTCTGTTGTTCTGGTCTTTCTTCTGAACAACAAGAGGCACCAAAACTCTTACATATTGTCATTGTTCACGTATGAAACTTAGGTGTTAATAAATGAGATGCTAGCCTCCTGGAGTTTGGGCTCAGTCTGTGTAGCCCCCATTCACATGTTTAGGATGTAGAGCCTAATAAAGAGGCAGTTCCCTGCATGTATTTCTTGTGTGTTTGGGCAGCTCTCACTCTCAGGTCTAGCATCACAAACTTAATACATGGGCGGGTGTTCTTCGCCATGCTTCACCCACCAATTCCCTGACCCTTCTCGGAATCCTGCCACCAATTGTGAGTCTCAGCTGCAGCAAACCATGGGAAGAAGAAGCCATGCCAGCTCTTTCTTCCGGGCTATTACAACTCTGACATGTGGTCCAACGTCTGCTATCCCTGCCCACCCACGGAGGTTCATACCTAGGTTTATACCTGCCATCACGTGGCAGCTGTAAATAACCTTTTGCTATGCACAGAATGCTGCATTTATTGAGCAAATCATATATTTTGAGTGCTTGTAGTGAAAACTGAAAGTGAAAGCAATCGGGCAGCTTGGCCACATTACGTTGAGTGGCAATTCTCTCGGGCGGCAAATCACCCGGCTGGGAATCTTATGACGAGCTGTGCACATGGCGTGGTATTAAAAGTGTAATCAGCCATATCATGTGGCTTTTTTTCTTACAAATGACAGGGCTCGAAATCCAGCCCTGTCTTCGTAAGAAAAAAAGCCACATGACGTAGCTGGTTACGCTTTTAACCCCTCGCTCATGTGCACAGCTCGCTGTAAGATTCCCAGCTGGGAGATTTGTTGCCTGGGAGAATTGCCACTCAACATAATGTGGGCACGCAGCCTTTGTATTGTCAACCTGGTTTCTCACATCCATGGCTCATAGCAATGTATGGGTAGGTAACTGTACACAGTGTTACTGGAATCTCGCCCGCTGTGGTGTTGGAAATCATTCTCCGTTCCGATAAACCCCCAGTCAAACATGTCTCTTGTACTCCCTCTCTAGCATTTTCTGCATTACCTTACAGTGGAGGGGGGAAACATCCCCACTTACTAGGGCGCTCTGCATTTGTCCGCTCATCCAAACCTCGTATAGGGTAACAATCTCTCCATCAGTCAGTTTTCATTCTCTGTACCCCAAGTCACTTGTGTTCAACTCTACCATCCAATCGAGGCACTCCTGGTGGCTCTGCGGGTATCCTCTTGATGTCATCAGGGCAGTGATGAGAAAAAAAACAGCAGGGAAGGTCCAACCTCTGTTATAGACTGCCCTACTTCTGGCAGTGCACAAATATATATATTTTTTAAAAATCATGCGCTCATTCGCATCCTGTTCTCTCATTTCATCAGGGGGGTCCCACTCTTCTCTTCTGCTGAACTTGGAATGGCAGAAGGGTTGTGCGTTGTCTGCACTCCATCATGCATATATAGAACCCCATTGGGTGTATGTGCCACCTTATGAGCGCGTAGGCTGCCTCGGAGGATGGATCTGACAGTTCCCTCTGTACTTCAGGCCTCACCCAAATGTCAGCAAATGCCAAGGTATCCATCACCCCCAACTTCTCTGAGCTCCATACTTTGGGCAGCCACAGACAAATGCCAAAGTCATTGGGCTTTTTCAGGCAAGCAACCCGGAGCAATAACTTTCTGTGACATTAGGCCCCACATGCTTGTTGCAAGTAAAAACTGTTCCTTTCAAAATATAAGAAAATATAACTAATGAGCAGCTCTGCTCCCACGTACATTCCAAGTACAGTGACCTTCACTGCCTTGCAGATCCCCCCACCTGCCCATTTCTTAACATTCAGGGGTTCCCCTCCCATTAAAAACATCCATACTTTCGTAGTGCTAACATCTGTAACATTTTTAGATGAGTTGGAGTGTGCACTGACATGTTTGTGACAAAAATGTCTATGCAATTTAATAGCCACCTGGATTGGCAGTGCCTGTGCAACAATACACACACAATCAAAAGCTTTACAAAAACCTTTTCAACAAATAGCAGCCAATACCAAATCTCACACGCTTGGTGCGCAGCCAGTCCTGTGAGGACACATGACAAAACTCAAAAAGTACACTACGTTAATTTTATGTGCTGGATAAATATCTCAAATATTTTTACAACAGCCAAAAGTAGTTGAACTGAAATACTTAATTAGGGGGAAAATGTTGTTGTTATGTTGTTAATTTTATGAAACAATGCATTTTTAGCACAGGAATATTTTCAAGAAAATTATAACGGAAAATTTCCATGGACAGTTTTCCACCCCATATCATTACACACAGCCAATCCTAGCTAGACCAGCTCTTTAAGTTGTTCAAAACATTTGGTTCATGGTTTGCAGAGTTCACGGACGCCGGTACCGCACCAATGGGGCCGCATGTTGAGAAATTCCTTGTGCTCATTATCACGCTCTAGTCCTTCTTTACTGCTGTTGAACAGAACCTGCGAGTGATTCAGCAGATCCAAGCCTTAACATGACAGCTTTAACAAGACGTTGCCTCTCTACAGTAGGACCCAACTGCTTACTTCTGTTGAGCAGACCCTGCAAGCAATTCAATAGAGCCAAGCTTTCTGCTGTCATTGACGTAATGTGATTTCGAGGCACAGGCAGGCTCACATTTGTGCAGGCTAATGTTTTTGTTAAGTGCAAAACATTTTTTTCATAATTTTCTTATATATAAATATGAACACATGTAAAGGCTGGAAGATCTTATTGTACCTTATTTAAGAGGGAAAGTCTAGCCTTTTTAAGAGACATTATTACTTTGCTTGAACTTTTAAAAGTTGATCTAACCCATTTCCCTTGTAATATGTAGTATTTAGTTCAGTTGGGTCTTTGTGTAGAGAGGCAATGTCTTGTTAGAGTTGTCCTGTTAAGAGTGAGGAGTTAGTACTTCTGAATTCCATTTCTAACCCTGCCATTGATTCAGTGCATGATCTAGGACTTTCCATGCATCTGTTTTTCCTTTTGTAAAATATCTTTGATCATTTTTATTGGACCTTCTGGCCTATTGTTAGGAGTAATTCATGAATATGTGCCTTTTGGAGGCACTGGAATATATAGCATCATAATTTGCACACATCTAGCTAAATGATTAGAAAGTGCTTTACAATGATGGTAATATATTATCCCCACTATTTTGCAAGTGAATAAATGGAGAAAAAAAGACATCTATCTTGAACAACACGAGCAGGAGGCAGAGTGCAGAACAAAAGTCAGGTCTTCAGCTTCCCTAAATGAGGATATAGATGGTCAGATTACTATGTCTAAGTAAAGAAAGGAGGAAATATTGCTGAGGATTTCTCTGCTGACGCATCATTTTCTGTTATGAGAAAGAGAGGAAGGTTCATATTGAAGGGTTACAAGCTGAATTACAGAGCCAGCTGCAGAACTTCATATTTACTTAATAAGATTGATTCATTCCTGTTGACAAACTTCCCTAAGACAAGGAACCAAATTAGACAATCATAAAAATATATTAAAAGAGGATATTACCAAAAGATTATGGCTATCCTCATCCTGTTCGAGGAAAACAGGCTTGACTACTGCAGCAGGCTTGACTACTGCAACGTACTCTACATGGGGCTTCCCTTGATATTGGTTCGGAGGCTGCAGCTGGTGCAGAATACGGCAGCCCGTCTCCTTATGTGGATGGGTTGCCGTGAGCACATTACACCAGTGCTCCGTTCTCTGCACTGGGTGCCTATAGTGTACCAAGCCAAGTTCAAGGTGCTAGTATTGGTATACAAAGCCCTATACGGTCTCAACCCCTCTTATATCGGGGACCGCCTCGCCTTCTGTGACTCAGGACGGACCCTCTGATCCACTGGGGGCGCCTATCTGGAGGTCCCCTGTGTAAGGCGGGGGGCCACCATGGAGAGGGCGTTCTCGGTGGTCGGGCCACGGTTGTGGAACTCCCTTCTGAAGGAAGCCCGCCTGGCCCTGGGTCTGCTCGCCTTTCGGCGGGCATGAAAGACTTGGCTGTTCGCCCAGGCCTTTGGGGTGGGGGAGGGGTAAATGGGGGAGATTGGTGGGGTGGGGAAATTGGGAGGAATTGGAGGGGAGGGTTAGGGTTGGGGGTTTTAATATTTTTTTTTAAGTGATGCTGGTTTTTAATGTATTTTACTGTTTTACTGTATTGTTAGCCGCCCCGAGATGCCGTGGGCATGAGGGGGCGGCATAAAAATGCTAAGAAATAAATAAAATGGGAGAAGAGTGTGTTTAGTGAACAGAAGTTCTAATAATAGAACTTATGGTCTTTCTGGAGGATAAAGGAGTGAAGGAACGAAATCTTTAGAAATGACAACTAAGTAGCAAGAGTACAAGAACTGAGAGAAACTGAAGAGAAAATAAACCAACTAGTGTAAATGTTTTCAAATTTTCTTTTGTAAAACAGCTAAGGCTCAATCTTTTTGATACTATTACTGTGGTTTACTAGAGACTCTCCTACAGATCTGCCCCAGCTTGACTTCTCTGTTGCCGATATGAAAATATGTTCTTAGAAAACCACTGAGGTATTGAAGTTTCTTTAATGCAATGAGAACTCCATCCCTTTGGGGAAATGAAATCACTTTTGCAGGTTGAAAATTCTCTATCAGGCAGCTTCTTCATTTAAAAAAATTCTGCTAGAAATGTCAATTTTTGAAGAAAATTTTAATGTTTCTGTTGAAAAACTGAAAACCAAAAATCTGATTTTTGTCACCCAAAAAATCAACTGCTGAAATATTTCGTGTTTCTGTAACTGAAAGAGAGAGAATATCTGGTTGGGTTTTTTTACAGAACTTGGGCGGGGTTCAGGAGCTGACTAATTTAAAATTCTGAGAACAAGCTACAGTGTTTTACTGGGAAATGTTTTTTCTACCGAGTAGTTATGCTGTCTGTATTCCTTTTATTTCTTTTTCTTCCACCTGTTATGATTTTCTTCCTTTCCGGTGTATGCTTCTGTGCTGTCAGGTCCCCTTCTACTCCTCTGCCTTTGTGTAGCAGCAGCTCAGAATGGAGGCCACCTCCTTATTTTCAGTGTGTACATCTCTGCTCTTCTTTGCATTGAAGGGCCTAGGACTCCTTTAGAATCTGTTTGAAGCAAGGAGGAGAACAGCATGTAATGAGGCAATTCTCTGTGGTGTTAATGGTAGTCCATTGTTTTGAGACTGCTACATGAATGCTGTCAGGGAACTGCCATTCAGTAGCAGTTACTAAGACAAGGTCACTCGACAAAACAGTTGTTGATAAAAACTCAAAGGTAATCTGAAGTATATAAGAGGTAGGGATGGGTGAACGTGGTTCGGAGTTCGACCCGAACTTGGCCTGTTCAGATGACCAAACCTAATTTCCCAACCGAACGCTCGACTTCCGAACAGTTTGGAAAAGTTCAGATGAGTTCGGGGGCAGGAAAAACGTGACCTTGGGCAGGAAAAATGTGACTGGAAGGGGGATGCAGCTGAGGAGCAGACTTCCTGGCACCAGGGGTAGACACCAGGGGTCGTTTCAGGGCCAAAAATACCGATACCAAAAAAAAATCAGTTTCGGTACTGATAGCACTTTTTTGAATGTTTGGCTGAGTTCGGCCGAACCTGAACTCGGGTTTCAAACCGAACATCCAAACGGTGTTCTGTTCGCCCATCCCTAATAAGAGGTAACCAACCACAAAACTAGTGAACTATATCGACACCTGTATGGTATAAAAATAAAAAGTGAAAACGTGGTTAATAAAGAGAACTGAAAAAGTGTTGTGCTAGAAAATAAGGAAGCTGTACACTTAGTAAGTTTAGATAAGACTGTAGGATTGAGAGCTATTAACTCGTCTCTAAGTTAATGTAAATCTAAGTTAGTAGATCTGCCTATGTATGTTACCTATTTCTAGATGGGGGGAAATGGCAGGGTATATTTGTATGTTATCTAAGTAAATACAGACTGGAAACTTATTTTTAAAAATTGCAGAAAATATCTTCGAATCCTTGGGTATTGGTTTGCTCATGTGTGGCTACAATAAACATATAGTTAGAATCAAGATTTCCAAACCAAGAAGCTATGTCTCTGCTTAATTGCTGTGCCATTTTAATGAAAACAAGGACAACTCTTAATGTTCGTGATATTACTGTACTTCACTTGCTACATTATGAATGTAGTATTAATACATTTTAAATATTTAATCTTTTCAAGTAATTGGTTCCAATTATCCAACTAATAATTACAAATAGTGTGCATGCAACATAGTATGTGATCCAAAAACAGCCTGGCTGAGAAGAAGGTTTAGCTGGTCCTGTAATCTAATTTCTGTGAAAAAAGCATTTAAAAAATAGAATAATTTCCAACACAACTGTTAGACAGCTGTGAGAAATTAACAATAACATATAAAATATATCAAGCCAAAGAAAATATGTACATTGTTTATATACCATCACAGAGGACCTTTCTCATAGATCACGAAACTAGGTAGATGTAGTTTATGAACAAGCCACTGAATGTGTGGGCATTTCTTGAGGTGCTATCCTAGCAGCGGGAGAGGGGGGACCCAGATTCCCCTCTGCCATGTGCCCAAGCGCTTGGCAGTTTGCAAAGCCATGCGCGGGGGAGAGAGTGGATCCCTGCTCTTCTCCCTCCCCCCCCCCCCAAAAAAAAATCATGCACAGCTTTGCAGTTAGGCCACATTTGGGCCTCAATTTCTGGCTTGAGAAGAGCTATAGTGTAAAGGAAGCACTTCTTCTGTTTCCTGATTCTCAAAATACAGGATGGTCTATGAAATTACAAAGCAACATATGTAACATTGATCAGTCCCTCTTACTGGGCCCTGCATACTGCCACAAGGGAGTCTTGAAAAAGAGTTCTAAGCAGGATTAATCAGACCAAACTGAGCCATGTGTCTGCCCAGTGAGATATCCTAGCCCACCTTTGCAGGTGAGAATTGCAGTGGAGAAGGGATGCTCTGATGCCCTATTCACTTCCTCTGACACTGCCTGCCCATTTCTCCCTCCCCCTTCCATCCAGAATTGTGCTCTGCCCATGCCAACTGTGGGCACATTTCTTTGTGTGCTCCCAAACCAGGCCCCCAACCATGCGGTCTGCCTCAGTGTCCCTGACCAGGAATCTCCTCCCTCCTCCCCCCATACACATTTCCACTCTGCTGCTGGGTTGGGGCAGGCTGTGCTCCAGCAGGCCCTTGAAACCTAGCTGTGTGTGTGTGCGTGGAGCAGGTCTGCCAGTACTCTTCCTGCCATCAGGGGAGCTTCACCAAAGCTGCTGCAGCAGGAGGAGAATCCCCCCCTTTTGGTGCCAGGGCCAGACTCTTTGCTTAGCAACTTTGACTTCAATGGAGTTACGCTGCAATCTGGTTGGAGGCCTGGGTACTTGATCCTAGTAGCAGCAGCTTCTCCCTTCCTAAGTAAAGAAAGTTCCAGTACAAACTAGAAATCCCCAAAGGAGACTAGGATAGTGGTGCCAGTGACCACCTGCTGAGTGCAGAACAGGATCTGTGGGAGTGTCAGCTGAGCTTAGCTGCAGGACCAGTCTGTGAGATTCTTGCTCAATCGCTGACAGCAATGTTGTGAATCTCCCCAGGACTGGTCCATGTTCATCGGAAGCATAATAGCCAAGTGCACCCATCAGCGTCAGACCTAGGCTTTTGTTGGACATACTAGAGTCCCTTGTTCAGCACTCCCAGTTTAGATCTATATCATACAAGACTGGCTATGGCCTGGCGCTGCTGTGAAAGGCAAGAAGGGGTGTGTGGTAGATCACAGTGTTCTTGGGAGCAGAGGGGAAAACAATGCACAAAAGAGACAGACCGTGCTACTCTCCCTGATGTTAGCCTCTGAGCTGGGGGGTCCAGATGTGCCACACTAAAACTACAGGCTGAAGAACCTCTCTCTGCTTGGTCACAGTGGAAGAGGGAGGATGGGCAGGAAGCTAATTACAGCTCCATGATTTTATGCTGCCTGGCCCCAGGGCACATTATAGCTATAGGGGGCAGCTTTTGCCTCATATCCCCTTAGGGATCTTACTCTCATGAGTAGCGAAAATTTGTCCACCTCATGAGTCCCCTAAATTTAGCTTAGTGGAAATCTGGCTCTGCTACAACCTTTCTCCCACCCTCACCCTCACAGACCCCTCCTCTTTGCTCTAGGAGAGGAGCAGCCTCTGCTAGCTTTACATTGATGGATGTCCCTTCTGCACAGGGACAATTCTCCAGGGGCAGCTGGAGCAATATGGGTCCAGTATGCTAGCTACTTAATTCTTACTAACTGGTGTACTGACCGGGATGTACCCTCCCATGTCAGTACTAACAAACTAACTTTCCCCTTTGACAGCACCCTGGCTCTGGCCGAAGGGGAACAGGCCCAACGGTGGGCTTGAGTAAGGAGGTGAGTACCAGCAAAGCCAGCAGACCGTTCATGTACTTACTGCCCTCACAATGTACGCCTTCCAGGATGATGACCCCTGTGCGTACTGCTCTCCCCTCGCACAGGGTGTCACTTCCCCATCTCTTAAGGAGATGACTCATCTTATCCTATTCTTACCTATTTATCATACTATAGCATACTGGACCCCCGCCACTAAAAGTGGGGGGGCCGGTCCCAGCCTCCCCCAACACCCACTGCCTATCCGTTCAACAACTCCTTCAGATGCTGAGCCAAGTTCTTTAAATATAAATCGTTTCCTAATGGGGAGAGATGAACCTCGTCCTCCCTAAACAGCTCTGGCCGGCCATATACAATGTCCGCATGCTGTATGGTTGCTCCCCCAGTGCTACCTATCCATTTTGCTATCTCCCTGTTGATGTTTCTGCGCACCTTATCAATTTTGGGGGGGTTAATAGCTCCGCCCCATTTAAGTCTAGGGACAAAACTAGTCCAACTTATTTGAACTTGTTTAAACCAACTCTTACCTTCTAACAGGTCTTTCTTAATTTTGATTAATAGGTTAACCCCTTTTTGAGCCGGAATGTCGTTTTCCCCTAAATGGATCATGAGTATGTCGGGTGTTACTCCTTGACTAATTACTCTCAACTTTTGCAGCATCTGGTACCATCTCATGCCACCGTATCCATACCATCTAATCGTTGCCTTGTGACCCACTCCCAGTTGGAGTCCCCCTTCAGTCCGTATGGCAGCGTTCCTAGCCCAGCGGACCAAGCTGTGACCCACGATCCATACCTCTCGTTTTTTAGCCTCGTTGTACCTAGACCCTGGGCATGGGAGACACAATGATTGTTAGTGATGGAGTCTTACATATCTTTTGTATGCGTTGGACCGCCACCGCCCCGCCCCCTTGATTGCTTCAGTGGACAAACCCGCTGCTGCCACAGTTGTAACCGCCCCTATCCTAAATGAATGCGACCCGTATGTCCTTGCGGGGAGGCCTGACTTGTCCAGCGCTGTCCTCAAGACTGCGTTGAATTAGTAACATGTCAACGGGGTGGAGTTCTGATGGCAGAATAATGTCCCTCTTACCTGTGGGCGTATGGTTAAATAGTGTCCCATCTGTCTGACTGGGCACATCGCTTCCTGCCCAGTTCTAAACAATTCAATGTTCATTCCCTTACCTCTTTGATCCGTCTTGGATCGCCTTAATCGCAGTCTCAGGATATCAGGTTTCCAAGTAATATCCCCTATTCCAAAGGCCTGACCAGAAAGATCTTTACTGGATGATGGTACCACTTCACTTATCCTGAGTCCCCCGAAGTATGTCACGGCGTACGCAGCTGTAAACAACTGTACCTCATACGCGTCGTGACATACGTCGGGTAAAGTTCCTACCATATGGACTAAAATAGGTGTGGTTATGGGGGCTCTTGCGGGAGCTGGAGCCGATGCCGTTCTGGCCCAGCTTTCCAGCATCCGCTTCATGTAAAATCCATTGTCTGGGGGTGGGTGACCTTTCATTTTACTCACAAAATTGATGGCTGCTATCTTACCCCCTATTGTGCTCCCTGCTAAACCTTTTTGCTGGAGTGACATTGCAAATTGTATGACTTCTGGCTCAGCAATGGGAAAGCCCGTTGCCCATCCCTTGTCAATTCTATATGCCTGGAACTCCCTAAATGCCCTACCTTATTTCTGTCTCTTATACACATCTAGATGTGTATAAGAGACCTACCATGGCCCGCACAAGTGCCATAACCTGGGGGGAGCGGGATGCCAACGTGTTTATTATATGTACAACCGCCATGTTGTCGCACCAGAATAATACTGTGCGATTAGCGAATTGCTCTGCCCATAGCAATACTGCTATTACTATGGGGAACAATTCCAAAAACGTTAAATCTTTTGTCACCCCCGTCTCATGCCAGCTCGGTGGCCAAGGCTCCGCGCACCATCGTGTCTGAAAGTAAACCCCAAAGCCTGTTCCACCAGCGGCGTCTGAATGCACTTGGAGGTCGCTGCGTAGCAGCCACTTTTCTCTCCAAAAACTCCCCCCATTGTATTCAGTCAGGAAATCAAGCCAGGATATGAGGTCCTCCTTGATTTCCCGATTCACCCTGATCCTGTAGTGGGGGTGGGGGATGTCTCCCCTCAGTTTGCCATATAACCGAGCTAAAAACGCTCTGCCTGGTGCGACCACCCGACATGCAAAATTAAGGCTGCCCACTAACGACTGCAGGGCCTTAACTGTAATCTTTTTGGAGAGTATGCATTCTTGTATCTTACACCTTAAGGCTTCTAACTTGTCTTGTGGAAGCCTGGACAACTTTTGTTCGGTATCCAATTCTATGCCCAGATAGGTTAAGATCGTGGAAGGGCCCTCAGTCTGCTCCGGGCGAGTGGAATTCCCAGGTCGGCGGCCATTTCCTGGAATAGCCTCAGGGCAGATGAGCATTCCCCCATCCCCGGTGGGGCTATAATCAGGAAGTTGTCTAGATATTTTGTTAATTCACCTCCCTTCCACCGTTGTTTGAAGATCCACTCAACTAGGGATCTGAATCGTTCAAATGCCGAACAGGATATGGAACATCCCTTTGGCATTGCTCGATCATAATAATACTTTTCCCTGCATTGGAATCCCAACAAGTGGAAGCTACTGGGGTGCACTGGTAGCAGGCAGAACGCTGATTTGATGTCACACTTGGCTAACAGTGCCCCTTTTCCCATGGTCCTCGCTTTCTCCACCGCCAAGTCGAACGACGCATACCTGACTGTAGCCAGTTCTTTTGGTATGGCATCGTTCACCGAGGCGCCGTGAGGGTAGGACAGGTGGTGAATCAACCTAAACTCGCCTTAGGTTTTTTGGGGAACTATGCCCAGTGGTGACAGCACTAAGTTTTGCATGGGTGGCTGCTCGAACGGACCAGCTACTCTGCCTTCTGCTACCTCTTTGTCAGTCTTCTTCCTAACTACTTCCTCGTGACCATTTATAGATTTAAGGTTCCTGACTTTTTGTGGGCACTCAACTGGGCCGGCAGGGATCAATCAGAAAGCTGTTCCTAAAGCCCTGAACTACATACTCTACTTCCTGTCTGGCCGGGTGAGTACTCAGGGCTCTTTGAAGGGCCTCAATTTGAATTTGCGTCAGACCCCTTTGGAGGGCGGCTCCCTGTGGACCCGCTTTGACCACCTTTGCCTGGACCGCTCCCGCCGCTGTATCGGCCTCGACCTCCCTTCTGATGGGGTCAGTAACACGTGCTCTTGGGATGTCCCCACTGCAACTGGAGCACGCGTGCCGAAACCTGCACTGGGACCTATTGCACTGGCCTGTGTTGTTATATTCCCAGCACGGGCCAGGTCCCCCCTGTCCTCTTTTTCGTGCCTCCCCTCGGTACGGCTCATTGGTGAAAGGCACCCCTCCCTTGACTAATGGGTGCCCGCTATCGAACCGGGGCGCCCTCGTAGCATGCACCATGCTCTCGAGCCAAATATCTGGGGCATAGGAATCCCAACGGATGCCCGGAGTATTCGCTGCCCTATGATGAAACACTTCGTCATAGCGCAGCCACGCCCCCAGGGGGCCAGTGCCGTGGGCTCGGCGGACTATGTCCGCATATTTATGGAGTTCTAATCCTCGCCCCGGATTGGCCTGCATTATTACTCCCATATATACTGAGAAAGCGGAAGTCCAGTTTGCCCAGTTTCGGTCAGCTTTGGGGCTCTTAAATTTCTCCTTATCTTTCTCACCTTCCACTTCCGAGTGATCCACTATGGGGTCGCTAAATAATAATGCAAATATGTCCACATATTCCCCCCGCCATATCTTCTCTCTGGTTGCAGGGGTCAAATGGCTGTCGAATGGAGCTGCTACATCAGCGATTACACCGCCCGGTGGGCGCACAATCGCAGGTGCCCCGGCCCCCGTCGATGTGGAGGCTAAGGCTGCCCCAGCCTGAGGGAGGGTAAGGGCAGTTTCATGGCTGGCGGCCGCCTCTGTTGTACTGTACCTGGGGGGGGGCTGTTGCCCCCACTTGCGCTGCAGGCAGGCTGGCAGGGAACACCCATGCCCACGCCCCATCGACCTGTAGTAGGCGGGGGCGCGTGGCATGTTGCCCCCGAGCTGATGATAGCAGTGGGGCTGGGCCCGCCCGCCCGCTGATCCCTCCCTGGTCGGGCCAACCTAGGGGCTGATCCCCTACTTATTGTCCCGCCAAGACCGCCCCCGACGGGATGAGCCTCGTAGCTTGTTATGGTGGTGGTTCCCCACCCCCCGTGGTTGGTAGACTCACCATACAGTGTCTGCTGGGGTGGACCGCTTGTCCCAGATCCCCCGTGGTGCCCCCTTTCAGGCAGGCCCCTGGGTTCCCTTCGCAGGGTGTCCTCGATCAACTGGATGCATCTCAATATGGCCTGATCTGGATCCCCTCCTTGTTGTTGCTGCTCGTCCCTTCGCCTCCAGGCCGGCGGGGGTCCTTCTCCTGTTGCCAAAGATATGTCTCTGGGCACCTCGTGCCCCCTCATATTACCAGGTGCCGTTGTTGGTGCCCCCAGTGCTGCCGCACTGCCCATATATTGACGCTGGTGCCGTGCCAGCCCCGGTACCCCGAGGAGGTCCCCCAGGTTGGCATAATCCCCGGCCGGCCCCAGTGTGACCAACCCCCCATGTAGTATTGTTCCTGGTCTAATAGGCCCAGGCTCACATCCCGGTTTTGACTCCCCTCCCCACTTTCTTGGGGGATTGGCTCTTGCCTAGGACCCCTCTGCCGTGGGGGGGAATGGCCTGCCCCCTCTCCGGCCTGGCCAGTTTGGGATGGGTTAGCTCTGCCCACACACACCCCTTGGGTTGAACCCCCTTCCTCCCAATACCGTGCGGGGGGGGGCTTATCACCCGTGTGCCCCGTCTTGAGACCCTCGAGTGGGGTGTGGGGTGGATCCTGCTCCCTATTAGGGGGATAGCCTCGCTGTTGAGGGTCAAGCTGCCCCTCTTCCCTCCCTTGGTGGTATGAGCCCTCCCCCACCAATGCTCCCTCTGTGGCCGGGGGTGTAGAGCTCGAGGCCCGGGTTTGGAGCAGGGCCTCGCAGGCTGCCAGGCGCTCCATTAATTTCTGTCTGGTTGGGGCCCCATCACCTTCCTCTGGTGCTTCTTTTTCTGGGCTGCCCCCACTCCTTATCTGGCTCCCTGCTTGTTGGGAGCACTTTTTTGCAGCCGCCATTTTCTTCGTACAGCCCATTGCTCCGCTCCTTTCGCTCCTCATGCCTTTCGCCGCCACGTGGCACAGCACAGCAGCAAGTACTCCTTGCTGCTGACTTGCTCATATCCCATGCCGACTGAGGCTGTTCCTCGTGTCCCCACCCTCCCTACAAAGGGCGGGTCCGCTGCTCTCTTCGGCGCAGCTCCCATTGCACACGCGCCCTCTCTGGTTGCCATGGCAACCCTCTCTGCTGCCTAAGCGCTCTAACGTGCAACGTGCTCTGCTGGCTGCCTCCTTGAGCCCGCCTGTATCTCCGATGGGGGCACGGCAATTACCCCGTCGCCGCCATTGCAACGGCAAAGGGGACTTGGCTTTGCACAAGTGACTTGGCAGAGTGGAGAACCCACCCCTAATGCTAGTTAAAGGGAAATAACATTGTCCCAGGATAATAGACTCCTGCTGTCCAGTGTCAAGGTGAAGTCAATGCATTTTCCAACGAGTTTTATATATCGCTGTGTGCTGCTAGCCTGCCAGATCTTGGAACCTAAGCAAAGTTGTAGCAGGACAGTGTTTGGGTAGGATCTGCTGCCAGGATCATCCACCTAGCCCGTTGCTTTGACCATGTGCAGCCTCTTCTCCCTCCACTGGCTCCCCCTTCCTGAGCGTATTCTGCACAAGCTCCTTGTCTTCACCTACAAAGCGCTTCACAACCTTGCTCCCCCCTACCTCTCTGCCCTGATCTCCCTCCGAACTCCTGTTCGAGCACTCCACTCCTCTTCCATCCCCTCCCTCACCTTCCCATGCCTCCCCTGCTCCCCCAACCACCTTCATCCCTTCTCCCTTGCTGCCCCGCACGTCTGGAACTCCCTCCCTGCCCTCATCCGCCTTGCCCCCACCCTCCACACCTTCAGGTCCCTCCTCAAAACCCACCTCTTCCGCTCCGCCCTTCCTAACTCCTGCTAATCATCCCCACCCAGGATTATCCCCTACCTGTTATCTGCAAACTCCTAATTTACTGTAACCAAGCCAAGAATGTGTACCTGAGTCCTCACATCCTCATGAATGTTGCACAACTTGTCTCTCCCTCTGTTCCCCCTTCCCTGTCTCCCCTCCCCCTGTCTTTAGATTGTGAGCTTTCGGGCAGGGACCGTGTCTATTTTATTTTCTGTAAAGTGCCAGGTACATTGCTAGCGCTATATAAATGCTTATAATAATAACAATAATAATAAAATATATACAAATGTTTGAGATACATTTTCTGAACAGTGACTAATATTCTGTACAAGAAATATGATTCTTTGACTGTTTAGCACCACTGCCAGCTCCGAGCACTGGCACGACTCCCATTGCAGCAAGTGGGACTAAGATCAGTGCTAAATACATGCAAACATGCCAGTTATAAAAACGTGTTGTCTTTGGTTTACAATTTTCAAATCTTGTGATTCACAATCATTGTTTTATTTAGGGGAAAATATTTCACAAAGTGATTTTCCAACTGAAACTTCCATCACTTTAAATCTATCTCACAACATCTGCAATACCAGGTAAACATTTTAAGAGTCTGTTTTGTTTTAAAATAAATCAAAGCAACACCATCAACTTGAAATTCAGCCATTGAAGAACAAAGTAGTGTCAAGAACAAACAGCCCTTCAGTTCACTTGCAAATTTTTTTAGCTTTATCATCAGATATTCGTAGTGCATTATAAACCTTTTTAAACAAAATAAAATTAAAAAATAATAAAATTCTCTTCTGTAGCTGTGTGGAAGACCAACACACAAAATAGGAAAAACTGACTCTGCAGGAAAAATAGAGGAAATGCTATTAAATGCATAAGTAAATAAACTGAGAAAAATAGGGAAAATATCTTTAATCTCTTCTTGTTCTAAAAATTATACGTGTTTTAATGATAAAAGAAAGAGTGAGTTTTAAGTTGCTGGTGTTCCTTTAGTTATATGCTCCCAAGAGAGACAGTTTGAATAATGTTTCTATTCTTGTTTTGTATTATTTCCTTCCCCCTTCTTACAGTAAGTATTCTTGAAATTACATATATTTGGTGAAGTCTAATTATCTAAAGCCTATTTAAGACTGAAACTTCAACATTATTGGCATTTTGAGAAAACTGAGAGCTAGCTTCTGTAGAAATTTTAGATTTAGGGGCAAATGGTGGCTTTGGTGGACGATCTCTGCCGGAAAATGGATGCAGGATGTTCTACATTCTTGATCCTGCTAGATCTCTCAGCCGCTTTTGACACCGTGGACCATGGGCTGCTGCTGAGACGGCTGTGAGACCTGGGGGGTCTGGATGGGACTGTCCTTGCGTGGTTCCACTCATTCCTCTCGGGGAGAAGCCAGCGGGTGGTGCTGGGAGCTGAAACATCATGCTCCCGGGCTTTGACTTGCGGCGTTCCGCAGGGTTCGATCCTGTCTCCGCTTTTGTTTAACGTGTATACGCAGCCCCTGGGGGAGATCGTGAGAGGGTTCGGGGGGCGATGTCACCAATATGCTGACGATACTCAGCTGTACCTCTCGTTTTCGATCGCCCCAGGCCCTGCTGTCTTGTTGCTTTCCCAATGTTTGGAGGCTGTGGCGGATTGGGGGTGGTGGTGGTGTCTACCCTCCCATAGCCCAGCAGGTTCGGAGTCTGGTGGTGGTTTTGGATCTGGGCCTCCGTCTGGATCGGCAGGTGGAGGCAGTGGCTAAAGCCGCCTTTCGTCAGCTGTATCTGGTACGGAGGCTGTGTCCATACATTTCCAGGCCCGACCTGGCCACTCTTATTCACGCCTTCATCACCTCGAGGCTAGATTACTGCAACGCGCTCTACGTGGGGCTTCCCTTGGTTCTGGTCCAGAGGCTGCAGCTGTTGCAGAATGTGGCAGCCCATCTTCTTACAGGGATGAGGTGGCGGGAGCATATAACACCTGTGCTCCGCACTCTGCACTGGCTGCCTATAGCGTACCGAGCCAAATTCAAGGTGTTGGTCTTGATCTATAAAGCACTATACGATCTGGGCCCCTCATACCTTGGGAACCGCCTCACCTTCCACGCCTCAGGGCGATCCCTGCGGTCTGCCGGGGGTACCTTCCTGGAGGTCACCCATGTTAAACAGAGGGCCACAATGGAGAGGGCGTTCTTGGTGACCGGGCCGCAACTCTGGAACTGCCTCCCGGAGGAAGCTTGCCTGGCCCCGGGTCTGATGGCTTTTCTCCGAGCCTGTAAGACCTGGCTGTTTGCCCAGGCCTTCAGAGGGGAGGGGAGGGGATTTTTGGGTTGGGGGGGGAGGTGTTTTTTTTAATCATTTGTATTTGATGATGTTTTTATGTGTTTTTATTGTTTTATTTGTTGTGAGCTGCCCTGGGATGCCGTAGGCATGGGGGGGGGGGGCGACAAATAAATGAATAAATAAATAATATCTGGATAACTAATAAAGATGATAAAGGTTTTGAACAGTCCATGGCTCCCTGTTTTCCACCTGTAATAAATATGGATAATCCTGTTTCTTCTGTATATTTTTCAATAAATGAACAAGGTTGGCCTAATTTGTGGAGCAAAGAGAACATGATTTCCTTGCTTGTTAGAGCATCAGCTCCTGTTTAGCATTCCTCACAACATTTAAGTTACCTACACCCTGGAGAACTCAATCAGAACATTTTCATTGTTGTATGAAATACCATGTACAAACTACAAATAGTCCAAAATGTTAAAAGATTTTTTTAAAATTTCAGTAGGGAAATGAACACCGTCCCCCAGTATCCAGAGAACCTGTGTCCCAGCTTCACAGAATTAACTGCAAATCCTGAGAAGAATAAAGGTCAGTTTATCACCAGCAGATTGGACATTGCTATTTATTAAACACACTTATGTGGTGAGATGCACCCCCTCATGAACACGCAGAAATCTGCATGTTCATGAGTGGGCGTGATACGTGTGAAGGATGCAGTGTGTGCAGTGAACAGGGATGCATGCACGTTCCTGCCTAACGCGCATCCCCACTCATCCTCATGCATGGAGCAACCAGGGACAACGGAGGTTGTTCCGTGCATGGGGATGAGTGGAGATGCGTGTGCGGCCGTGTACACACCCTGTCTACCCACCGCACATGCACACACATACCCCCCCCCCACCTGGTGGTGCTGTGTAAAAACTGTCATAGATTTGCAGGGCCCAGAGCAAAAATAAAATGCTCTCCATAGGCCCACCCCTTTAACAAGTGGCAGTCAGGTGTTTGCTTACCAAAAAAAAAAAAAGTGTTGTAAGTTTACACATGTTGCAACTTCTCTCTCACCTCTTCCTCCCCCCGAGCCCCCTGGCATTGGGGAATCCAGGATTGGTGGTTTACTGAAAACGACGGGAAGGAGAGCAGGACCCTGCAGAAGACAGACATCCTGGGGCATGAGAGTTTTGGGTGGAAGGAGGGCCCCACAGAAATCGCCTGTACCAAGGCCTCAGAAGCGCTGGATCTGAGGCTACTGTCTGACCACGGGGTCCAAGCCTTGGCCCCTACTGGCCCTACTGAAGGCCAGCCCTGTGTAGTGTACATAGTATTTTACTAGTTATGTGCATAAACATGCAAACGTTTTACAGGCTGTTGTGTTTCAGATGTGTTACTTAGAATTTTACTGAGTAATATAACAACTGCAGTGGAAAGGTATTTCCTGTATTATCACAGGGTTTCATTATACTGTAACATACAGTTTGTCTCTCTTTTGATTTCCATCTTGCTGACTGATCAGCTCTTTCGTACCCTAATTTCTCCCAAATGAGCAAGGAAAGTGAAATGTGGACTTTTCAGTCTCTCTAACAATAAAGAACCAAGAACTATCAGGTCTTCCAATTGTCTCTATCTTACATTTCAATGAAGTGCATTTGGTTGGTGGGATTATTGAATTGTAAGGTTTTCGTTTTGCCTTTTTTATAAGGAGCTTGAAACGGGGGGTGGGGGGTTGTATCTTAATGCATGAATGTATAATTTTTAAACTCACCAGTCCTAACAATTTTAGCGATTTTCATTTAGTTCGTTCATCAGTAAAAATACAGGTGTTACCAGAGAGAAATAGTTTCAACAACATCTGATTTCTGTAGGAATCTCGGCCTCTGCTGTGCTGTTTCAATATTTTGGGTTTTAATAGAAAAACGTACCTGTTTATTCCTTTGATGAAAATTTGTGCACAATGACGGAAAATATCTGTAGATGGTACCTTATTCAAGGATTTCTTAGCCACTGACATTCTCTTGGGATCTGAGCCTGATTTGTTTTGTTTACAATATTTTTGTAAGGTTTCTCCTTTGGCTTGAAGTAGAAATAATGGAGGGAGAGATGCATGTTGTCCATTGTAAAATATATAAAGCTGTATCTCAGGCTGGATTATTTTTTGTCATATATAACCCTTCCTTATAGAATGAAGACTCCAATGTCACTGCTGTACCCAAGTTTGAGGTCCCCTCACTTCTAGTTTGTTGCATTTCATATACTGTGCAATTAAGAGCTCTTTACTTTTCTAGGTTTGTATCCAGCAGGGGACCTGTGGTCTCCTCAACCAGTCTGCCTGACGAATAGCATGAACTATAACCTTGAGAACAACATACCATGCATGATCCAAGAAGCCCCATCTGTTCATAATAGGCAAGTTATTTTTTTCTTTAATAATTTTTGAAACACTGTTTTCCACCTGGAATGTTTGAACCTGTGTATCTTAGAGCGGTTTCCTTACTTTAATTTCATGCTTATATAACCAGTTTATAAATTTGTGTGTTCTGCTCCCTTCTCTGCCCAGACCACAGAGGAGATAAGAGTTTGATAAAGCCCCCAGCCAGAGAGCTGGACTCTGTGTTAGAAAGTCATGCTTTTGAACCTGGTGGTTCCCTGTTAGTTCCTAATGTCACCTGAGATGAAGGTTGTTTTATCAGATATAGCTGCTAGGCATCTTAATGAAGAAATAGTTTAGTGTGCTGCACAATACTGTGAGCCTAAGTTGTCCGCTTCAATGTATGTTGATTTTTCAAAAGTTTACTTTTCTTCCAAACTTTGTCAAACAAAGCTTTGACCTGTAGAAGTAAACAGGGGTTTTGATACATAGCAAGCTTTGGAAAGCCTTTAATTTCTCCTTTTCCCCCTTTGTGTGGGGATGTGTGTGCTCTAGTATTTTCCCCCCATAAACACAGGGATCGCATATTTTGTATTCTGTAATATTTGAACTTGAAAGTTACAAATTATGTAAAAATAAGAGGTTCTATTAAAGGACACTGGCAAATTTATTTATTTGTTTATTTATTTCTTTAAATTTCTACCCCACCCTTCCCTTAAGGCTCAGGGCAGCTTACAGCATTAAAAACATAAAATACATTAAAATCCTTTTTTTAAAAAAACCCTTACCCCTAAGCCCATTCACCCCAACCCCCGCCTGCCTGCCAAATGCTTTGCCAAAAAGAAAGGTTTTACACTGCCCCCAGAATATAGACTGTAAATACTGTAACAGGCTTGATTGAATTTTTCACATATTTCTACATTTGAGGCAGTTCTGCAAGCAGGAAAAGTCATGTCTTCCACAATCATATCTCTTCCTTAAAAAAACCACAGTCATCAAGGAGTGTACAAATAGCAGTGTGTGTCTTACCATCTAGGAGTAAATACCACTGCACGTTAATGGTTTGTCTTTATATACAGCAAAATACTACTGGCTCTTTCCCTCGCAAACTGTGACTCCAAGCAATCTGAATTAAAGCTAAATGCAGTCTTATTTTATATTCAAAACAACCACCCCAAAGAGGAGGAAATGATTACTTGTATTTGGGGGCTATATGATATCTGGATAATCCTTTGTGTGTAAGAAAAGACCTAACCAGTAATATGTCAGCTTCTGTACAGAATTCCCTTGCTTTTGAGAGGCCCTTGCCATAGGTGCCACCTTTGGTGGGGTGTTACACAAAAATTTACATAAAATTTGTAATTAACCATGCTGGCTCTTTTTCACTTGACCATTATACCACAAACCAGCAGTGTTGCTGTGCCTTTACAAACATTTTAAAACTCAGGGACTCACCCTCCATAACTTAAACAAAGTGAGCCACTGGGCCTTCTCAGGTTTAGTGCTGTGTGTTTCATGTTTGATACATTTGTAAGTGCCACACATGTAGAATCGTCTTTGAAGGATTTAAATAATCTGGTTATGGAAATTGTCACAAAAATAGATGATGATTATCAGAGAAGCAACTTATATGTCAGCAGTTTAATGTGATGTCAAGTGAGTAAGACAGACATTCATTTTAGCAGTTTTTAATGGAAAGTTATTCAAGAACCCTAACTGAAACATGCAAATTCAAGAACTATTGTTTGTTTTAAGTAATCTAATCATTGTCATATTATGCTTATAATTTGTATTACCAATTAAAATTTAAAATTTCTGTTATGAAAATTAATCAAACTTCAAAACACCTCTGTGTAAGAAGAGGAAATTGTATCATACCACATGGGTGGGAATTCCAGATGGGAAACCAGAAAGCTTGTTGTTTACTATAGGATGTTTGTGTCTGAGCTAAGAACTCTCAGACAATAGAACTACCACTCCTGTACTTTAGCCATAGAGCTTTTATCAGCCTTAAAAAAGAAAGGATGGAAACATTTCTCGGTAAGAGAATTACCTTGACGTAAATAAAATTCATGGTCATTAATGACCATCTATTCTTTGGTGTGTAATGAGCATATCTTATGCTTAATCATTTGTTCCAAATAATTGTTGTCTTGTAACTTTGCTACACCCTTGCAAATATTTAACAAATATTTTGATAAGTCTTGGCCTCTATCTTGCAAGATGGTTTCTGAAACTAGGTTTTCTTTTCTGCTCTAATAGTTTCATAGACTGGAATGCAACTTGCGATAGCCAATTTCCCAACATGTATTGTCCACTAGAGGTGAATGAGTACAGCACTTTTCCAGAAGGTAAGAATACCTCCAAACTATCTCTAATCAGGTTGTTTTTTCCCCTGTGGGAGAATTAGGGAGCTGATTTGAAAAACGTGTTAATTACATAAAATAAACAAAGAGATTTTTAAAATTATCTTCATATATTACAGTAGTGCCCAGGAATGTAAAAGCCCAGCAGATATTCAGGTCCCATTTGCTAGAGGATGTGCACAAGAGAGTCACTATTGCTAATATAGAAATAGATAAGAAGTACTGTCATCTTGGTACTTCACACAAAAAACTGAGGTGTAGGGAAATTAAGTTGCCCAGGATGTCTGTGACAAGTTTGAGTATTACCCTGGTCTCTTGATTTCCATTGCCGTGCCAAACATCAAATGCGCTCTTTCTAAAATAAAGTCTTTCAGGCATTGTGACTTGGAACAAAATAAATAAGTTGTGGCCACCTTATCCTAAAGCTGGTTTACAGAGTCTCTTAAAGACAGATGGTCTGATTATTATTTCACTGTGGTTTAGAACATCCATATTAACAGCAATAAAGATACTTCTGGCTGAAAGTATGATGATTATTGAAGTGTATTCTTAAGGAGCTCTGGGTGTTAGTGTCAGAAACAAAATGTTTCCTTTGACAAGTTGCTTTCAGAGAATGCAAGTTGTTGTTGTTGTTGTTGTTGTTGTTATTATTTATTAGCACTTATATAGTGCCAGCGATGTACCTGGCGCTTACAAAGAATGAGATAGACATGATCCCTGCTCAAGGGCTTACAATCTTAAGACGGGGGAGGGGAGACAGGGAAGGGAAAAACAGAGGGAGAGACAAGGGATGTGACATTCATGAGGATGCGAGAGCTCAGGTACACGTGCTTGGCTTGGTTACAGTAAATTGGGAGTTTGCAGATAACAGGTGCTTAGCAGGAGTTTGGAAAGCGGAGCGGAAGAGGTCAGTTTTGAAGAGGGACTTGAAGGTGTGGAGGGTGGGGGCAAGGCAGATGAGGGCAGGGAGGGAGTTTCAGGCATGTGGGGCAGCGAGGGAGAAGGGACGAAGGTGGTTGGGGGAGGCGAGGGAGGGGATGGAGGAGGAGCAGAGTGCACGAGCAGGGGTTCAGAGGGAGATCAGGGCAGAGAGGTAGGGGGGAGTGAGGTTGTGAAGGACTTTGTAGGTGAAGACAAGGAGCTTGTGCAGAATACACTCGGGAAGAGGGAGCCAGTGGAGAGAAGAGAGGAGAGGCTGCACATG
>QEPC01015698.1:4763179-4802010 GCA_003113815.1 Sphenodon punctatus
GGAGGAGTTAGGAAGAGATACATTGAAGGAGCGGTCAGAAAGGTAGGAGGAGAACCAGTCGATGACAGAGTCCCGGAATCCCAGGGAGTGAAGCGATTCAAGCAGGAGCGAGTGGTCAACAGTGTCGAAGGCAGCAGAGAGATCAAGGAGGACAAGAATAGAGTAAAGGCGGTTGGATTTAGCCACAAGAAGATCGTTGGTGATCCTAGCAAGAGCGGTTTCAGTGGAGTAAAGGGGGCGGAAGCCAGATTGAAGCGGGTCAAGGGAGGAGTTGGCAGAGAGGAGGTTGAGGCAACAGGAGTAGACAAACCCGTTCAAGGAGCTTGGAAGCAAAAGGGAGGAGCGAGACAGAACGGTAATTAGAGGGTTCAGAGGGATCCAGATTGAACTTTTGAGGATGGGGGAGACAGTGGCGTGTTTAAAGGCAGAGGGGACGGAGCCGGTAGAGAGGGAGAGGTTGATGATGTGCCGAAGGGGAGGGGCAACGGTGGAGGCAATGGAGGTCAGGAGGTGAGAAGGAATGGGGTCAAGGGGGTAAGTGGAGGGGTTGGAGGAGGAGAGCAGGGAGGAGATTTCCTCAAGGAAGGCGGGAGGGAAGGAGGACAGGAGAGGGGGGGAGTAGCAGGGGGAGAGGACTTGGAAGTGATATCCAGGCGGATCTTGTCAATCTTAGAGGTGAAAAAGAAAGCAAGGGGGTAAGTGGAGGGGTTGGAGGAGGAGAGCAGGGAGGAGATTTCCTCAAGGAAGGCGGGAGGGAAGGAGGACAGGAGAGAGGGGGGGAGTAGCAGGGGGAGAGGACTTGGAAGTGATATCCAGGCGGATCTTGTCAATCTTAGAGGTGGAAAAGAGAGCAAGATCCTGAGCGGCGAGAGAAGAGGGAGGAGGAGGACGGGGGTTTGAGAAGGGAGTCAAAGGTGGAAAAGAGGCAGTGAGGGTCCCGGGAGCAGGACTCAATGCAGGAGGCATAGTAGTGCTGTCTAGCGAGGGAGATAGCAGATTTGAGCAACGAGAGGCAGAATTTAAAGTGGAGGAGGTCAGCGTGGTAGTGGGATTTGCCCCAGAGGCGTTCCGGAGCCCAGGTGTAGGAGCGGAAATGCCTAGGAATTTGTCCTAATAATGAAGCAATTAATAAAGTTGAACCTATACTAGCTCCAGACTTTGTATATCAGTATCATTTTCAGTGGCTCTGGAATATATTATGCCTGATCCAATTTGACAAGATTGAATGGGGAAGCTGTTGTTGTTTGTGATATAACTACAGTCTCATAGATGGAGGAGGGAGGAAACACAGGTATCACTGGGCTATTTTCAGGGGGCACACCACACTGGGGGGTGGGGGAGGAGAGGAATGAATGGGGTGGGGCAACTGGATGGGGCCCTTGAATGGGGTGAGGATGGTGTAGGTCCCTCAGGCCCTAGTTTGTTATGCTGCTGGTGCCAGTATTGCCACTGGGTACCGCTATGCAGAGGATTACAGCCTCAAGTGTTCTGTTGGCTAAGGGTGGCCCCAGTTTTTGCTATCGAAAAGAGAAACAAAATGTGGAGAAGTTACAAGCAGGTGATTTGTGTATTTCTGTGAATTCACCTTGAATTCATAAAAGTCAAACTGGTAGTTCTAATGTGTGTCACGCAGAACAGTTTAGCTTTCTGCAAAGATAGATTTATTCCCTTTATAATGGAAACAATTTTTTTTCTTACATGATAGAAAACATGAATTACCACAGTGGCTTTCCATGTACTGCAGAAGTGCAAAACACAGCCTTCATTGATCACAACTGTCAATCTACTTGGAGTGCCCCACCCAACATGCCTCCTACCTGGGAACCAGCCAGTTATGTCAACTCATCTGTAAGTATATTTATTGGCATTGGCTTAAGTGGTCTCCAGATAGCTTATGTTTCAGTTCTTTGTATGTACAGCATTGCAGCTCATTTCTTTCAGTAGATTCTACAGCATTTATTTATTTTTTAAAATTTATTTACAGATACTTATATCCCGCCCTCTCCTGCACACAATGACAGCTCGGGGCAGCTCACAACAAAAAACAATAACATTTATAAAATTCATAAAATACATTTACATTTTAAAAGGGCAGAAATACACACACACACACCCGAACCTCCTATCCGTCTCCCTCCCAAAGGCCTGGCAGAATAGCCAGGACTTACACTGTTGTCGGAAAGAAGGGAGGTCTGGGGGTAGGTGGGTCTCCGGCGGGAGGGAATTCCACAGCTTAGCAGCAGCCATCGAAAATGCCCTCTCCATCGTCGCCACCCGGGAAACCCAGGGGACTTCGAGTCGGGCGTCCCTGGCCAACCACAGGGGGCCAGACCACGGTCCCACAGATAGGCAGGGCCTAGGCCGTTTAGGGCTTTATAGGTCAGCAGCAACACCTTGAATTGGGCCCGGAAAACAATAGGCAGCCAGTGCAGAGAATGGAGCGCTGGTGTAAAGAGCTCATGACGGCCCGTCCCCCGTAAGGAGATGGGCCGCCGCATTCTGGACCAGCTGCAGCTTCTGGACCGTCACCAAGGATAGCCCCACGTAGAGTGTGTTACAGTAATCTAACCTAGAGGTGATAAAGAAATGGATGATGGTGGCCAGATCAGAGTTTGAAACATACAGCCGCAGCCATCGCACCAGATGTAATTGGCGAAAGACGCTCCTTGTCACAGCCTCCACCTGAGAATCCAGGCGGAGCTGCAGGTCGAGGAGCACCTCCAAACTATGGACCTGAGTGGCGGGGGGGGGGGGGCAGACCCCATCAATGACAGAGGCCACGAACCCCCCCCAGCCCTGCCCACCAACATCACCTCCATCGATTCAGCCTCAGACGACTTGCCCGTCCAGTCCCCCACAGCCGCCAGGCCCCAGGTAAGCACCGAGACTGCTGGGTCTGGGTCTGCTGAAAAAGAGAGGTAAAGCTGTGTATCGTTGCCGTACTGATGACATCGTACGCCGAACCCTCTCACGACCTCACCAGAGGCTGCATATACACGCTGAACAGGAGCGGGGACAGAAAAGAACCCTGCGGGACTCCACATGAGAGGTCTGGGGAGATGATGAGCATTCCCCAAGCACCACCCACTGAGTTCTTCCGGTCAGGAAAGAGCAGAACCATTCAAGAACAATTCCGCCCACCCCTGCTCAGTCCTGCAGGCAAGCCACCAACATCTCATGGTCGAGGATATCACATGCTGCCAACAGATCTAGCTGAATCAAAAGAGATTATCCGCCCCGATCCAACTCACGGCGCAGGTTGTCGACCAAAGCCACAAGCGCAGTCTCCATGTCAAACCCAGGGCGAAAGCCAGACTGCAAGGGATCAAGAAAACTGATCCAGTCCAGATGCCCCTGAAGCTGCCGAGCCACCCACCCGTTCAACAACCTTCCCTAACAAGGGAAGGTTAGAGACTGGTCGATAGCTGGCAGGGGAGTCAATGAATTGAATTGAATATTTATTGTATCAGCAATTTGCTATAACAAAGCACAACGTTACATCAGTAAAACGATATATGTATAAAAGAATAAAACAACTAAAAACTTACTAACAGGTGTATGTTCAAGAAATAATTTTAAAAGGGGACAAATGCATGGGCCAGGATACACAAATCCTTCCAGCCTTTCAGCTGGAGGCGATTGCTAGTATTCTCACTTTAACCACATCACACTACTCTCAGCCTTTTTTCAAGTAATGATAGGAATAACACTATAGGTTTAATTACCTCCAACTTTGAAGCAATAAGCAAACTTTGCATTTTGGTTTCTGAGGATAGCAGTTTTCCCTCAAACAAGGGATCTATCCATACTTCTCTTAGATCCTTATATAGAGGACAGTCAAAGATCACATGCATAAGTGAGTCTAATTTATCAACACAGGCTTTACAAAGTCTAAGGTCGTGCGGAATACCTTCTCACCTGCCTCTCACAATAGCTGTGTAAAACAGCTCAAAGCGTAGCATTGTTATCATTCTACGTTGTCTAGGTACCTCTAGCAGTGTAAGATAACTTTCTAATATAACTACTTGTTTGATCGCAGGATATAAGGGGAGCAGTTTTAATTTCCTGCAGAGCGTCCAGATGCATTTTGTAAGCCAAGGCCCTAAAGTTCTCATTAATATCCCTTTTGGACATTGTGTGGATAGGAATAGCATCCGGGGCCCTAGGGAGATTATTTTTGAGCGCCACCTTCTTAATCTTCCTCAACTATCTGTATTGCGAAGCTCCCATATGATCTTTTTGCTCACGATAACATAGAGTCACCAGAGGGGAAGCTGTCCCTTGGGCGATCTTCAGCCAAAAGCATAGGAGTCTAGCATTAAGTAGCGAAAGCACCAATTGCGATCCTGTCTTGGCTCTCAGCATAGCCAGTGGGGTCGATTTAGGGACCCCCAGGATGCTCCTCAGAAAAGTATTTTTTTTTTTGGGGGGGGGGGGGTCTCCATCTTCTTTGTATAGCCTAGCACAGTTATTTTCCCCCATATAGCAATTGTGAGAGGATTTTTAGTCTAAAGATGCTGAGAAGCTGCTCAAAAGGGGGCCACAGGTGCTGCATAATATAGTTTGCACATGCCTCCTAATGTTTGAAAAGCTTTTGCTATTAGTTTCTCATTGTTATTTTTCCAGGATCTGGAGGCTGTAAAAATAATCCCCAAATAATTGTACTGAGCTACTGAGACTATCTCATGAGACCCAATTCTCCATTTATATCTGGGGTTAGTAGTACCGAAACTCATTACTTTGGACTTACTAATATTAATCTCCATAGAGTTCTGTAAGCAGAAACTATTCAGCTTACAGTTTGTTGTTGCAATCCTTGCTTGGTTTGGGAAAGCAACACAATGTCATCCACGTACAAGAGAATAGAAAGTGTCCAATCTTTAATCCACGGAGGAGTAAGATTTGCTGCCGAAATTAGATGGATCAGATCATCTATAAAAAGATTAAATAGTATTGTAGCGAGTAAACAACCTTGTCGGACACCTTGTTGCTGGAGGGAAAATCTAGTTGTTGAACCAATAGAGTCCATTCTCACGCTGCCCTATTTCTTTCATGCAATTTAATTAGTAGATTTAACAACTGTTTGGACAATCCCATTTTGGCAAGCTTACGCCACAATAAATTCCTAGGGACAGAGTCAAACGCCTTTGCCAAATCAATAAAGGCGACAAATAATTTCCCCCCTCTGATGTGCACATATTTGTCGACCACATGGGTCAGAATAAAACAATTATCCATGGTTGATCTTTTTTTACAAAATCTCGCTCCTCAGCGAGTTTATGATGTTGACCAACCCATTGTTCTAAGGTCGTGAGGAGCACTCAGATATACAATTTGCTGACTATAGAGAGCACACAAATCTGCCTATAACTTGCTGGATTTCTCACATTACCCTTCTTAAATATAGGTATAATTAATGCCTCTAACCAGCTTTCAGGAATGTTTGAGGTATGATTTATTGCCATAAACCACTTGGCGAACAAAAGGGTCCACCAGGTAAGAAAATTTGTAAAAAGCTTGGGGGGCAATTTATCGACACCAAATGCTTTTCTTGTTTTTAATTTATTTATGGCATTAGCTACCTCCGCTTCTGTTATTAGGAGGGGCATACAGATATCGGACTCATTTGTAAATTCCACCTTTATAATGTCAGGGTCCTGAGGAACAGTAAGGGCATGTGGCTTCTCGCACAAAGTTGAGAAAAAAGAGACCCATTGATCTTTCGAGATCTGCAATTCATTAATGGGAACTCTCCTATGAGTCGAACAGTTGATAAGTCTCCAAAATTTGGAGGAGTCTCGGAGTCTAGCAGCCACTTGCAAATCAGCCCAAATTTGCAAAGTCTTAATTTTTCTCTTATTTCTCAATAAGTTGTGATACTCTCTCTTCCTATTAACGTATGTAATCGAATCAGTCTTTAATCTAAGCCTTCGCCAGACTTTTCTAAGTGCAGTAAGCTCTTTCTTGACCCGTCTACAATCCTGATCATACCAAGAACTAGACCCTGTCCTCATCCGTGATGGATAAACCGGGACTTCTTTACTAAACATTGGAGTTAGCTTCTCAAACATGCTCAGGATCCCATCGTTGATCTCAGCAAAATCATCTGACTGTAACAGAGTAGATCAGCCCTCCAACCAATGCTGGGAGAGTAAGAGATTCGCTACGTCTATGGCCATTGTGGGTGACCACTTGATAGGGATACAACTACGGGAAGGGGGTGGGCCAGAGAGAACGGGAGAAGGCTCCGCCTCAAGTTTGGTCACATCGACCATCAAGGGATAATGATATCCCTCAGGCCTGTTCAAGATCTTAAAGTATCTGATATAAGGGAAACTGGACCAATGAGTTAGGATGTAGTCTATAGTACTAGATCCAAGGATGGAGTCGAAAGTAAAATCTCCAACCAGATCTGAAAGGGTACGCCCATTAAGGACAACTAATCCCTGATCGGAAATTATCTTTAATAGATTCTTCCCATTATTATTTACAGTTAGATCTGAAGCACTTCGTGAGGGTATCCTCAGCTGTGACTGCAGTGTCTGATTAAGCATATTTGAATCTAGGGTCACTATTCTTGCATTAAAATCTCCCAGGAGCAAAAAAGTAACATCATTAAAAGATTTCATTATTAAACCTATGAAATCATTCAGTTGCTCCCATATTTGGGAGTCATAAAACATAGATGTTTCTGGGGGAATATAGATATTAATTATAATGTACCCATGGACAGAGATCTAAAACTTAAGGCTAGACAGTTATTTTATTTATTTTTTATTTTATTTTCATAAATTTATACCCCGCCCCTCCTGCCATGCAGCTCGGGGCAGCTTCCAACATTAAAATACAATAAAACACAATAAAATTCTCATAAATAATATAAATATTAAAACAGGACTAAGAAACAATAAACCAAAGTAGGTGGGGGAGCTAAAACGCCCTTCCCTACCCACCCTCCCTCCCAAAGGCCTGGGCGAACAGCCAGGTCTTACAACTCCGCCGGAATGTTAACAGGCTAGGGGCCAGACGAGCTTCCTCCGGAAGGGAGTTCCAAAGCCGCGGCCCAACTACCGAGAATGCCCTCTCCATTGTGGTCCCCTGCTTAACACGGGGGACCTCCAGGAAGGCACCCCAGGCAGACCGCAGGAGCCGCTCTGGGGCGCGGAGAGCGAGGCGGTCCCTGAGGTATGAGGTTACCTCAGGGAGGTTATCCATCATTGTAGGAATAGTTTTGACTTTAACCGATGATCTTGTAGAAATCAGGTTAGCCATCCCTCCTGAAAGTCTACCTCTTTTCACTCGTCCGTTTCCCGGCACCGTGAACACCAGGAACCCATCCATCTGCAGGGCATCCCCCTCCTCTAAAGAGATCCAGGTTTCCTGCAGACAGACAACCTCAAAGGTGGCTATGAACTCTCCCCAGTCCTCATCCCAAAGCTTGCTCTTAATTCCCTCTATGTTCCAAAAGATACACTGCAGCTTTGGTCCCTGTTACTGTCATACAGGGAGGTCCAAAACTGGAGTGAAACTAATGGGAGAGGTGGAGTTAACCACTACTGAGTGATCCATCTGTTTTTCTTTATAAGAATCTCGCAGATTCGCCTTAGGCAGAAGAGCTGCTCTATACACTACAGTGTTATTAAGTGAAGACACATCAGAGCAAAAACTCTCTGATACAGATTCCTCCTTATCCAACCCTACCTCTACAGACTGATCCATTAGTTCTAAGTCCTGCCATTCCTTATCTAAGACCCTCAATGAATCAGTTGAGCCCGTCATATCCAGAGTTTGCCGTTCATGGGAAGTTTCTCTTTGGTTAGCCCCAAACTGGCGCAAATTATCTTCTAAATCATAACAGGTAAAAATAGCCCTTGCAAGTGAGTTTTCCATCCTTTGGATAAATATTCCTTTAAATTTCAGCCGGCTCCTCACTGTCCAGATCTTCTCTGACCATCTTAAGGAGTTAAAAAACAACTCCCATGTAGTAAACCGCACTCTAACTATAAGGGCCTTCAAACCTCGAATATCCGAGAACCCTAATCTAGCCTCCATTGTTTCACGAATTAAATCTGTGAATTTCTTCTCGTCCATCGATCTTGCTTTTAAACATTTAAATCTCTTATTTTTATTAAAATTAAATATTATAGCTGGGGCCCACCTCTCTTTTGTCTCTTGAGGCCATATTTTCAGATTTACATCTTTCTTCTCCATGGGGGGACCAAGAGGTTCAACAACTCCCATCGGCCCTACATTTGCTACTTGCTTGTTACAAGCCAAATTTAGTTTACCTTAGGGATACTTATATCCCTCTTTTCTACCAAAGATGCCTTAGACCTTGCTTGAATTATCACCATTCTTTAGAATGGAACTGATCATTACCCATTGTGGATCTACCGTTACCCCGGCAGTCGGAACCTATATCAGCAGAAGTCTGAGTAGCTACATCCCTTCTAGAGTCAATTACAGGGTCTGCCGGATTTAATTTAGTGGGAAATGTGTTAAATTCTAACCATAGCCTCCCCCCACCCCATTAACACTTTCATAGAAAAAAGTAAATCGTAAAATTGAACTAATTTTTCCTCCATCTCCTTATATTGTGTATCTAGGTCCAATTCTAACCTTATGTTCAGGTCCTCAAACTTCTGATTAAGTGTTCTAAAATGCTGTTCAATGTAGGGACAATGAGAACAAGGTCCTACTAGAGGCTTATCTGAAAAAGGTAAGAATGGGGAGGCTTCTGGGCGCAAAGCAGAACTGCTCTCCTTAAGATTGGAACTATCGCTTTGTTCCTTAGGTGCTGAGAAAAAGAGTCAATTTAGATTGTATCAAAGAGGGGGCTCCCATCCCACTATGATCTTTCTGTGCTAACTCTATTTCCTTCGCCAACGATAGGGAGCCACTCAGAACCCGCGATCTCAGCTCCATTTTCAAACTAACTGGTGCCCCCTTTCCACAGTGAACTCAACACTTTATAGTAGCTGATAGAATGGAGTAAAACAATACAATGAGGATACTAAGACTGAGACTCCCCAGTTTGGTTAATATGCAAGCAAAAAGTTAGGGCCATCAAGCAAAGTTATAAACAAAGAGATGGAAGCAAAATACCCCCAAATAAGACTGGAGAGAACTAAATCCTCCGGCCCCACACCCAAGGCCACATGCACAAGGGCACGCAGACTCCTTGGAGTCCTAGGTCCACAGGAGGGTGGAACAGCACAGATGGTACTACAACTCCCATAGCCCCCTGTTGTCACTGGCCCGTTATCACCAGTCCACGGGAGGATTACTGAACATGCTCAAAGTCTGTCAGCAGGGAACCTCCTGCTGGTTTCCTCTGCGCTGTTAACTAACACCATACCGGGCATATCCAGGAAGAATAGGCACACACTTTCGCCACCTGGTCTCACTCCTCTGAGTGGCACGAGTCAATCACAGCCGAACTCTGCAATCCTGGCTCTCCCAGTCTCTCTAATTTGTTGGGCTTAGCTTTGTATCTCCTGGTGGCTCAACAGGCCTGCCACTGCAGTTCACCTATAAGCAGGAACCTGTGTTTACCTCTGACGTTGCCACTCTCGGACAGATTCCTCAAGGCCGCAGATCTGGCCAAGTCTCCACTGCCTGTACACAATCTTTCACAGCAGACTCCTCACGCACCTCTCAGGATACCAGCCGCAACAGATCAGAGGGGGGTACCAACGCCAACGACAGCCCCACCAACGGCCGACGCCCTTTGGTGTCACCCTTCGGCTAACGCCCAAGGGCTGACACCGGAGGGCATCAAGTCCTGGTTATTTTAACCTGCCCCTCCTGAAACAGCTCGGGGTGGCTAACAATATCAAACAAATATATCTGAGTGAGGGGGGAGGGGAAGCTTCAGTGAGTGGCAGGCAGCTGCTCCAAACCTCCAACCTTCCCCAGCGACAGCGCTCCACACGGGGAGGGCATCAAGCCCTGGTAATATACCTGAGTGAGGGGGGAGGGGAAGCTCCAGTGAGTGGCAGGCAGCTGCTTCAATCCTCCAACCTTCCCCAGAGACAGCACTCCGCCGGGAGTCAATGTTAAGCAATGGTTTCTTGAGCACAGGCCGCACCACCACCTCTTTGAGGCGATCCGGCGCACTGCCCTCCCTAAGGGAGGTATTGACAACCCCAGCCAGCAACGATCCGAGTGTCTCACGGCAAGCTCTAATTAGCCAGGATGGGCAAGGATCTAATTTACAACAGGTGGCTCTAACTGACCCAAGAACATCCACCACATCAGCGGGCGACATCCACTGAAACTGATCCCACGAAATCGAACAAGGTGGGGCATTCATTACCTCTGGTTCTCCCACTGCTATAAGCACAGCATCAAAATCATGGTGAATCTGAGTGATTTTATCTGCAAAAAAATCAACATACATGTCACAGCAAGCACTGGAAGAATCCAGTTCCAGGCGGAGAAAGGCCGGACTGACCAGCCCATGCACCACCCAGAAAAGCTCAGCCGAACGCGACTTCGCGGACGCTATGAGGGCAGCAAAGAATATCTTCTTTGCCGTCTGCACAGCCACCACATAGGTTTTTTAACTAACTCTATGCCGCAATCAGTCGACTGCAGCTGGAGTGCGACGCCACCATCGCTCCAGCTGCCATCCCTCCTGCTTCATCCATCACAGGTCCTCCGTAAACCAGGGAAACCTGCGTCATCGGCATTTGGGAAGCGGACGTCTAGGAGCTGTTCGATCAATGGCCTTGGTTAGCATGACATTCCACAGAACTACAAGGTTGTCTAGTGAATGGCCTTCAAGATTGGGAAGTATTTTCCCAAGAGCATTCCGGAACCATTGTGGTTCCATAAGTCTCGGGGCGAACCAACCGAACTGGTTCAGCACCTTTCCGGGGGCTGACGTGCTCCGGGAGACCGGCCTGGAGGAGATAATGATCCGACCATGACAAGGGCACTGCTGACACCTCCCCCACTACCGGATCCCCTGCCTCAAGGCCAGTGCAGAATATTAAGTCCAGGGTATGTCCCCCATCATATGTTAGGCCAACAGCCCTCTGAGACAGCCCCATGGTTGCCATGATGGCCATGAACTCACACTTGCCCCTATCCCCCCAAGTTCAGCGTGGATATTGAAATCCCCCAGGACTACCATCCTCGCAGACATTTGAAATAGGGGTGTGGTTTTTTAGTTAGAATTTTGGCAGTTGCACGAAGTGCTAACAACAGGTTAAAAATGCACTAAAGAGGAATGCAATTTGTTAAACAGCATATAGCATTAGTGCAGTCAGCATCTTACAATCTTCACTCTCTAAAACATACGCAGATGACTTCAATTTTCTTGTAGAAACCGGATTTCTATGAGAAAAGGTCCATGTTTAGTTCAGTACCACAGCACAATTTAGTAGAATATCGGTTTCAACCTCCTATCTTATAGGAGAAACCCTTCCATTTTGAAATATGTTTTTGTTTTTACTGTAAGGAAAGAGTCTATTTTCGACAAATCTCATCAGCTAAAAGTATTTCAGCATTCATGGTGGATTCAAATGTACGAACAGTACAGGCTTCAGAACTTATTTCTCAGCTGGCAGTATCAGAGATTCTCTGTTATAGCTAGCAGAATCTTAAGTAGTTATTTCCTTATACTCAGCATAAAATCTTTCCACTTTCATCCCATTAATCCTAGTTATATCTCATTGAGCCACTTCAGTCCTCTATGTTGTTGACATTAGACTTTTTAGCAGTCCGTACAGTTTGTTTTATTTTATTCTTGATCTTTCTTGTTGCTCTACAATACATGAATTTCCTCCATTTGTCTCTCTTGTTCCATTAGCATGTCTAGATCTGAATGCAATATTTTGGTAGTGCCATAAAGAGGCCAACTAACACTGCCTTACTTATTAAAGTAATATTTTGCATATGAATTTCAAATCTGCATTGGTCATTTTTACTGCTATATAATTTTGCAAATTCATAACCATAATTTGCTCTTCACTTAACTCCTATGTTTACTTGTTCCAAGGCTTCTCTCTTCTACTTACTGTTTGTGTTTCAGATTACTTACTTTGTTTGAATTTCTACCCCACCCCTTCCCTAAGGCTCAGGATGGCTTGCAACACATTTGCTTTTGTCTTTTCCATGACCTGTTCTGTTGTCTTGCAGCCCTACCTCTCAAGTACCAGAAGTTTGTCTCCAATGTCTGGACTTTTTGGTTCCATCTGGGCACCTCAGAGTGATGTGTATGAGAGCTGCTGCCCACCCAGTGCCACGACTCAGCACTCAACTCATGTTGAAAACCAGGCTGTTATGTGTAAGCAGGAATACTATCCACGGTTTAACCCATTCCGTGCCTACATGAACTTAGATATATGGACTACAGCTGCCAATCGGAATGCCAATTTCCCACTCTCTAGGGACTCGGGTTACTGTGGAAACATGTGAAAGGAATTTGATTTTAAACAATGTGAATAAAGATGCTTGCAGTTTTGATTACTAGATTAAGCTGGTTGTTGGAATAGATTACATTGTTGGTGGATATTTTGGCACTTTTATATGGAAAATAAATTTTTTTTACTGAAATGTGTTTGTTGGGTACTTTTTTAAAAAAGCAATTAAATGTTGTATGCCAAACATGGTGTTAACCTGATGTGAGGGATTGAAAATGGAAAACACAAAGTAGTTTATTAAAATAGAAAGGTTCAAGTTCTTATAGTCAAATACTTGCTCAGACTGCACATATTTATTTATTTTTTAAAAGTTTACATTTTTGGACCTGGGTTCTCAGCAAAAGGCTATAAATTTACAGGCACAAAATTTTACTCTTGGGTATTTGCACCCACAGCAAATGGTGGCACAGTTTGTAATTGTACTTCATATAGTTAGATGTTCAAGGATTGTTGCACAATTAGTTGGAATTGCAAAAAGAGAACCTACAAACGTATAAGCTGAGTTGTGACTTGGGTGAAAATCTAGTAACTGTGAAAGTATTGCATTAGTAAGTGTGAGCTGGTGTCTGCCTGACAACCTTTGCAATGCCAGGAATTTTCTGTTTATATGTTTGAGCTTCATATTGCATTTATGTATTTTTGGCTTGTAATTTATTTGGTTTCGTCAATGCTAACGTTTTAGATTGGGGCACATTCTCGTTGATGGGTGATTTTACACTTAGCTGTGTTAACAGAATAGCATGTGTTGGTTTGTTTTCAGTTACTTAGGTAGCTGCCATTATTGCAAGTTCCTTGTAAACTTAATGTATTTGTCCTCACGACAGCCCTGTGAGGTAAGGAAGTGCTAGTATTTCTCTTTACAGAGAGATTTATTTGTCCTTGATTGTCACGCGAGCATGTGGTGGGTTGAGGTTTCCAAAGGCCCAGGCTGTCACCCTAGCCACTGGCCCATCCTCCCTCCTACATCCATGTTTTTAAAAATCAGCATTAAACTATATATCAATAATGACCTCAACTGTAAACTTAAGTAATGGCACAGTTAATTATTGGAGCAACTGCATACAGAAATTGAGAATTTCAGTTGAAGACATTCAGAATTTAAGTACAAAATTCACCTACAAAGCCCTTCACAACCTCACTCCCCCCCTACCTCTCTGCTCTGATCTCCCTCCGAACCCCTGTTCGAGCACTCCGCTCCTCTTCCATCCCCTCCCTCACCCTCCCACGATCCCCCAACCACCTTCGTCCCTTCTCCCTCGCTGCCCCGCACGTCTGGAACTCCCTCCCTGCCCTCGTCCACCTTGCCCCCACCCTCCACACCTTCAAGTCCCTCCTCAAAACCCACCTCTTCCGCTCTGTCCTTCCTAAATCCTGCTAATCATCCCCACCCAGGATTATCCCCCACCTGTTATCTGTAAACTCCCAATGTACTGTAACCAAGCCAAGAACGTGTACCTGAGCTCTTGCACCCTCATGAATGTTGCATCCCTCGTCTCTCCCTCTGTTCCCCTCCCCCTGTCTTTAGATTGTGAGCTCTCAGGCAGGGACCGTGTCTATTTTATTCTCGGTAAAGTGCCAGGTACATCGCTGGCGCTATATAAAAGCTTACAATAATAATAATAGACAGCCATCCGTTACAGATAGCTGTTAGACTAATAATTTTTGCTGTAACACAAGGCAAGATAAGGTGGAGTTTCTGTAAATCCAGCTGGTTTTTCTAATTCAGTTTGAAGAAAGGGTCAAAATCTATTCAAATACATTAAATGGAAGTCTTGTACTTCCCTGATTAGTTACCTTGCATGAAGAAACCATTACAGTATGACTGTTACTGCTAGGAAGGCATCATCACTAGCATTGTAATCTACTGAAACAATGATACTAGGTAATTACGGCTTCATGTAAATAATAAGACAAGTATCCACATATAAACCCCGTCTGCACAGTCCACCTGTTGTTAGTGCTGTGATTAGAGCTTGGTCTGGCTGTGGAGCTAAACGTCTTCACAAAGCTTTCCACCACAATATGTTTTTTTCAGCCTGTTTTGTTTGTAGTTAATGTTCACTACTTTATAGCTTTGTATCTTATTTCAAAAAGAAAGTGTTTAATCTAAAAAGGTTGACTGGTTTCTACACACTGTGGCCAATTTCTGCCCTTGGATGTGCCTTCAGGCTTCTGTTGGCTTTAACAGAAACTTTATATGAGCAGAGAACCCCGTTTGGCCTTCTAGAAGAAGCACAAGTTCCACTGGATTCTGCCTTTTTGTTTTCTCCCCGCAGATCAGCATTTGGGATCTAGCTAAGGAGAGCATTTCAAGCCCACATCAGCATGAGCTAAAGAGTCAAAATTGTTTAGTCAGGATACAGTCTTAGGGTGTTAACAAATGAGACGTTAGTCCATATTAGCACAAATGGTTAATTAGCCCACTGGAGTCCGTGTTTGGTCTCTGCAGCCCCCACTCACATGTTTTAGCGTGTAGAGCTAATAAACAGGCAGCTGCCTGCCTCTATTTCATGTGCTGGCAGTAGCTGCCACAGGTGGCGCCACTCAGCATTTTCCTTCTTCCCAGCCCTGGCTCTGTTGGAATGGGGGGATTTCTTGCTGTGACCTTCCTTTCCATCTGAAGCAGCGCTCCTGTTCTCGGGCAGCTGCAAAAGGAGAGAGTCCTTCCTGCACCCCTGCTCTCTGCACCCACTTAGATTCACAACTGAAGGATCAGGGCGGCAAGGAATGCAAGCTGAGCCCAGAATGAAATTAACAATCTGACTGTGAGAAGTGATTGGGCGGCAGCAGCAACTCAGGCTGGAGAGAGCAGCTTGGAGCTGACTGGGAGTTAATTAACAACTTTGCTTCTGCTGACAACATCTTGGCTGCCACTGCCCTGCTGCTGCCTGTCATTTTTATCCTGGGCTCGGCTTGCATTCCCTGCCACCTGGTTCTTTCCAGCTACACTGTTCCCATCCACCTCCTAGCTGCTCTCTCCAGTCCGGGTTGCTTCCACTGCCCAGCCGAGCCTGAGATGAAATTGACAGGTGTCAGCCGGGCAGCGAGGAAGAAGCCGCTGGGGCAGCAGACAAGAGAGGAGAGCGCTGCAGCTGCTTAATTTCAGGCCGTGCAAGCTGCGACTCTCTAGTGCTGGTGGACCTGGGTGCGTGTGAGGCTATGGGCAAACCTAATAAATGGGAAGCAGATGCATAGGCCCGCATTAACATGCTAGTATGCACTGGCCCGCACAGTGGGCCCGCAGTGTCCTTGGACAATGTGGTGAGTGGGAGTACCTAGGGGAGGCAGGCTAACATCTGGCAAACATCTAATAGATGGACAGGTGAACCTTCGCCTGGTGAACGCAAATGTGGGCTATCGTCTCATTTGAGAACACCCTAAGTGTTCATCCCCACTGGATGCAAGCCATCATCCACTGCACCCGCAGCCCTTACTCATGACATGGTTTCAGAGAATGTGGAGCCTCCTGGGCAGAAAAATGTTGGCTAGTGTGTGCCCACATGTCCACATCACATTAATTAGGTTGCAGACAGAGCACGGGTCCGCTAGCACCATAGAGTCACAGGCGGAAATCCTAGAGCTGTTGGAGGAGCAACCGCTTCCAGCTCCTCTCTCTGCTCTTGCTCTCACTGGCACTGTTTGTGGAGCCAGCTCTACTCCAGTTCATCTAAGTGGAGCCAGCTCTCCACCTGCCACCGCTGAGGTCCCCCCAGCGCTGCATTCCTGGTGAGGTCCCCCAGCACTGCAGATCTCCTGGTTGCAGGCCAAGAGAGCAGGCCACCATCTTTTCTCTGGGAGCATCCTCGGAAATGTAGTCCAGCATGCTCCCAGAGAGCATTACAACACTGACTCAGCGGTGGCAGGTGGCGAGCTGACTCCACTTCAACTCCATGGGCCGCGTCCTCTCAGTGAGTTTGCTTTGCCTCCCCTTCCTGCCCACCATGCCTGCCCCCCTTCCTGCCCGCAGCTTTAGGGGACTTGGTAAAATATTTGACATTTTACCAAGTACTGAATGGTACCAAGTATTAAACAGTATTACTGAGTAGCTCCTGAAAACTCAGGCCCAGCACTCGGCCACTCTGAAATACTCTGGAATACTTTTTCTTCTACTCGGTTCAGCCCTAACTTAGATATTGACCCATGTACCATTTGAGGAATGTTAGTACTAAGACTCCATGTGTGTCTAAAAGTTCATTCATTTATGAAATGTCTCCCTAGCTCTGAGTACCAAACCCTTCCTGCTTCACAAGTCACTGTAGTGTTTTTTTACTCCCAAAATTTGGTATGTTGGCCCCTAAGATGTGGACCACTCTCCTTTTTTATGCTTGTCTTATTATAGGTCCTCTTAAACAATAGTCCTTAGTTTCAAAGATGCTTTGAAATGGTGACTGCTTATTCCACCTTATGTAATTGCTTTTCTCTCGCTTTTTTTTTTTTTGCACTAAAGACTACCCTTTTGTAATTATTTTCTTGAATTTTTAACAGCTTTCCTTGTGTTAGAATTTTATTTCTGCATTTTGATTATGTTATACAATGCCCTGAGTGCATCTGCAGCACAATAAATTATCTACAAAGCTGACACCTTACTAGTAACAGGAGGCTTGTCTGCCAGCAGAGGAAAAATCAGGCAATGGTTTGGTTCCTAAAACAAGGGTGTGCTCTCGCTTCTTCAAACTATCCCTCTGTGCTGCCATTTCAGAGTCATATAGCTTATTGCTCAACTGTTCCAAATCTCCAGATAGTACTGTTCTTCTTTGTCACTCTCGTCTCCCTTTTGGAGGTGTACATCACATTTTCTGGCACAGCCACTGATGCAATATGACAAGTGGCAACACTTCTCTTAAATCAGTAACAGCAAAATCTGGGTTTCTGCTTTTTACAGTATTTGAAAGGAAGTTGGTGGTTTCACGCTTAGTCGTCTTGTATGAGTACAGATGTACAGGAACCTTGCCTTTACTTGTCTGATTTCCAGAAATCTCTTTTCTGCAGTTCAGTAAACAACCCAGAATGCCTTTTCTCCGAGCAGTTACAAATACTTAGCTTTTCCCTTAATATTTCAACTCTGGCTGCATTGGTGAAATATTTCACAGTTGACACTATCCATAGGCCTGTTATGTAAACACCAGAGAATAAAAGCAGATGTCTGAACTTGCAGGAAACCTTGCAGGGTGAAATAAAAGTACAGGCTGTTGAAGAAAAACATTCTATACTTAGTGAATTTAGGCTGAATTTAGGCTAGGCTGACATGGTCATGCTGGCTTCTTTTCATAGCTCTCAAGTAAGGGGAGCAACTATCACAGCGTATTTATTTATTTATTTAATAGATTTATATCCCGCCCCTCCTGCAAAGCTGCCCGGGGCGGCTTCCAACAGTAAAATACAATAAAAACAGTTTAAAACATTTCATAGAATAATATTAAAACAGGGCTAATGCGCTCCTTTTGCTATTGGCATGTGGGGTGAAATTTGGTTTGACTCACAACTGCATATATACATAAATGAATTGTTTGTGTAACAGAGTAAAGAATTGCCCTACAGTGAGGACAAGTCATTCCAGTTACTGCCATTGCTCTTTGGGTGCACAATCAATTTACTCATCAAAACAATTTGTAGGTTGTTAGGCAGCATCATGGCAGGCCCAGGTTATGAGGAATGGTCAGTAGTCAGTTACTAGAATGTAGGCTGCTGAGTACCAAGGCTTTCATAAGAAGTGGAGAGCCTGGAACTCCCTTAGAAATACTCTTCATAGGGATGTGCGAACGCAGTTTGGGTGTTCAGGCCTAACTCGACATGTTTGGTCAACCGAACAGTTGAAAGACCGAACAGTTCGGTAAAGTTCGGTTGAGTTTGGGCAGGAAAAACGTGGTGAACAAGCCCAGGGAGGAGGGGGGACAGCTCAGGAGCAGACTTCCTGGTGCCAGGGGTGAAGAGGCTTGGAATAGCAGCCTACCTGACCAATCACAAGCCCTCTTTCCCTCGCACCACTGGCTTGGCAGGCTGTAATTGGCTACAGGCTAGCCTGCTCGGAGCCAGTGGGGCGTGTGGAAAGGTGGGCACAGCAAGGAACAAAAGTCATTGCCCTCCCCCCTTCCAAATCCTTCTGAGCTAGCCACTGATCCTTTCAGCAGCGTTGTCAGAAGTCTCCCTCTTTCCCACTTCCTCCCAAAGTCACAGTCCATTGCCATCCTCCTCCTTATTCATCCATTCCCATATATTTACCTACCTAGCTTCATTTATTTACCTTAGATTAGATAGATTTAGGAGTTATTTTTATTTTTTACCCCTCCCTGTGTTCTTCCTCCCTCTTCCATTGAATCCTTTCCCTCTCCCTCTATATATTCCATTCCTGATTCCCTTCCCCTGTTTTGGGATTTATTTGGAGTATTTATTTATTTATTTTATTTTATTTAATAAATTTATACCCCGCCCCTCCTGCCATGCAGCCCGGGGCGGCTTCCAAAAACATTAAAATACAATAAAAACATTAAAACTCTCATAAATATTATAAAATATTAAAACAGGACTAGGTTATCAATATAAAACCAAAGTAGGTGGGGGAGCTAAAACACCCCACCCTCCCTCCCAAAGGCCTAGGCGAACAGCCAGGTCTTACAACTTCGCCGGAATGTTAACAGGCTAGGGGCCAGGCGAGCTTCCTCCGGAAGGGAGTTCCAGAGCCGCGGCCCAACTACCGAGAATGCCCTCTCCATTGTGGCCCCCCGCTTAACACGGGGGACCTCCAGGAAGGCGCCGCTCTGGGGCGCGGAGGGCGAGGCGGTCCCTGAGGTATGAGGGGCCCAGACCGTGTAGGGCTTTATAGATCAACACCAAAACCTTGAACTTGGCTCGGCACGCTATCGGCAGCCAGTGCAGAGCTCGGAGCACGGTGTAATATGCTCCCGATGGCCAGCCCCCGTGAGGAGACGAGCCGCCGCATTCTGCACCAGCTGCAGCCTCCGAACCAAGAACAAGGAAAGCCCCACGTAGAGCGTGTTACAGTAGTCGAGCCTCGAGGTTACGAAGGCATGGTTGAGGGAGGCCAGGTCCGGGCCAGAGACATACAGACGCAGCCTACGCACCAGATACAGCTGGCGGAAGGCAGCCTTAGCAACTGCCTCCACCTGCCGCTCCAGGCAGAGATCCGCATCCAGTATCACCCCCAGACTCTGAACCTGCTGAGCTATAGGAGGGCGAGCCCCCCCCCCCCAACCAGGGGGGCCACCACCCCTCTTGCTCTCCCCACCATCACCTCTGTCTTATCGGGGTTGAGTTTCAATCTGCTCAGCCGCATCCACTCCGCCACGGTCTCCAAACTTTGGGATAGCAACGAGATAGCAGGGTCTGGGTCAGTAGAAAAGGAGAGGCACAGCTAAGTATCATCAGCATACTGGTGACACCGCACCCCGAACCCTCCCCCAAGGGCTGCATATAGATGTTAAACAACAGCGGAGACAAGATTGAACCCTGCGGAACGCCACACGGTAAAGCGCGGGGGCACGATGTCTCCTCCCCCAGCACCACCCGTTTGCTCCTCCCCGAGAGGAATGAACGGAACCATCCAAGAACAGTCCCGTCCAGACCCCCCAGGTCACACAGTCGCCTCAGCAGCAGCCCATGGTCCACAGTATCAAAAGCAGCCGAGAGATCTAGCAGGATAAGAAATGTTGAACATCCTGCTTAGGTTACTTAGGTTTCATTTCAGTTTTGTACCCCTCCCTGTGTCGTTTGTGTTTCCCCCATCTCATATATAGATATAGATAGATATTAGATTAGATAGCAGATAGTTGTAGGAGTTAGCTTAGAGCTAGAGTTTAGTGATTTAGTTTTAATATTCAGTGTGTTTGTAGGACTAGGCCTTTGTTTTTATTAGATAATCCATTTAGTTCCATAGCAATAAGAATAGTTAATAGCAGTTAGACGTAGTTTAGATATATATAATATTAGATACAAATGTTGAATTAAAAATAAGATATAATATCTTTGTGTGCTGCATTATTTTGGAGGGACAAATGGAGAAGGGAAGAAGAGGCTGGTCTGCTGCCCATAGGGCAGGCAATGGGGCACGTGGCAGAGGTGGAAGGGACCGTGCCAGTGGAGTGGCAGCATGCAGCAGCAGTCAGAGCCCATCACCATGCCCCAAGCTTCACAGGCCTGATTTTGGGCCACAGGCTTCTAAGGGTTCCAAAACTAGTGGCACTAGAGGGGGGTGGTTAGGCGTCGCCTCCTGGCAGCGTCGTCAACTGCCACGTGGGGCACTGCAACACCTGCAGTGCAGGAGGATGAGGCTGTCTCATCTGCGGCTTCAGGGGCCGAAGTTCCTCAGGAACCACCATTGTCCCCCATTGTAGAGGCAATCCCCCCCCCCATTAGTCCAGGATTGGTGGATCCCAACCCAGCTGCTAGATCCCACCCCAGCTGCCAGGGAACAGCAGCAGCTATAGGGGGCAGAGGGAGAGTGCTGCTCAAGAGTGACAGCAGCAGGAAGGTGGTGAAGCGTGGGCAGGTGCTCACCAACCTTGGCACAACTGCCATGACGAGGCACCTCAAATCATGCCACAGCGCTGTGCTGCTGAGTGGGCAGACGGACAGTGGACGCCAGCGGGTTCCCAGATGCAGCGTCCAGTCGTATGCCTCCATCAGTGGGCAAGCATCCTGCTCCAACAGCTGCCTCTAGAAGCAGGAGCAGCCTCGCCAGCAGTGTCAGAGCACCATAGAGGAGCTGGGGTGGGGGCAGCTGCCAAGTCAGTCGCCAGCTGCAGGACATGGCAGGCGGCATGGCTTTCAGCTGAAAGCCATGTGCCTATTGGGGGAAATGAGAGCTGTGGCTGGGCAGCCCTTCTCCGTGGTGGGGGATATGGGGTTTAGGCACCTGATTGGGTGCCCGGCCCCTCAGTTTCAGCTGCCGTCCCACACCACCCTCAGTCGGAAGGTGGTGCCAGCCCTGTATCGGGCTCCAAAGGAGCGGCTGAGGGAGCAGCTGGCTGGGCAGACCACTGTCCACGGACCTGTGGTCCACCAGGAATGCCCAGCACGCCTACCTACCTGGCAGTAATGGCGCACTCGTGGCAGGATCCGGAGGCAGCTTTCAGGAGTGGCAGGAGGGGTCCTGAAGCAGGGTATCGGTGGGCCAAAGTTATGGATGTCCTACACACCGCTGTAAACATTGAGGCAGCCCTGACCGCCATGTCAAGGGAGTGGGTCATGCCAGGGTGCGCCCTTCACCAAGGGATGCGTGGTGATGGACAACAGGGCGAACGTACTGAGGGCAGTCCACAATGGTGGATTCACGGAACCAATAGATACCGATACAGATACTGATACTGCCCCCCCCCAAAAAAAAAACACAACCATTCGGCCAAACTGAACTCCACCGAATCCGAATGACCACGTCCGAACTCGGTTCCCGGACTGAACAACTGAACCATGTTCTGTTCGCATATCCCTAACTCTTCAGTCTTGAAAAAGCTAGTTCAGAATGGAAGAAGAATCTACTCCACTCCAGTGACCATACTTGACAGCATTACAGAGCCTAACTTATTAATCTTAAGTCACACAAAACGCCCTTCAGACTATCTCCAATCGGCAGAGAAGAGAACAACCCCTTTCAAGGGCTCCTGCCACTCTACTCAGCCAGGTAAGGTGCTCTCTAGAACTTAAGCCCACCACTTTTCAAGGTCTAAAACGTTAGGCTATGAAAAGACAGACCTCTGCTTGTCTAGGTGGCCCATAAGAGCCATTTTCAGTCTGACTACATATTCTTACTATTAAGCAACACCAGCAGTGTACCTGGCACATTACACTTATTATTAGAGACAGCTCCCTGCCCAGTGAGTTTACAATCTAAGATGGACATGGGTGAGAGGAACACAGGGAGAGATGCACACTCCCATTTATTACAGATGTGGAATTGAGACTGAGAAGTTGTGATTTACCCAAAGCCACCCAGTGAATTCATGGCTAGGGCAGGATTCAAACCCTGGCTTTCCAGGTCCAAGTCCAGGACCGTTTCCACTACATCACACTGGCTCTCTAGCAATGTTCAAGTTTTTCACTTTCTGTACCCCTATTTCCTATAGACATCCCCTAGAGTTTCTGTGCCCAGTCCCCTAGCCCAGTGCCCAGTCCTACCCTCTACCCCCTGTGCCCTACCATTGCTACTGGTCTTTAACTACCTGCTCAGACATATCTCTTAAGTGGATCATCTTTAACAATTTGGATCCTTCATTTTGTGAGCCTTGTTAGCAGTATTAAGACCAGCTGCCTTCATGAGATTGGCTTGCCTTGACTGAGTTATTCATGCAGTACAGGCTTTCCCAACACTCCAAGCTGGTCATTGTTCCCCAGCCTGAAATCTGAATTCAGCTTTTCAGTACACAAGCAAAGGAGGAAATACTGTTGGACTGATCTGTGCACACAGACAGGCGACTAATGTTTTTTGATCTTTCTAAAAGCACTTCTGTTTACGTTAAAGATATTAATGCTCCTGATTCAACCAAAACAAATATTGCATAGTAGTACTTGCCTCACCAAGGGTGCCGAGAGCCAATTAATTGTTTGTAAAACACCATAGAGCCTTAAGGTGCAAGATGCAAAAACTGAGAAGTATCAATACTAATAATTGATTAGCATCTACTAAACTCTGTTGGGTAACCACATCCCACAGGAATAAAGGAGACCGAGGGCCCGCCTTTATTTTACAGTACTGTGTTGGTTACTTAATGGACCAGATTCTCATGTATGCTACAAACCATTTTTTTTTTTACAGAGCTAGAGAGGTGTAAAGGGAACTAGGGCAACTCAGAAGCAGGATGACTGTCCTCTGAAACATATCTTTAAGCAGGAAAACATGAACTGCCCATTCTGTGGTTGCCTCTGAAAAGGCTATAAACTAACAAAGCAAAGGGGCTTGCACTGAGGATTGGAGCCATAAATTAGGGATGGTCGAACGCGGTTCGGAAGTTCGGAGTTCGGACCAAACTCGATCAGTTCAGTCAACCGAACCGAACTTCCGAACCGAACTCGATTTTCAAACAACCGAATTTCTGAACTTGGCTCTGTTCGCCCATCCCTAAAATATAATATTCCGTTTATTTCAATGGGGTTTGAATTTCCGAACTTTGTTCGGAGTTCGGACCGAACTCGAATAGTTTGGTCAACCAAACCGAATTTCCGAACCGAACCGAATTTCTGAACTCGGTTCTGTTCGCCCATCCCTACCATAAATAGCTTTTTGTTTGCTACAAAGGAGTAAGAAGGAAACAGAAGAGGGGAGATGATAGAAGAAGCCATAGGGAATCTTCCGGAGACAGTGCAAGACCTCTCTATTTGTTAGGGCATTTGTTGGGCAGGGACAGGGAATGGGGGGTTTGGTGGGTGTCTGGGGTAGGGGTGTGATGGGGGGTTGGTGAGGAGTTCGGGGGGTTATGCTGTTTTTATATGTATTGTTTTTATTTTGCTTTGTAAGCTTCCCTGAGCCTTTTGGGAAGGGCGGGGTAAAATTGAACAAACTAAATAATCCCCTTGCTGCTGTATTCCCATTTCTTCTCATCTCCTTCCTTTTTCTGTGCTCAGTCCCCTCAGTGTGCCTCCTGAGCAGAAGGGAACTTGTTAGCCTATTTTGGCAGCTGTAATATTAGTAGATGCATGCAGGAATGTGAGATTATTAATGAAACCCTCTGAGAATTAAAAAAAACCCCATTCTGTCCATTTTATAAGCAGAAATAGGAAACAGGTGCTCAGGGGGATTTTAGCTGGTACAGTGCACAGCTTTCTTAGGCATGTTAGTTACATTTACAAATAAATGTTACAGCTATGCTGATTTTTTAACAAGAGTAAAAAAGCAACTTAGACACATTCTGGGCAGACCTATAATAATGCATCTTTTACAGCAGTGCTAATTCACCCCTACAAATGCAGCTGCTTACTTGTGGCAGCATTGATACTAACTTGGGACCTTGAGTTGCCATGAATGTACCTGAAGTATGAAGACATCAAAAACTGGTTTAAAATGTACTTTATACCAGGTTCTAGAATGCTGCTCCTTCTCCTAGCGGATAGCTGATCAGCTGAAAGCAGGAGTGCCCTTCCCCCATGCCTTGCAGTACATATCCTAGCTTATGGCTTGCAATGGGAAAGAACATAAAAACATAAGTGCCATACTGGGTCAGACCAATGGTCCATTGAGCCCAGCATCCTGTCTCCGACAGTGGCTGCTTTCAGTTAGGGCTGAAACTCAATCTTGTGGCTTATTCTTGGAAACGCAAGCAAGCTGAGAATTGCCTGGGTTCTCACCAAGAAAGGCGAGAATCTCAAGAACAGCCCTCTCGCCGCACTTTAACAAAAAACCCAAAGACCCCTTTTACTCACCTGGCTGCCTCTCTTGAGTCCAGGGGGACTACTCCAGCCACTGGGTGTCGCCACTGGATCTTTCCCCGCTCAGCTTCTCTGCAGGGAAAGGGGGGAAGCACGTGTTCAAAATGGGCACCAGGACTGTTCTGAGAGTGTGCAGTTCTTTTCCAAAATGGCACCCACAGCGTTGGTGCCATTTTGGAAAAAGGCAGCCAGTCTGCACATGCTTAAATGGCCCTGGTAGCTATTTTGAGCATGTGCAGTGATTATTATTCTTTGCCTCCTCCTTGGAGGCTTCCCCTGCAGAGACGATGAGGGTGGTGTGGCCCAGCAGCTGGAGTAGTCCCCACCTTAGAGAGGCAGCTAGATGGTCCTTTTTTTCTGACCTTCATTTTTACCTTCATCTCCCCCCTCCCCTATATCTCATGAAATTTTGCACTGGGATCAACAATAAATTTCAGCCTTTCTTTCAATCACTTCAGAGTACCCAACAGGTCATAATGGAGTGATCCGTTCCCCAATGTTCACTCCTAACAGTCAAGGTTGCATCCCCTGACCTACTTGGCTAATAGTCATTAATGGACCTATCATCCAAGGACTTATCCAATCTTTTTTTAAACATAGCTATGCTACTGGCCTTGACCACATCCTCTGGCAACAGGTTCCCCAAGTTAATTGTGCATTGAGTGAAAAAAACTTTATCCATTTTAAACCTGCTGCCAGTTAGTTCTTCATGGAGCTCCGCAATGCTCACTTATGGGACATTTCACTGCTCTACAGTTGACTAGAACACTCTGTTTTGTCAGCAGTTGCTACAGGGGTGTAGCGTCCATTGAGCGAACCCGGAATAAAGCCAGGGGCCACTAGGCGCCAGAGGGCCGCTGCCTGGCCTCAAGGGGGCAGCCTAGACTGGGCTGAAGGAGGCCTGGATACAGGGCACCCCTACATCATGAGGGGGGGGGTCCCCATCCCTTACCTGCTTCTGCCTGCTAGTAGTGCTGCAGGAGCAGCAGCAGGAGACCATGGGACTGGGAGATAAAGCTGTTTATAAAATTGGGGCCCCTTATCAAATTGTCCTGTAATTTGGCAGAGATAACAGGGAAGATGTGAGATACATTCCTGCCAAGTGTCTTGTAAACAGGGTGGAATATAAAAATGTTACAGCCAGAAATGAATTTTCAAGTGAATGGCTTATAACATCAGGACCCTTTATCCAATATTTCTGAAATTTGGCAGGATTGGTAATATTGGGGAGCAACATAATCTTCCCAGGTTTCATGCAAATTGGATGGAAGATTAAAAAATTTTTATCCAGGAATATGTATGCAGCTTTTCTTAAAATCACAGCATTCAATTGCTTATAAAATTGGTTCCCTTTACCTAATCTTTCCATAGCTTGGTACACTTAGTGCCCTTCATTGGCGGTACAATGTCCCCAAGTTTCATCAGAATTGAATAAGAAACAAAAATATTTTAGCCAGGAATACATTTTTCCAGTGTTTTCCCATTATTTCAAAAACAAAAAATCAGGGTTTTTTTTTTTGTTTTCATTGTTCTTCATTTTTGTTATTACAATAATGAAAAGGAAACTAAATTTTTCTTTTTTGTTATAATAACAAAACTGAATTGCACACCCCTATTCTGCACTAGCTGCAGTCTCCGAATTTCCCTCGATTAGTCCTCCTCCCAGCACCCAAGTCCTGCCCTGTCAGGCTGTAGTGCCCATAGTTACAGCAGTACCTACCAGCTTGGCACTATCTTCCCTGGCACCTGCCCCCACAGTACCCACCACTCCACCTGCTCCTCCAACCTCTCTCAGCACTACTCTGCAAAGCAAGCCGGCTCCCCAGTGAGAAGGAGATCATGGTGAGCTCCTTGGGACTCTGCCTTCCCAAGAGAATACTCCAAAGCAACATAAAAAGAGAAAATGGGATTGTGATCAAGGGGGTCGATAGAAATGCATAAAGAAAGTTGTTGGTCCATTAGATGAGAGGCATCTGACAGTGAGGTGGGATTGTGCCCTGCACTGCTGCAGAATTGGGAGTTTCGTGTTCTCTGCCGTGGTGAAAGAGGTCTACGGTTAGTCGACCCCATTCACTGAAGAAAGTGTTTGTCACATCTGGATGCCTTTTGTGACAGAGCCTGCTGAGTTGATCCGCAGTGGCGTTGGATGTGCCGGTGAGGTGAATTGCAATTGGGGTGATACTGTACCTGATGTACCAATTCCAAGTTTCTTCATTTTCTGTCGAGAGGGTGGCGAATCTGGTGCCCCCTTGCCAATTCAGGTACCACATAGCAGCAGTGTTGTCTGTGACGACTAGTACAGTGCAGCTTGCAACATGTTGGACAAAGGATTTTAGGGCCCACCGGATGGCTTGCGTGTCCCGCATGTTGATATGGAGATCTGTCTCTTATGTGTCCCAAATGCCGTGAACCGTGAGGGCTTCCCAGCTAAGAAGGGATGCATCTGTTTTCAGGGTGATGGATGGATCTGGGACATCGAAGGGGGACTCCCTTGAGGATGTGCTGGGGCTTTGTCCACCAACATAGGGTGTGAATGATGATGGTGGGTATGGTGACCCTCACTTGGCAGCCCTAAAGATGTTGCATTTGGTAGAGTCATACTTTCATCCCTGCTCTCTTCTTGATTCTCACTCTTTGCACCCACCTCCAGTAAGCCGTCTTTTCACTGTTAATTACTTTCCCATAAGTGAGAATTGTGTAGCTCCTCAAAAAAGAAATATAGGTTGCTTACCAATAACTCAAATGTTTTTATTCTCACTACCCACCTCTTACTCAGAGTACTATTCTCTGAAGGGATTAGAAGGAACTGAGGGCAGGAGGCTCCACCTCCTCTATTTATCCCCTCTCATGATACTAAAAGCCTGTGCTCTGGAGAGGAGCATTATGGAGCGGAGGAAGTGAAGCACTACCTTTTTCTAGACTGTTTTTACAGTCTGCCTAGCAACTGCTGACAATCCATAGTGTTTTGGCTGCCTACAAACCAGTGGCATGTCCCATAAGGGAGAATATGCGGCACTATCGCAAAGAAAAAAATTACTGGCAAGTAACCTATATGTCCATGGAGTGTCCCCTAGTTCTAGTACTATTTGAGAGGGTAACAACTCCCTATTTACTTGTTCCACATCACTCATGATTTTATATACTTCTATCATATCCCCTCTCAGCCAACGCTTCTCCAGGCTGAAAATCTAACAAGTCTCTCTTAATATGGAAACCATTTCACACCCCTGATAATTTTTGTTGTCTGTACCTTTTCCAGTTCTACTATTTTTTTATTTTATTTTTAAGATTTATATAGCAGCATTATGACGTTTTCAGTTTTATTCTCTATCATTCTCCAAATAACTCCTAACATTCTGTTTGCTTTTTTGATCCCTGCTGCACAGTGAGCTGAGGATTACAGTGATTTGTGCACAATGATGCCAAGATCCCTTTCCGGAGTGGTGACCCCTAATTCAGAACTCAGCATTGTATATGTAGAGTTTGGATTATTTTTCCCTAGGTGCATCACGTTGCAGTTGTCAAATGGAAAATTGAATTTCATGTGCCGTTTAGTTGCCCAGTCTTGCAAAATCCTCACAGTCCACCTGTCTTAGCTTAATCTTCAATAAATTTGTGGTATCTGCAGATTTGATCACCTCATTCTTTACTACCTTTTCCAGATCATTAATGAATATAAAATTAACAACTCTGGTCCCAGTATAGACCCTTGGAGTACCCAACTAATGATTTCTCTCCATTGTGAAAACTGGTCATTTGGTCCTGAAAATTTAGTAATGTTGTTTCTTCTCCTTTAACGAGTTACCAATGCATGACAAGACACTACCTTCTATCCCTGGACTACTTCGTTTATTCAAGAGGCTCTCATGATGAACCTTGTAAAATACTTTCTGAAAATCTAGATACGCTATCAACCAGTTCACCCTTATCCGCATGGTTGTTGATACCCTCAAAGAATTCCAAGAGATTAGTGAAGCATGACTTCCCTTTGCTAAAACCATGTTGGTTCTTCCCCGTTCTGTTATGTTTATCAATATGCCTGAATGTTCTGTTATGTTTATTAATATGGATTATAACAAATAGTTTGCTTAACCCAGTGAGGCAATCGTGGGTATCCCCTATCATGTGTAGGGTTTGGGAGGATCATTTTAGAACACTTTTTTCTTGTAATCAACCTCCTAGAACATCAGAAATTCCCCCAGTAGCCGTAAATTGCCCCTGGCCCCCAGTTTCATTAATGGAGGTCATGGAGGCGATTGATGATTTCAGAAGTAATAAAGCGCCTGGGGTGGATCTCATCAGGATAGAGTTCATAAAATCCCATAGGGATTGGTGGGCTCCATACCTCGCAGCGCTCTTTACTGCTATAAATAATACAGGGATGATCCCGGAAGGTTGGGGGGAGGCAGTAGTGATCACTATTTACAAAAAGGGCCCTAGGGAGAATCCTGCCAACTATCTCCCTATTAGTCTGCTGAGGGTTATTAGCAAACTATATGTGAAAACTTTACTAACTAGACTTATATTATGGTTGGAGGAGTTCAATATAATTCACCCAGAGCAAGCAGGCTTCCGCAAGGGCAGATCAACCTTAGACCAATGTTTGATTTTACATCACCTAATTTGTAAGTATATTAAACAAAAGAGTAGACTCTTTGTGGCCTTCCTTGATTTACATTCAGCTTTTGGTTTGATAGATAGGGACATCCTTTGGGAGAAACTGAGATCTTTAAAGATCAGTTCTCATCTTCTTTATCTTATTCAAGGTTTACATGTGCAGAGCTCTGCAATGGTCAAAGTGAATAGCCAAGGCCAGTTATCGAACAAGATAAGCACAGCTAGAGGAGTCAGACAGGGCTGCCTTTTGGCGCTGACTCTTTTAAATATCTTTATAAATGATGTGATACCATGTCTGTCAGATGTTAATTTTCATCCACTGAAAGTGGCCAACAGACAGGTGGGTTGTTTTCTATATGCTGACGACTTGGCCTTAATGTCTCAGACAAAAGTGGGCCTTCAAAGGCAATGAGCGGCCTTTTCCCAATATTGTCACATAAATGCCCTGCAGATAAATTATGTAAAATCAAAGGTTTTAGTTTTTTCAAATGAAAGAAGAAATTATTCATGGGTAATGGATGGTAATGCGATACAACAAGTTGAATCTTTCAAATATCTTGGATTAATATTCCAGAAAAACGGCAAATGGTCTCTCCACCACAAAGCAGCAAAATAAGCAATAGGGGGGTGTGCCATGCGCAATAATAAGGTTGTTTGCCCATTTTGGCAGGTCGGAGTTGATCTGGGCCTTGCGAGTTTTTAATGTCAAGGTACAATCGAGATTCCTCTATGGAGCAGAACTGTGGGCGATACCCTCTCCAAAGAATTTAAATGGTCCGCAGAATAAAGTTTTGCAACTTCTAATAAGAACATCTAGAGGCATCCCATTAGAAGCCATTAGGCTTGAGTTAGGCTAGCCTAGCTGGGAAGTGGTATCAAAGAGGAAGGCTCTTGGTTTCAGGCTAAAAATATACCACTTCTCTAATCCCATATTGAGAGCTCTGTGGACTGACTCCTTTAAAAGCACATGGAGAAGAAAAATGGAATGTCTTTTTACCCAGTTGCGTTTTTCAGAGATCTATATAACAACTAATAACCCAGCTCGGATGAAATCTGAATCAATTAATAGATTAGAAGATATAATAAGGCAGCAGATTCTTGCAAGGCTTAAAGAAACTTTTTATTTGTGAGATTATATCCAGCTAATTCCAGCCCAGAGTCCTATGACTTCGTACCTAGTGCAGAATCTCCCATTTAGATCTGGATTTCTGTTTTTATGTGCCCGGTAAAACTCTCTTCCATCTAGGATTTTAGAAGGGCACATTTGTAAGACGACGTACGCAGACCAACTCTGCCCTTATGATCATTTAACTGCTGAAATTGTAGAGCACATTTTTTTTGATTGCCGATTATTTGACAGTTTGAGGGGGGAATATTTTGCTCCTTGTGTTGCCCAGTACCCAGGGAGGGATGGTTGCACCCTAAAATGTATCTTGCTGGAGGACAAAAACGAACACTTAACATTGAGGGCAGCTAGTTACCTAAAGCAAGTTTTTTATACCAGACGTAAGTTCTTGAATTTCAAGGCTGTTAACATGGATCATGGCACCTGATTTGGTTTGTATTAGATTTTTATTTGGGTTGTTTATTGTAGATTTTACCGGTGTTAAAATGGCTTTATGTGAACCGTGGCCAATTTTAAGTTTAATGGTAATTATTTAGGGGTGAAACTATATTGGATTAAGTTTTATGAGTTATATGATGTTTATCTATGTTATATGTTTGTTAAGAAATTGGATTCATTTTAAATATGTCAGAGTTGATAATGACCATCTGGTTGAGCCATAAATAAAGATTTGATTTGATATGCCCGATAATTCTGTTCTTCACAACTGTCTCCATCAATTTGTCAGGCACTGATGTCATGCTCACTGGTCTGTAGTTTCCAGGGTCACCTCTGAAGCCTGTCTTATTTTTTTTTTTTTTTTACATTTGCTACCTTCCAATCTTCAGGTACAGCGGTAGATTTAAGCAATAGGTTACAAATTGCCAACAGTAGTTCTGAAATTACAGATTTAAGTGCCTTCAGAATTCTTGTGTGAATACAAGTGGTGGTAATGGCTACGTGTGCAATACTTGGACTAGGAGGTAGGGGGAGACCCTGGTTCTAGTCTCACTTTAGCCAGAAACTCACTGTGTGACCTTGAGCAAGTTACATTATTCTCTCAGCCTAACCTACCTCACAGGGTTGTTGTGAAGATTAAAAAATGGTGTTATATGTAAAGTGTTCCGAATGGCATGGTAAGGAGTTACTATATAAAAATAAAGATGATTATGATTATTATTTATTACTATTTAATTTGTCAGTTTGCTCTAAAACCTCTTCTTGGAGCCACAATGATTTGTGACAGTTCTTCAGATTCATCACTTAAAAAAAATATTTCCAGTATGGGTGTCACGGGTTTGCGGGTCCAACACCCCACTTTCCTGGGTTGGGTGACTCAATTTCCCTCACTTTTACAGCCCACTTGAACCAGTTCTCTCTCTGTTTGGTCCAGTTCTGCAAGGGGGAGAATCCTTTTGCCACCCCAAGGTCCCAGAAAGCTTCCCGTTCACAGACTCTTTTTCTCCCTGAGTTTGCAAGAGCTTGGAAGCCCAAGTTCCTCAGCTTGTGTTCCCAATGTTAGACTACAGACACTTCTTCATAAAGATAAGGAGAAAGTTTATTGATTACATAAGCTAGAACAGTTGATACAGAGTGGCTAAAGAAATGAAAAGTAACATAACACATTCCTATTCTATACTGGGCGAATCTCAATATAAAGCTTACCCTATAGAAAGCACATTCTCAGTCAGTGATGTAGAATGACTGGACACTGATATTTTAGTTGGTAGAAAGCAAAGTCTTTCCTCTCAGTCCATACTTCCAGCAGTCTTCTTGCTGGCAGGCAAGATGCAGATGGGTTCTCTCCAAGAGATAGTAGAAGATGGCTTAATGGCTTCTCTTTGTCTTGTCCATTTGCTTAAATAGCCTTTTCCAAGTCTTTGTTTGCCTTTTCCCGCCTTGGGGAGAAGCTGGAGGGGTCATGCCTCTCTGCACGTAGGCAAAGTCAGCAGGTTGGCACACAGGCAAACTTAATTTGCACCTAAATGGATTTCTGTCTGGTGTCAATCCACATCCTTTAAATGTCTCCACTTCCTGGAGTTTCCCAACTGTCAGTTTACACTACATGATTACATGACTTGAGTTGTCAGTTCTCGACATTACATCCATGTTTAACCTTTAGCGTTACATATATGCTAGACCTATATTTCAGTATCTCTCCTGTGAGGCCTCGTTTTCCTCCGTGACAGTCCCCCCCCCCATAAGATATCATGTGGAGTGGACACAACAGAGTCCTGGAACATGATCAGACTGGTGTGTCCTTGCGTGATAGGGCATCTGCTATCACATTCCGTTTACCTTGTACGTGTTTGATTCTCAAGTCAAATTCTTGAAAAAACAGACTCCATCTCAACCCTTCGGAGTTTTTAACACCCTTGAGGCAGGTCAGGGGTGATTGATCCTCAGGACCCACTCTTTCTTGGTTTGCTCTCTGGTAGGGATATACACTGGGATGTCTATGTCCCTCCGCCCCGTGTTGCATGTGGGGTTCCCTTTGCACATAACCTTTGAGGTACATCAGTATGGATGATGGGGTTCTTAGGACCGTGCCCATGAGCGTGACAAAAGGATGGCAACAGCATACCAACATCCTTTGTTTCCCTGTTAGAAACTTTGGCCATGTTCCCCAATTACATGGTAGCATGTTTCTCATTGGCTGTATTTCTGTTCTCCATGTCATAACTTCTTTGTCTGATCTACCTGGGCTATCCAGACATTGGGCCCTTCCCTTCAAGGTCGGGGTTCAACGCTTGGGTTTCAGAATCAGATTGGCCATTTGGCTTCACTTCATGTCGTTCCCCATGTGAGACAGGGACATGCAGTTCACACCCCGTGTCTTGTCCTCCCATGCCTTCTGGCTGGGCCTCCTCTGTGGGGTTTTCCTGCTCCTTAGTGAAGAAATTGAAATTGTTTATTGGCTCCAGCTTTCGCTATAGCCCAAATTACAAAACAAAAGGAACAAATCCAACTACATATATGGTACATAAAACTAAAAAAATCTCATAAGTGGGAGCACTTATGTACATATATTTACAAAAACTAAAACTGAAAAATATATAAAGACTAAAATCCATAAGACCATTGGTTACCTAAAATGTCTTATAACAGTCCCACAACAAATTACCCAAATCATCTGAGAGATGGACAGCCCAAACACCACCTCATAATTACTGACACATCATCCTACTTTTAAGAGAGAATTGACAAAAAAATTAGTGCCAAAATACGAAAGTACAAAACAGGACAGGTCTCCTAATGACAACATAACAAGATAACAGTATACAAGGTTAGTTTCCCTCCGTAACAGAAATAATCTCGGAGTCTCCTTAGTGGAGTTCAGGAGTTGGGGTGCATTCTCTGCAAGGCTCCCAGAGCCTTCCTACCACTCTTCCCCTCCACTAGGCTTGCTCTCTGTCTCCCCATGTTCCTGGGAAGGATTCTGGGCTGCAGCTACCTTTTGCAGACCAGCTTCAAATATCATTTCCCACCAAGATTTCATTTTATGCCTTTCTGGGGAGTACAGTCACCTGGATGGGCCCCTTTTAAGTCCTTCCATTCTAAATCTACAACTGCTGTGGGCAGAATATCCTTGATTCCCATTGCCAGGGATACCACAACCTTTCTGTGAGTGTTTATGTTCTCTTTTGGGATGAAATCCTCCCATACCATAACCATGTGTGATCCATTGTTCAGCCTCCCCATACAATTTACCTCATTCACCTTAGCAGGTTTTCGTAGCAACTGATCCTCTGTGGGTGGGTTAAGGCTAATATAGCAATCATAAACACCTCTAGGGACGGGACTACAGATCAAAAATTCGTACTAACAGTCCCAATAATCTCATCAGACTCCCCTTTAGGGCCATGAAACTCCCTTTTGGGGGGGGCAGTCACATACCATATGCCCTGTTTGATTACACTTAAAGCAAGTTCTTGAATCAGCATATTACTGAGTATCTCCTGGCGGCTCCGCCTCCTGGTGGGATGGCCCCCTATCTTCGATCTGTGCATTCACTCTTTGGTAAACGCTTGTTTTTTTGCAGCTAGATTGAATGCCCTTCCCACGGCCGTGACTGAAGGGCGTTTTCATGGAGTTCCATTTGCTTCTCGCTTATGCCCCTTCGATCAGCTTGAGGTCGAATCCGTTGACCATGTTTTTTTTAGATGTCACCTATACGACCATCTGAGAGTTGTATTTCTACCTGAATTTATCTCTAAATTCCCCAGTAGATCCGATTTAATGTTATTGAAGTTAGCTTTGGCAGATTCGGATCCGGGGACAACAGCACAGGTTGTTGCTTTTCTGATTCAAGTTTTTGCCCGCCGACGTATGTTTGTGGAATTTAAGCTCCCATTCTTGTAAGAGGTTGTGTTTTGTTTGCTTTTCTATATCTTTTATGGTTTTATCTATATGATATGTATGTTTTGTAAGTATGATTTTTGTCTTTGTTCCTTCTTTGTTTGTTTGTGCTGGCTATGACCTTTAGTCTTGCCGAATAAAGCTAATACTATACTATACTACTTAAAGCAAGTTCTTGAATCATTACTGTAGGATTGGAAGGTGTGTGCCCTTTGGGGTCTGGGTGATCCCTGTCTCCCCTCACCCCCATTTTCACTTAGTTTGTTCTGGATAAGGTTTCCCTGCTCAGATTGTGGGGTTCTATACCCATTCTGCTTCTGGTAAAACGCTTGTTTCGGTTTCCCCCCATTAATTGGCTTTCTTTCCCCATAAGCTGAGGATCTGCCCTCCTCCCAGCCTGTTTTATATTTGTTAGGGGTGGGACACCGGGGAGAATACCAGATGTACTGGTATCGGATCTCCCAGGTACCGAATTTACCGGTATCGGCATACCAGATTTTTAACATTGGCCGTGGTACCAGATTTTTTTACATTGCGGCTATTAACTTCAATGGCCGCAATGTAAAAAATCTGGTACCATAGCCAATGTTAAAAATTCGGTATGCTGGTACAGGTAAATATCTGATTTATCAGATTAAGGCGATACACCCAAATACCGTCAATATCAGATCTTGGGAGAACCAGAATTCCCCTCCCTAATATTTGTGATCCCCTGATTAAGCAAGTGTGATCTTAAGTTGGGGCTGTAAAATGTTTCCATGACTACCAAATAAATTATTTGGTCCTTAGTAGCAGTCCCTCTTCCATCTAACCATTTCACCCCATACTGTTTCAACGTATCAGAAACATGTGAATAAGACATACCATCTCCCTTTTTAAAGTTGCGCAATTTCGGGCGAAAAGTTTCTGGGGTGATCCTGTACTCCTCGAGAACTGCATTTTTAAATTAATCAAAAGTCCATGCCTGGTTTTCCTCTGTTTTTGTGTTGTACACGTTTCTTGCTTTCTCTGAGAGCTTAGGTAGTAACAGGTGAACCCACATGTTGCTGGGAATCTTTTCTCGTTGAAGTATTTGTTGAGTTGTGGTGAAGAAGTTTTCAATGCACTTTTTTTCATTAAACTGAGGAATGAGGGGTACGTAGTCTCGAATCCTGCGTCTTCTGTCGCTATCAGCATTGTCTTCAGAGAGTGTTTGGGCAGTATTCCTATGTCCTTTTTTGCCTTCAGGAGTTCAAGTTGATCTGGTATTGTCTTTCTTTTTCTTTCTCCTCTGCTCTCATCCTTTCAAGTTCAAACTGCATCTGCCGTTCTTTCTCCTTCTACTCCACTCTCATGTGCTCTAATCTGATCTCCTGATCCATTTTCAGTTTGACCAGCTCCATGTCTGCGTTTGAGCCATGTCCCTGTCCATCCCCAGGTGTGCCAGCTCCTGGTTGCGGGTTAGGTGGAGGGGGGTTTTGCGAACCCACTCCCGTCCCATCCATGCTCATCTTCTCAAATTCTTGTATCAGCTGCTTCAGTTGCTGCTTACTTTTCCCTTCTGCTTCGAGACCTCTCTTTCGGGCTTCCCTGCTCAGCTCTGACCTTCTCAGGTGGTGAAAGTGTTTTGGGAGCCCTATTCTGATATCTGGCCCTGACACACCGATATCAAAACTAAAATAACAAACACAGCACACTCTGTTCAAAGATTTGCTTATTTCACTCTGAGTTGAGTTCCAGAAGCACTGGCAATCTCAGTCTCTCCAGATATGGGATTTACTCCCCTCAGAGGATTCCACTCGCTTGGCTATCCTCCTCTACTTTCTACACATTGGTACACAATTCTGAGTGTAACCCTTCTCGTTGGGCGCCACTGTCACGGGTCTGAGGTCCAACACCCCACTTTCCTGGGTTGGGTGACTCAATTTCCCTCACAGCCCACCTGAACCAGTTCTCTCTCTGTTTGGTCCATTTCTGCAAGGGGGAGAATGCTTTTGCCACCCCAAGGTCTAGAAAGCTTCCCGTTTACAGACTCTTTCTCTCTGAGTTCACAAGAGCTTGAAAAACTCAAGTGGCTCGCTTGTGTTCCCAATGTTAGACTACAGACACTTCTTCATAAAAATAAGAAGAAAGTTTATTGATTACATAAGCTAGAACAGTTGATACAGAGTGACTAAAGAAATGAAAGTTAATATAACGCATCCTATTCTATACTGGGGGAATTTCTATATAAAGCTTACCCTATAGAGAGCATGTTCTCAGTCAGTGATGTAGAATAACTGGACACTGATCTTTTAGTTGGTAGAAAGCAAAGTATTTCCTCTCAATCCATAGTTCCAGCAGTCTTCTTGCTGGCAGGCAAGATGCAGATGGGTTCTCTCCAAGTGATAGTAGAAGATGGCTTAATGGCTTCTCTTTGTCTTGTCTGTTTTCTTAAATAGCCTTTCCCAAGTCTTTGTTTGCCTTTTCCCACCTTGGGGAGAAGATGGAGGGATCATGCCTCTCCGCACATAGGCAAAGCCAGCAGGTAGGCACACAAGCAAACTTAATTGACATCTAAATGGATTTCTGTCGGGTATCAATCCACTAGGGATGGGCAAACAGATCGCAGTTCGGGTTCGGCCGTTCAGTTCGGTTGCCGCATTTGGGTTCGGCCATTCAGTTCTGGTATGTCTGGTTTGGTTCGGGCGTTTGGGAAAAAAGCTCTCTGTGCGAGGAATGATGGCCCCAGATCCATGATGGTAGGTCCTGGGGCTAGAGTGGCAGCTTCTGGATATTGGCCACAGCCCTTCCTGCCTGTAACTTGGCTCCAGAACCCTGATGGCATGTCCTGGGGCTAGAGTGGCTGTTCCTTGATACGGTGGAATGACAGCGCCTCTGTGCGAGGAATGATGGCCCCAGACCCATTACGTTGGGTCCTGGGGCTAGATTGGCAGCTTCTAGATATTGGCCACAGCCCTCCCTGCCAGTAATGTAGGCCCCAGAACCCTGACGGTTGGTCCTGGGGTTGGAGTGGCTGTTTCTTGGTGCGGTGGAATGACATCACTTCTGTGTGAGGAATGATGGCCCCAGACCCATGACGGTGGGTCCTGGGGCTAGAGTGGCAGCTTCTAGATACATATTGGCCAGAGCTCTCTCTGCCAGTAACATAGGCACCAGAATCCTGATGGTGGGTCCTGGGGCTGGAGTGGCTGTTTCTTTTTTTTATATCTCTATCTCTATACTAAATGTAACTGCTATTAACTATTCTAAAACCTATTGAACTAAATGGAATATCCTAATAATTAACTACAAAGGCCTTGTCCTACAAACACACTATATTTCTATCTCTATAACTAAGCTAACTACTATGTATAGCTATCTAGTAACTAGTATCTAATAACTATCTAGCTATACATACAATATTACACAGGGGGAAACACAGAGAACACAGGGAGGGGTACAAAACTGAAATGAAAATCAATCTAATAATAATCCTACTCTAAATAAAATCCAAGAGGGGCGCAATGCGCATGCGCGACTAGCCGGCCGCGCCGAAACCACGCTCCCTCGGCAAACCCGCTCCGGCGCTACAAACATCGAATAAAACCCAAAACTAAACAAATTGAAAAACAGGAACAGCTGTGGGAGCGTCTGGGACACAAAGAGGACCAAGAAAAACGGAGAAAAAAAAGGCCCCTTGATAAGTTCTGGCGGCAGAGGCGCGAGGCAGAGGCAGCAGAGGGAAACGCGGTAGGAGGCAAAATGGCGGGCGCGGCCCTCTCAAATGCCCCGAGGGACCCAAACAACTAAAAAACCCAGGCCAAAAACAAACGGTGGAGGGACTAAGGCCCAAGGGGCAGAAAGAAAGAAAAATAAAACTAAAAACCCCAAACAGAAGGGGCTGTAATAGAGAGAAAAATAAAATAAAGCTGCCACTGACAAAGGCCCAGAAGGCAGAAAAATAAAAAACCCAAAGACAGTGGAGG
>QEPC01015698.1:4817543-4835342 GCA_003113815.1 Sphenodon punctatus
AGGGGTGAATGAAAAGTAACTTCTGAACGGAAACCCGCAGCCACGGTGGAAGGAATTGACCCCAGCTGCGGTGCATTCTGGGGCTCAAACTGCGGTCCACGTCTCCACTGCATGTCTGTTCTGTTCCCCCGGCCCATGTTCTCTCTGATTGCCCCCGGGCGGTGGTCACGATCCTGTCACTTCTGTTGGGGCCGCACGTGTCACCACAGCCCATGGTGAATCCGTTCACACTGGGGTGGGATTCACTGTGGTGAATTGGAATGCGTCACTTCTGAAATCACCCTCAGTCTTCACAACGCAATTTCAAAAGTAGATCAGAAAGAGGAAAACCACAAGGTTCAGCAATATGAAGGGTAAAAGAACCCTAATAAGCATTTTAAGTCAGACCTTTTAAGTTTCCAAAGTATCTCCCTTGGCTTCACAAAGAAAGAATGCTTATTAGAGTCCTTTTACCCTTCATATATTGCTGAACCTTGTGGTTTTCTTAGAGTACTCCATGCACTACTTTGCCATTTCACTCATCTGGCAATTTTACCAACTATCTTTTCATTATATCTGCTCCCCATGTCTCCCTCGTTGTCAATCCACCCAATCCTTTGTCGTTACACCTACTAGCCACGGCCATCTCCTTGTAATTCTACCTAATTCTTTCTCATTCCATTCTTTGCTTATCATTCCACTGAGTCCCCCACTTCCCACCCCACTCGGTACTGCCTAGTCATCCAATCTAGTCTGCTGTCATTCCCCCGTTGCCACCTTATTATCATTCCACACCATCCTGGAATTCCACCCTTTCCCCATAATCCTTTCCTTGTTACTCCATCCAGTTGCTTACCATTCCCTCCAGCTCTCCTGCGTTTCATTCCACCAACTTCCCATGGTGGTCTCAGTTCTCAAATAATTGCTAATGGCTCTGAAATGTCTTCCTCTAATTCCTTTAACACCTTTGGCTGTATTTCATCAGTCCCTGCTGATCTAAGTTCATTCAAGTTAACCAAGTTGTTCTTTCACCAGCTCTTTTCCTATTCTGACCATCATCCCTTCCTTCTCTTTTGTTTCTAATAATGTTCCTAATGGTGTGGTCACAATTTACCTGGGGGTGGGATGGGGGCATTACTGAAGCAATGTAAGTATTGAGCAACTTGGTGTTCTTTGCCTCTTCTAAGAATTCCCCTTTATTATTTGAACAGCAGACTCATGTTTTCCCTTGTTGTCTTTTACTCCTAGCAAACAGACTGTCTGCTTATTGTTTCTAATATTGCTTGCTAGCTGGAGCTCCTTTTGGACTTTGAGGAGGATGAAGTATCTGGAAATAAAAAAAGTAAATGAGAATGAAGCGAGAATAAAATTAATTCTTGTGAGAATTTCGCAGCCCCAGTGTGATCTCGTGAGATTCTCATGAGAAACTTGAGAACCACAAAGATGCACCAAAAATGATCTGCGCATACACAAAATGGTCACACATGCACAGAACAGAGCTGGTGGTCATTTTTGCACATGCGCAAATAATTGTTTTTGCTATTTTGAGGTTCTCCAGAATCTCACAAGAATCTTGAGTTTCTCGTAAGACTCTCACNGGCATGGCCTCAGTCCGTGGCTTTGCCGTTGTTGCCGGCGAGGGTTGTGGGGGTATTCCCTGCTGGGCCTCAACGCTACACAGGTCAGGGGGCTTTTGGTGCTGTCGGGGTGTTTGCCGGGGGGCGGGGCCCCAGTGCCGCTGTCTCCCACTGACATCCACATATACAGCAGCATAACTAACATGCAGGCGCTTTGGACTTGTTCCCAATTTAAGCTAGTCTTTGAGAGTCCCTAGATACTCAACTACAATTAGACCACCTAGCATTATTTCAACTATCTACTCGCATAGAAGTGTAGAAGTCAGAGCTACTCTTTCCATAGTCTCACGACTCTTCATAAGTTGCTACCACTTTCTCTTTAGAACAAAAGTCCTCTAGAGAGCAGTGGCCATAAGCATGGATAGAAAAAGGTTTAAAAAAATAAAACCAATTGCTGCCGAAACAGCTCTCTAAATAAATCAGGTTGCATTAACAATTATTACACTGACAGAAAAGGAAGCAAGCCCTGGATAAAGCTAAACATCGTCTCTGCCATTTCTCTTACACGATAATATCTTGCTAGTGCACAGCAAGATATGTTGCCACAGAGAATAGATATGAGACTTGACATTTCAAGCTTTTATTGGTAATACAGTAAAAGGCACTGACCAAATATACTAGGTTGAAGCTGAAAAGTGCCCATCACACACTGTTCTTTTGCAGTATTTTTCACCTACAAAACTATGGAAAAAGAGTTGATGAAATTGCAGTACAAGTCAAAGCCTGGTTTTGTTTTGTTTTTTAGTTATCATTTGTGCAACTCTACAATGCTAGTCATATCAAAAGGCACCGAATTATTTATCTGGTTCATACTGGATATAGAGCATTGGACATAAAGATTGAAGAATAAGGCATGGGCTTTCCATGAAAAAGGGACCGTTCTTCAATTACGTGCAGCAAAACCCTTTAATGTGACAAGTGGCTATTACACCATGAAAAGTATAGTGAGCAATTGCCTTCCTATTAAAATCACATTTACTGTACCGAGCATAAATATGAGAAATATTTTCAATATTAAGCTACGGATTAAAAAGTATGGTTACCTTGATGTTTACTTTTTGTTTAAAGTAACTTGATGTTTAAAACACATGCATTTATATCTTTCTGCAGATTGCAACTGTCGGAAAAGTCTCAATCTACAGAAATATGTCAGAATCAACTGGAAACACTCGGCTTGCAATACCATCTATATGCTGAAGACACTCAACTCTCTCTCTCCACACCTTCCCTCTTCCCCTCTGTTAAAGTTCGTCTCACCAACTGTCTCTCTGATATCGCCACCTGGATGTCTCAACGCCAACTCCAACTGAACATGGCAAGAACTGAGCTCCTTATCTTCCCTCCTAATCCTTCCTCTCCCTCTTCTTTGTCAATTGCCATTGATGGGGTCTCCATCCTCCCTGTCCCCCACACCCGTAACTTGGGCTTTATCTTCGACTCACACCTTACCTTCAAACCCTACATTGACTCCATTGCCAAATCCTGCCGCTTCTCCCGCCACAACATTGCTAAGATCTGCCCTTTTCTGTCTGTCTCCTCTGCCAAAACTCTCATTCATGCCCTAGTCATCTCACGCCTCTACTATTGTAACCACCTCCTCGCTGGCCTTCCCCACTCTCAACTTTCTTCCCTCATCTCTGTTCAAAACTCTGCAGCCAGGATCATCCACCTAGCCTGTTGCTTTGACCATGTGCAGCCTCTCCACTGGCTCCCCCTTCCTGAGCGTATTCTTTACAAGCTCCTTGTCTTCACCTACAAAGCCCTTCACAACCTCGCTCCCCCCTACCTCTCTGCCCTGATCCCACTCCGAACCCCTGCTCGAGCACTCCGCTTCTCTTCCATCCACTCCCTCACCCTCCCACGCCTCGCCTGCTCCCCCAACCGCCTTCGTCCCTTCTCCCTTGCTGCCCCGCACGTCTGGAACTCCCTCCCTGCCCTCGTCCGCCTTGCCCCCACCCTCCACACCTTTAAGTCCCTCCTCAAAACCCACCTCTTCCGCTCCGCCCTTCCTAACTCCTGCTAATCATCCCCACACAGGATTATCCCCTACCTGTTATCTGTAAACTCCCAATTTACTGTAACGAAGCCAAGAATGTGTACCTGAGTTCTCGCATCCTCATGAATGTCGCATCCCTTGTCTCTCCCTCTGTTCCCCCTTCCCTGTCTCCCCTCCCCCGGTCTTTAGATTTGTAAGCTCTCGGGCAGGGACTGTGTCTATCTTGTTTTTTGTAAAGCGCCAGGTACGTTGCTGGCGCTATATAAATGCTTATAATAATAATAATAATAATTAATTTAAACATACAGCTTTGGAGGACTATGAAAGTGGAAGGTCTGTTAGCTATTCCAAGAGCTGATTGGCAAAGAATCATGTTATGGCAGTGATTCTACCAATAAGAGGTGGCATTGTAAAAACAAAAACAAAAAAAGAAGAGTCCCAGATCTGATTTCCAGTTTGCGGAGAAGATACATCCAGAAGTTGTGACTTCTGTATCCGCTTTCTGCTGTAGAAAACAAGCACAAGCTTGAGTTTGAAGGGACAACATAGCGCTGAGTAGCTGCAGAGTTGTCACAGAGACAAGCGTTTTCTCTCTGAAGGAAGTGAATATTCAGAATTTGTAGAAGTTCAGTTTATGGGCCACAGTGATTATCAAGCTTTTAAAAATTGTTAGCTTAGAACCTTGCCTAAAAAGTGCAGGTTGAAGCATCTGCTCCCCTGTGAGCTGCAGATTAGGGTTCTCCAGTTATTTATCAACTGTTACAGACATGAAAACATTCAATAAATCTCTACCTATGCACCCAACACATGACAGTAATTCAGGAACAAGCCTCAGAAAGTATGACTGCTCAGCAGTCGCTTTTGTTTGCTGAGCAGCATTACATGATACATTTATGAACCTTTATGACTATGGCCCAGGTCTTGCTGCCGTAGCACCGAATGACAAAGCTGTTCTTGACCCTGTGTGAATAAAAACCAGTAGCATTTTGATAGATGGTTATGCAATGTTTGATCTGTGACTGCAATGCAGAGCTTATTTGGATGCACACTGGCTGCAAATATCAAATTAATCACTAAACAGATTAAATTACCCTGGCAAGGCAGGGTGACACTGATGTCTGCCATCTTTTACAATGGCAGTCAAAGGGTGTTAACAAGTGAGATGGTAGCCCACAACAGGTGGGTGTCCATCTGCCTGGTTGTTAGGTGTTGGCCCCATCAGCCACATTAGCCACCACCCACCAGACATGCAGCCCCCACTCATGGTGTCCTAGAGCGTGTGGAGCCTGCTGTGTGGGTGAATGAGGGTTAATGTGTGCCTCTGTCTTCACGTCCCATCAATTAGGTTGTGTGCAGCCTCCACGGGTACAGGTCTGCCAGCACCATAGAGCTGCGGGCAAAGCACCCAGAGCATTCTGTGGAGTGATCACTTCCAGCTCCACTCTTGCTCACATGCATATAATATCCACCTTAAAAGCCCACTATGCCATTTTAAAACATGTTCTCCCAGCTCCTCCTGGTTGGCAGTGTATACCCAGTGCTTGCTCTTTCTGAGCCCATTGCATTCTCAAGTATGGCTTGTGGAGGATTACCATCACTGGGGCCATGGTTCAAACTGATGTCCAGGCAACAACCAGTACTGCTACCTACCACCACTGTGCAATTGCAATCACTCGCCGCCTACAAATACGCCTGCCAATGCTGAGTTTCCTGGACTGAGAGAGAGATCAAGGTCTTCATCGCCGTGTGGGGGAGCAAAAGGCCCAATATGCCCTGCTAAAGTGCTACAGGAATGAGGCTGTGCTCCAAGAGATCTTGATCCAAATGGTGCAGCAGGTGTACAGCCGGGACATGAACCGGTGTCGGCAGCAGGCCAAGGACTTGAGGTGCGGCTACAAAGAAATCTGGGACAATAACTTTGCCTCTGGCCACAAGAGGCAAACATTGCCTTATTATGAGCTCCTTGACAGTTCCTCTGTAGATGGAGCTATGGTTGCATCCCGCCTGTATGACTATACCTGCTGTCCAGAAGCAGGTGGATAAGGCTCCCTCACTGCCAGATCCCACTGCAATGGCTCCCACCACAGAACCACAATTGCTGGCAGATATTCTTCCATCCCCATCCCTGCCCCAGAGCCAGCATGTGTCAATGCAGACACGGACACTGTGACTCTCATGGTGCATCCTCTCGAGTTCAAGAACCAGCCCTTGTTCGTGGAGCCACTCAAGGTTCTGATCAAGGGCACTGAGGACCTGGATGCCACCTTCTGTAGAGGAGGTGGTGGAGGGGGAGGAGAACAGTAAGTTAATGTGCCTGGGTCAGGGGTTGTTTGCATTTACACAGCTCTATGATAAAGGCTTCTGTTACCTTATTGTGTTTTTTATTATTTACTGGGTTGACAGGCAGCCAGGAGAATGCAGGGAGCAGCAGGAAAATCACTGGGAAATAGCTCCACAGGACGAGAATGGTAGGTGTGGGAAGACACCATGGTGGGACCGTGGGCTGGTGAGGGGGGTGTAGAAGCCAAAATGGCGGCTACGGGGTGGGGGTGGAAGTGAGTGGTGGTTGATTTCTGTATGTTCTTCAATCCTCTACGGTGATTGTGGAACCGCGTGGTGCTGGGATCTTGCTGCAGCAATTACCTCAGCAGCTGCATAAGCCAGGTACTCATTCCCGCTTCCCTTTGGGTGGGTGGAGTGCTGAAAATTGGGCACCTGAAATACTGGGGTGGGAAGGTTGGTTGGGTGTTCTGAACTTAATGGCCTTCCTTGTTGCCGTGCTACAGATCTGCCAGCGTAATGAGCCTGGACGGAACCCCCTGCTGCAAGCGCCCAGTGGAACCAGGCCCTGCGGTTCTGCAACCGGTGATGCAGAGAGAATTTGGGAAGGGAGCTGCTGTGGGACATCATGTGGCAGGCAGACAAGATCTGGGGCCGCGATGCCATTAATGGCATGGCCAGGGAGCACAGGCAGCCGATGCAGCAGAACATTGCAAGACCTTTTCTGCTAAGGTTCACCTGGACCGCTGGTGCTCCCATCTCCTTGCTCACTTTCTCAAACTTGCTGTCTGGCCACTTAAACTGCTGCCAGAGGTGGTCCCAGTGCTTGTCCTCCGACAAGCACTGGGACCACCTCTGGCAGCAGTTTAAGTGGCCAGACAGCAAGTTTGAGAAAGTGAGCAAGGAGATGAGTAAGATGTGGGCACAGATGCAAATCAGCCTGCCCCAGTTCATTCAGCTCCAGAGTTCCCTGCTTGAGCACGTTTCTGCTGTGACTGTGAGCAATGTTGCTCAGGGGTAGGCATCATTTCCTAACCCCCATCAGCCATTCATGCCCCCTTATGTAGACTCCTACCACCAGCCCTGGTTCCCCCCACACTTACACCCCCCAGGGAAAGCACCCGAGCCCTTGCCACACTGCACTCGCACCAGGAAACTGAAAGACGATGCACGTGTTGTGGTTCTTCCTCGACCACCTGGCCAGCACAACCATGAACTGGGCACAGTGGTCCACTATGGCCTGGAGAACCACAGAGGTAAAAACTTCTTCTGGTTCAGATAGTTGTCCTTGCTATGGAGAAGGCAAGTGATAGTGATATGGTTCCCATGGATTGTCCTATACCATTTGGAAATCCCTCCCATTGAAAGCCCTCTGTCACCTCTGCGGGGTCAGCCAACTGCACCATCCAGTCCAGCAGCACTTCCACAGTCTCTGTGGAAACCTCCACTAGTATGGTGCCTGTTCCTGTACGGGGATAGGTGACTGCATCACCATGCTCATTTCTCCATTCGTGGGCTGAGGATCTTGGCTATTTTCAGGATAAGGCAACAGGGTATCCTAAAGTTTGCAACCCACTAAGTATCTCTCCACAAGGACAGCACGTTTTCCCACCAGTCTGGGCTTTTCTCCTTCACCCAGACCAGCCTCTCGGTGGGTACAGCCCTACATATGGCATCGGTGAATGAAGCCACATCGCCAGACAGGTACCTCTCAGCATGCATCAACTGCCATTGCACGGCCTTGATCCTTCCCAGTGCAGTCCATTGTCACTGGGGGTGGGCAAGTGCACAGCGCTGAAGCAGGAACTGCCTCCGCAGTGTGCTGTGCCCCACTAGCCCAGCCAATGATTGAGCAAGATCCTTTCTGTGCCTTGACATCACATCAAACAGCCTTCACAACAGCAGAAGGCTTGGATCTGTTGGATCCTTTACAGGTTTGGAAGACCCACAGTGTGATGATGAGCACAAGAAAGATCTTGGCATGCATCTCCATGGCTGTGGTTCAGGTGTCTGTAAACTGCAGACCATCTGCCAAATGTTTTGAACAGCTTAAAGATCTGGGCAGATGTCTAGCTAAGATTGGCTGCATGCTGCATATGAGCAGCTATTGGCTGCTATTGGTCATGTATCCTTACAGGACTGGCTGTACGTTGATCATGAGCTGCTATGGCTGCTACTGCTTACAGGCTGGCTATTAGTTGAAAACGTTGTTGCAAAGCTTATGCTGGGTGTGTGTTGCTGCACGGGCACTGCCAATCCAGGGGGCTATTAAACTGCATAGACATTTCTGTCAGAAGCATGTCAGTGCACACACCAACTCATCTAAAAATGTTAGATGCTAGCACCATGGAAGCATGGAACTTTTTAACTGGGGTGGGGGGAACCACTGAATGTTAAGAAATGGGCAGGTGGGGGGGATCTGAAAGGCAGTGAAGATTACTGTGCTCAGAATGTATGTGGGAGCAGAGCTGCCCATTGGTTAAAAGCAACTCCTATATTTTCTTTCAAAAGTACCAGTTTTTGCTTGCACTGAAGAAAATGCAGTGAACACACATCCCTGGATAATGCCATAGAAAGCTATTGCTACGGGTTCTTCGCCTGGGAAGGCCAAATGACTTTGGCTTTTGTCTGGGTGCTGTGGCCACCTGGGTTATGGGGCACAAAGAGGATGGAGGATGATGGAGACTCTGGCCTTTGCTGACATTTGGGTGAGGCCTAATGTACAGAGAGAACTGTCAGATTCATCCTCTGTGGCAGCCTATGCACACAATGGGGTTTGGTGTATGCATGTTGGAGTGCCGACACCGGTTCAGCAAAATGGGTAGAGTGGAGCCCCAAATGAGATGAGGGAGTGGGATGTGAATGAGATTGTGACTTCTTGATGCTTGTGCACTGCCAGATGCAGGGCAGTCATTAACAGATCCTGGACCTTCCATGCTGTTTTTTCTCATCACTGCCCTAATGACAGCGAGAGAATACCTGTGGGGCCACCAAGAGTGCCTTGATCCTATGGCAGAGATTAATCTCTTTGAGGACACAAGTGACTTGGGGTACAGAGAATGTGAACTGACTGATGCAGAACTTGTTGCTCTTTATGAGCTTTGGACATGGAGAAGTGCAGAGATGAGCATGGATGTTTTCTGCCTCAACTGTATGGTAACGCAGAAGATGCTAGAGAAGGGAGTACAAGAGGTGCATGTTTGACTGGGGGTTTTATGCAAACCAGGAGGAGTGAGAGCGCAATAAAAGTGTGTACTCTACTGGCCAATACTTAGCTGTGAGATGCTGATGTGAGAAACTGGGTGGTGACAATATGTAAATACTGATTGCTTTCTATTTAATTTTTACTTTCGCTTTCAATTCTAACTACAGGTGCTCAATACAGTATGTAATTTGCTCAATAAACTCGGCATGCTGTGCAGAGCAAAAGGTTATTTTCAGACGCTAAGTGCTGGCAGGTATAAACTCAGGTATGAACTCCAGTGGTTGGGCAGAGATCACAGGCACTGGACCGTTTCCCGGAGTCATAGCCTGGAAGAAAGAAACTTCCTGGGTCAGCTGGGGAAGCAGCTTCTTCCCATGATTCACTGTGGCTGAGAGCGTCATACGAGCTGCAGAACTGAGAAGGGGGGGTTGGTGGGTGGAACGCGGTGGGAAAAAAACCTGCCCGTGGATTAAGTTTACCTGTGAGCGGGGACCGAGTGAGGGCTGTCCGAACACACAAGAAATACATGCAGGGCCTATTTATTAGGCTCTACATTAAGGTTGTGAGTGGGTCTGCGTGAACCGAACCTGGACTCCAGAGGGGCTATCATCTCATTTGTTAACACCCAGAGATTCTGGACAGTGGAAGACACTGTTATGAGTATGCACAGAGACACTATTTCTGCCTCAAAAACTTGGAAAACAAGGAAGATGGGGGAGGGGGGATCAAATATATGTAGTATGATAGTATACATATGTATTTTCCCTTTTGCAATTGCATTTTATTTTTACTAAAATAGAGCCTCAGAATTCAGGCCATATATTGTTGGAATTATATGGTAGATAATATTGCTAACATTCTCAACAATGCTAAATGCTGCAGATGTCTCTTTCTATGCTAGAGCTTCCAAATATATAGCTATATGTCTGATAAAAAATTTGGAGGCACCACACTAGAGTCTAAGAAGCCTAGAACTAGGTTTTAGACTGATAACCATTAAGATTTAGACATGAACTCCACTCACAGAAACATTACTAGTCAAACTTCCAAAGTAAACCAGCAAGAAGGGAAAAAAATGTAACTTAGTATCAAACAGTAAACATTGTGAGAAAAAACAGAATTCAAATTTCACATTATAAACAGCGCACTGATTTACAAGTCATCACGGTTTGGGACTTTTCCCGACCCCCTATACAACAACTAATATTCCTTTTAGAAGATAAGGACCCCGGGGCACTCCAAATCTGTGACTATTTATGCCTATAGAATTGCTAACATTTGCAGAAAAGATGATAACCAAGTATTGGTTAAGAGTGGAGGTTTGTTAAATGGAAGTCTAGAAGATGAAGTTTTCTCTCTGGTGGGATAAAACTTTAGTCGCATAAACCAGTGTTTTATATATTTACTTTGGTGATGGAGGAACTTGTTTGTGCATTAGTGACTGAGAAATGTAAATATGGTTTTAATTAGTAGACTTATATATGTTTAAAGTTAAATCTAAGTTATTGTAACGCAGCTGACTCTTTTGTTTGACAGTATAGCTGTTTTTGTTTATATGTGATCCAGCTTTGTTAAGGCCATGAGGCCAACAAATAAATAAATAAATAAATAAATAAACATATCTGAATTTGGAGGGGGTGTGTGGATTTCACAGTAATTGAACTTTTAAACTAAACCTCAATTGACTTGCATTTCTCTTTTCTTACCTTTCAATCCATTTTTTTCTCTTTAACAGGTAAAATGGTAAATAGAACGAAACCAAACACAATAAGCAGCCATATCTGGAGAGTTTGGTTCATCTATGCTAACATAGATGTAAACCTTTCTGAACAAAGTACCATGGATCAAATTTGTCCATCACGTGAAGCCATTCATTTTTGTGATTGTTCTGCAATGGGTTTACATGCTGTTCCTTCAGTGCTTACAAATGATATCACAGGGCTAAACCTGGCCTACAATCATATAGAGCATGTCACAGAAACTGACTTCAGGTTGGGTGTGAGTCTCAGGAAACTAATGTTACAATCCAATGGAATTCAGACAGTTGATGAGAGTGCATTTCACCTCCTCAGAAAACTGGAGCATTTGGATTTATCAAATAACAACTTGACTCGTTTGTCATCTGCTTGGTTTAGGAGTCTCTCGGCCTTGCAGCGCCTAAACATATCAGGTAATAAGTACAAAACACTAGGAAGGAATCCCCTATTTTCAAATCTTAAAAACTTGAGATACCTGCACTTGGGAAATGATGATTGCTTTTCTAGTATACAGAAACATGACTTTGAAGGAATTTCAGTTCTTAAAGAACTGGTGGTTGAAGTTCAAAGCCTCAGGCATTACGAACAAGGAAGCCTAAAAGCTATTGAGAACATAAGCCACATAATTATAAGCCACACTGATGTGTTATCAGTGATTACAGAAGATCTTGCAAATTCTACAGTTTGTTTTGAACTGAGGAATACAGACCTTAGTAGTGTTAACAGAATTTCAGCACTGAACTTTGTAGTCCAATCACTTATTAAAAAAGTTGTATTTAAAAATGTTTCACTCACAGATGAAAGTGTCAGCAAACTGATAAAAATTTTAAGAAACACTGAAAAGTTGCTGAATTTAGAGCTGGAAAATTGTGAGCTTCGTGGGACAGGATACTGGGATATTCCAAAACTTGAAGGAACAATTCCAGGTTCCCTGGAAACATTGACAATAGAGAGGTTGAGAATAACAAAATTTCATTTGTTTTCAAGCCTTCAAGGTGTAGAAGAATTTGTAACACGACTGAAAAAAGTTACAGTTGGAAGTTCTAAAGTTTTCCTGGTACCTTGTGTCCTTGCACAACATTTTTATTCCCTGGAATACCTTGACCTTCATGATAATTTGTTTGTAAACCAAAACTTTGTCAATTCAACTTGTAATGAGGCTTGGCCTTTACTACAAACTCTGAACTTAAGTAAAAATTCTCTGAAATCCCTAGAAGAAACTGGAAAAAGTTTAATTAAAATAACAACACTTGCTAACCTGGATATTAGCCAGAATAATTTTGTTGATATTCCAGAATCATGTCAATGGCCAGAAAACCTGAAATACTTAAACCTCTCTGATTCCAAAATACCCAGACTAACATCCTGCCTTCCTCAAACTCTGGAAATTCTGGATGTTAGTGGCAATAACCTTGAGGACTTTGGATTAAAGCTGCCTCTTCTAAAAGAACTTTACATTGGAAACAACAAACTAAAGACCTTACCAGATGCTGGCCTCATTCCTGCCATAAGAGTCCTGAGGATCAGCAGAAACAAACTCAATAGTTTCTCTGAGGGACAGCTGGAATCATTTAGGAAAATGGAGATACTAGATGCTAGTGAGAATAATTTCATCTGTTCTTGTGAATTTCTCTCTTTCATTCAATCCCAGCAAGGAAAAGCCTTTCTGGCTGGCTGGCCAGAAAGCTATATCTGTGATTCTCCATCTTCTGTGAGGGAGAAACAGGTGGGGGCTGCGCGACTGTCACTGACTGAATGTCACAGAACTTTAGTTGTGTGCTTAAGCTGCATTCTGATGTTCTTGGTAATCCTGGTTACTGTGATCCTTTGCTACAAACTTCATGTCATCTGGTATATGAAAATGACCTGGGCCTGGCTTCAAGCAAAACGCAAGCCCCCAAAAGCACACAACAAGGACATCTGCTATGATGCTTTTGTTTCGTATAGTGAGAGAGACTCTGAATGGGTGGAGAACTTATTGGTGCAAGAACTAGAGCAAGCCATTCCCCCATTTAAACTCTGCCTTCATAAACGGGATTTTGTGCCGGGCAAGTGGATTGTTGATAACATCATTGACTCCATTGAAAAGAGTCATAAAACTCTGTTTGTGCTGTCGGACCACTTTGTGCAGAGTGAGTGGTGCAAGTATGAGCTGGACTTCTCGCACTTTAGGCTTTTTGATGAGAACAGCGACACAGCAATTCTGATCCTTTTGGAGCCCATTCAGGAGAAAACTATTCCCAAGAGATTCTGCAAACTGAGGAAAATAATGAACACAAGGACCTACCTAGAATGGCCTCTTGATGAAGAACAGCAGCAATTATTTTGGAATAACCTGAAAATAGCATTAGCAGAGTAGGACATTTGTCAGGGTTCATTGTTAAGAAATAACTTGCTATACTGACCTTATTTCATTTGTGTAGGGACTGGCTTGAGTAAATATAGCACTAAATGAAAGATGTCACTTGAGATACCAGACTGTTTAAAGGCAGATTGCTTTCTCCTGTAAAAAAGAAATAAAACCTCGGTTTTGAAACCTGCCTTCATGTTTACTGATTACATTGGAGTTCGTTTCAGAAACCATCTAAATTTTTGAAGTGGATTTAAGAAATGGAAATAACAATGTGTCCAACAGATAAATGTACACCTTCTGAAGCTAGGCAAAGATAACAGGGTAAACCTGAAAAACTCCAGTGAAATCAGTGGCTTAGAGCAGAAATGAAGGTGGCTTCATATTTTGAGACGAAAACAAATAGACAAACGAGGTACACAGCAGTGATGCATGTGTTTGAAACCATACAGATGAATACATACAATGGAGGGTTTTGCCCTATGGGGAGACTCTATACAAGATTTTATATTGTGGTCCTTCTCCCTCTCACAGGGGAGGAGGTGCTGGGGAGATGGCTCGCTCTGTACATATGCAGGTGGCTATGGAGTGCATATGTGCAGGTGTCTCCATGGCCAGCAGCTCCTGGGAAAGTGGGTAGTAGACCAGCATGCACAGTGCTGGCCCTCAGTGGTATAGCTACCTTTTAATATGGTTCTGGAGTAAATGAAATGACTGGACCTCATAACAATTCTTGGGAGAGTTACCAGGGAGGCCAGGGTCATAGCTAGGGAGCAAGGGGGCTTAGTTGAGCCCAAGTTCCAGACTCTCAGGGGGCTTTTAGCAAGTGGCTTGAGCACGTCTAGAAAATGTTCAGACTGGGCAGGGAAGGGAGCGGAGCAAGCACTCCACCCCCATCCACTCTGAAAATGTCAGTGTTACTTTGGACACCTGCAAAGGACTCCGCCAAGAAATAATTAAGGGGGGTGGGGGGACTGGGGGTAAGTGCTGCCCTACCCACTTACCTTTGTGGCAAGACTGTTGCTGCTCCAGAGGGCCTGCTGGGAGCTTTCATGGGGAAGTCTTGCCTCCCTGCTCTGGAGGTCCTCTTTCCCCCCAAGTGTGGGGGGCCCTTTGCCCATACGGGGCCACAATTGTGACATGAGTCCAGGCCCATCATAGCCTTGCTGTGCCACTGGCCAAGGCAGGGAATGGGGTGTGCTGGGAGCACGTGTGTGTGTGTGTGCGTACTGGCAGCCACTAAGAGACAAGTGGGTAAGATCACCGGGAGTGGGGAGAATGAGGGCAGAGGAAAAGGAAAGGCTGGATGTGGCCAGGGTCACAAGCAAGTGGGGTGGGGAGCGGTCAGGAATGGCCTGAGTGAGGAAGTGGCAAGAAGTTCCTGGGGGCAGGACTTACAGGAGAGTGCAGGGCCAGGGAGGCATGCCCAGGCAGAGGCATGGCCTAGTAGTTATGCCAGAACATTCTGTAACCCATCCACCCACAGAGTCAGGAGGGATGGTGAGAGTCACCCAGTCCAGCCCCCACACCAATGCAGGACCTAGCATACCCAAATTACCTTTGGGATTGCTGCCCACCCCCCCATGTCCTACCCACCCATCTCAAACCTTGGGTACTTGGGAAAGGAGAACATCCCCCTCTTGACTTTTCCAGGTGGGGAGCGAGCCCTGAAGTCCCCCCACCCCCAATAGTCAGCTTCCTTTCCGTGCTCTGGGCCAGTGGTGTACCAATAGGTGGGGCAAGGCTACCTGAATGCCTGGGCCTCAGGGCAGTTGCCTCGCATGCCTCACCTATTGCTACACCTACGTTGTCATTCCCTCCTTTTCCTGCTGCATCTGCTGCCTGTGGGGATGACCTTAACAGTTGGAGCAGTGGTTCCCAAATTTTTGCCTTCATGACCTCATTTTGAAACTTAAATATTCTTGCAATCTCAGATAGCAACACCAGGCTTCACACCCCTGCCTTGTCTGAACCAAATTTAATTGGTTAAAATTTAGCCAAGTTAAATGTCATCATGTGCCAACACATTTCCGAATTAATTCAGGGTGCTGATTTTGACCTTTAAAGCCCTAAGCGGTTTGGATCCTATATATCTGAAAGACCGCCTCTCCTTCCATGTCTCACTGCAGCCCCTATGGTCGGACAGGAGTGCCCTCTTGCAGGTTCCATCGGCTACCTAGGACGGGAGTACACAGGAGGGCATTCTTGGTGGCTGCACCAGCTTTGTGGAACTCCCTTACCCAGGAGGTTTGATTGAGCCTGAGCCTAAGCCTCTTTCAGAGGCAGTGTAAAACTTTTTTATTTGAAAAAGCATTTGGCGGACAGGGGTTGTTTGGGGTTTAGGGGAGGGTGGGATTTTTAAGGGGAGGGTGGGAATTTTTATTGCATGAATTTTTAAAAACATTTTTTATGGATTGTAAGCCACCCTAATCCTCTGCAGGAAGGGCAGTGTATAAATTTGAATAAATAAATAAAATACCCAAGCTCAATATCAGCTAATCTCCACAAATGCCCAAGTTAAACCAAATGCAGTGAAATCCCATCACATGCCCAAGGGTAAATGACAGTTTTTCCTATTTTTTAATGTTGATCTATCTCCTTTTCTGATACTTAAACCCACTGTCTCTTCTCCTGCCCTCAATGGAAATGGAGAACTGTTACTGTCAATCTTGTTTGAGAGCCTTTAAAATATTTGAAAAGTGCTATATCCCTTCCCCAATCCCCATTAATCTTCTTTTCTCTGTTCTAAACACACCCAATTTCTGTGGAACAAATTCCCTCAGGGAACCAAGAACCTCATCACTTTGTGTCCAAGTGCAAAGTGTACTTTTCAGACATTACTTTTATTGAAATAAACATGTATAACATTGGTAAATTTTTCAAAAAATTATTACCCAATTTCTTCTTGGGAGAAAAAGAGGAGAAGATGAGACCATGCATGTCGCATTACATGGTACATTTTAAGGACCTCAGATACTCTGGTGATAATACCTGAACAAATTAGGACAGTGTGCATGCCCATAAGGAACTCATCCAGGTCACTATCCAATATATACTTTTTGTTGGTTTTTTTAAAAAATAAACTTCTTATAAATGGAAGGCCATTTTAACATGGATTCCCCCCAGGGGCTCGGTGTTCAGGGGTGGGGCGTGTAAACAGCCGGCATTGGGTGGGGGATGGGTGTCTGCTTGGTGATCATGTTAATACCGAAAGGAAGTCAAAAGGCAGCCAGTAAGGAGACAGGCAGCCACATTCTGCACTAGCTGCAGCTTCTGAACGGTCACCATGGGCAACCCCACATAGAGCACATTGCAATAGTCTAGCATCAAGGTGACGAACACATGGATGACATTGGTGAGATCAGAGTCTGAGATATATGGGCGGAGCCTCTTCACCAGGTGTAATTGGCGAAAGGTGTCCCTGGCCACAGTCAACACCTGAGAATCCAGGCATTGCTGCAGATCCAGGAGCACTCTGAGGCTCCACACAGATGGAGCCAAGGGAGGACGGACACTACCAATAATACGGGAGACCTCCTCACCCAGTTTACTCCTCCCATCAACCAGCATCACCTCTGTCTTATCGGGATTGAGCTTGTTGGCTCAACCACATCCAATCCCCCACAGTGGCCAAGCACTGAGACAGCAACGATAGTTGCTGTGTCTGCCCCTGAGGGGTTGTGTGTGCTGTCTCCACCCCTGAGGGTTGCGAGGACATGAATCCCTGCAGGATTACTAACACCTGGCCCCTCCTGCCTCCACAGGTAGCTATTTCAAGGCTGGTCCCTGAGGGTGCGAGCCCTTAGGTGCCGGCCCGAAGGGCAACACACAAAGGGCGCTGGCCGTTTGTGGGGACGGACGTGGCAGTGGCAGTCAGAGCCAGAGTCTACAATGTGGGCTCCTCTTCAAAGGTTGGCTCGGAGAGGTTATACCATCATCTCCTGCTCTGCTCTGGAAATGATGCAGGCCTGCTAGGGCTGCAACCCCCTTTGTTCATCCGGGGAGCCTACGCAGAGAGAGAGACTGCTACACTTGCTGGTGCTTACTGGGCTGGGAGAACAGCTCTGCCCCCTTGTTTTTAAGGGGCAGGGACAGGGTTTTCCTCTTCCTATTGGAGGAGGGGGGCGGCGCCGGTGCTTGGCAATGGACTTCTGGCCGGCCGGGGCCAAAAGCCGCCTGCTGCCTGGCATGGGGAGCAGACACCATCCCCCTAGAGCCGTACCTGTTGCTGCCGCTGCCACCACCACAACCATTAGCACCGCTGCCTCCAGGCAGCTCGACAGGACCCGGCCTGCCTGGCCCAGGTGACATCTGCCCCCTCCTCCTGTTGGAGGAGGGGGGCAGGGCCGGTGCTCGGCAACGGACTTCCAGTCTGGCGGGGCCAAAAGCCGCCTGCTACCTGCCTGCCTGCCTAAGGGCCACACTAAAGGGCCATTGGGTATGGCCCTTAGTGGGGTCCGGGTGGGGTGTTTTGCGATATGGATTGGGATAAAGGTGGTAGGAGGGAATGGAATGCCTGTTTTATGGGGGGGGGAGCAAGGGGACTGAGTTAGGGGGGAAAGAGAGGGAGTGGTGCAGTCCTTGGGGAAGGGGGG
>QEPC01015698.1:4842927-4900078 GCA_003113815.1 Sphenodon punctatus
CTCCGGGCGGGGTTGGCATAGACATTAGGGAGGGTATTGTACCCCTCCAGGGCCTTCTCCCCCAGGCAGTGCAAGACAACCGCTATCTGGTAGCTCTGTGACTCTTCCTGGGCCTTCGTTACCTCAAGGTATATACGGAGTTACTGCTCCCACTTTTGCCAGTTTCCCCCCAGGTTCCCTGTGAAGCTGAGAGCTGGTGGAGGCTTGAAATGCTCCATGCCTGGCTGGGGAGGGGTGGGCTTGGAGTGGAAGGAGGACAGCGAGGCAGATGGGAACCGGGCCTGACACCAGGTAGTATGCCCTGGCTGGGACACAGGGAGCTCAGTTGGGCCCTCCTGTCTGGGCCGGGGGCCAGGTCAGAGTGAGGGGCTGAGTGGGAGCCCCAGATACTCAGACACCATCGAGTTGAATCACAATTCTTTATTGGGCCGCAGGGCCTTCAGGTACAGGGTTCTCAGCCTGAGGCTCTCAGCACCATAGTCTGGCAGAGCTCCACACTGCTCTGCCTCTAGCCCTAGACTAAGACTAGGCGGGAACCGCCTGCTCCTCCTAGCTGTTCCCGCGTGCGCTCCTTTGGCCCCTCCCACCAACATGGTGGGATGCGTTCAGGGTGCACATTATCACAGGGGGAGGAGCATGAAGTCATGGTCACCATGACAACCATGGTCCTGTCCCAAATGGTCAGCAGCCCGACACATCAGGGGGCGACATACTCTCGATCTCATGTTTTGCATCGGCCTTGAGGTAAGTGTTCTGCTATTGGGGGAGATATCAACAGTGCCCTTGTCATGGTCGGATCATTACTGTTGTTTTTGATGTTCAACATGGCTGAGCTTCCTTCAGAGCAGGTCCTGATTTCACCTGTTATTTCTAGTTTACTCATGGGGTCCCCAATTGAATTTCTGCAGGCCTTCCACAGGCTGGGGTTCCCTATGTTTGAGGCTCTATGGACCTGTACTTTACACACACTGCTATTGTCATTTCAAGTTTATTCATGGACTACATACTTTAAGTCTGGATCTAGCCCCTGCTTACCCCATAAGCTACTTTTGTTCTCTGCTACAGAAGTTTCAAAACTCCCAAGAGCTAGCTAGGGATGAAGGCTTGTTTCCCCATGGCAGGATCCTGTGCATATGCTGTGCTCTAGGAGCAAAGTTGTAGTACCCCAGCTGATAATGCCATGGAGTAGAGAATTTGGGTCTTTGCCAGGACGTTTTTAAATGAGCAAGGCAATGAGGAGGGGGTGTCTATTGCTACTGACTAGCACTGCCGCAGAGCAGGCAGAGTGCATGGGATTTGGGAAGGGATTCAAATGGGTGACTACCCAGTCCATGGAAGCAAGACACCATGCACTTCCTTTGCAGTTGACATGTGTCCAGCATCAGCGCTGGGGAACCCAGGCTCCCCCGCGCTCCTAGCCCATTCTTGTGACTGCCAAGGCCATCTCCCCTGCCCACTGTAGTGGCGAACCAGTCTGCTGGTGGGGCTGGCTGCCCCAGTTCATATGGGCTGAGGCACTGTGGCCACCCAGTGCCAGGAAGCTATTTGGCTTGAAGGCTTCCCCTGCACCGTGCACTCCAGATTTCTTAGCCCTGCGCTGAGAGTGGCCACGAGTGGGTGCTCTGTGGCTCATGGGAGCGTGCACCCCCACCCCCCTTCAGCTGGCCAGTCCGATGTAGGGGTAGGGTAGCACGGTTTAGAACCCCCTGCACCCCAGTGTCCAGGTTTTCGAAAGCCTTGCTGGAGTTCGCTCGTGTGTACCGTAGGGCAGGAGCTAGTGACTGACGGGCGGGAGTAGTGTCACGGCTGCAGGTTAAAAATTTGCTTAGTGCCTCGGCAAGAAGCTAGGAAGGGAAAGAGAAAAGTGGCTGGAGGCGGGTGCAAGGCTCCTGTTAACCCCAAGGCACAGCGGGAGGCTGGGCTGAAGCTGTGGCTGACTCCAGCAGAGCCCCCGCCCCCAAAGCAGAGCGGGGCCGGCTTGCACCGGCTTGGGGCGCGCTGCCGGGAGGGAGCGACCGGGAGCCTGCTTGCTCAGCGTCCCGCCCCCGCGTGGGGCTTCCCCGCGCTCTGCCTGCACAGACTCCCGGTCCCTTGGCTCTCGGGCTCGGCCAGGGAGGAAGGGAGGCTCTTTGCGCCCGGCCGGGCTAGTGCTTCCAATCCGGGCATCGGGAGTTACCTGCCTTGAAGCCCCGCTGACTCAGCGGCTTTGTAATGGGCTAATGCCCGAGCTCTGGCTGCTGGGCAGCGGATTCGTTCAGTCGGACTCTCCGGAGAGTGTGTAAGCGATCAGACCGCCGCTCAGCGCCCTTCCTCAGGCAAGTAACATGCGCTCCAGCAGCCTAGACTAGAGCAGGTTGAGCTCGGAGGCGTCTTTTATTTCTTCATCTTTTTTTCCTACTCTGCCAGTCTCTGTAAGATCTAAGAGCTTGAGATCCCCGTGTAAAAGTGATTCGCAGTGTTTGTTTCACCCAGAACGCCCGCAGGGGTGGTTTCGTGGAATAAAACCCATTTACAGGTGCATGTGTACTCAGATCCTGTCCCTATTAAATAAGTGCCAACATTCCTATTGACTGAATCAGGCTCCTCCTCCCTTGAACTAACATCTTAAAAACTTTTTTTGTTTATTTTCATAGGAACAATTTCAAGTACCCCATAGAACCGCAGAATTTGCATATCATATTTGGAGGCCAAATACTGTAAACATGGATCTCCCCAACTTTACTCCCACAGTAGAGCCTCTGACCTTTAGTGAGACTGCCTGGGTGAGCAAAGTATGGGTGAGTTTGCAGCACCCGACATGTAGTCTGTATAATAACCAGCAAACTGCAAGGTACGTTCATAAGAGAACTTACAGCAAAGCTTTTCTTGTGGAATCCCCAACAAATTTAAAATTGACGCCAGTTGTTTTGAATTTCTTGCTGACGATGGTGGAATGGAAAAACGTGGTTTCTTCTCCAGACAGTCTTGCTGTCATGTGATGGTAGCAGTTAGGCTCAAGCATGTGAATTGAATCGGTCTTGAAGTACTTTACGGATCAGAAAGGGAAAGTATGGATCTACTTTATGGATCTGGCAGACAAAGTACCCGAATGGGAATGGGGTTTTCTCATCCATCCTTAGTTATGCAACCAGCAAGAGCTAGAGAAGGAGCACTGGGAAAACTTCCATTGCAGAAAAGCTTGTTCCAGATATTGCTGAACCCTTTCATAATTTAGGTACAGACTGCCACACATTGGTAGTAATTGATTAATGCATTGTCTGTTGCAGAGGACTAGCTAACATTTTCTATCCCACAACTAGCAATTTCCCCCTGTTTTATTCTGAGTTTCTACCTGAAAATAGCTAGTTGTAGCAAATTGTTCAGATTTTTCACATTTCTCTGTATTGTCCGTTTGGACTTTCTCAGCCATGTAAATAGTAACCAGTTTTCTTTCTTCCTTTTTAAAACTACAGGTAAAACTGTTGCTTATGAAAGTAAGGGACTGATTGCAATCCGTCTGCTGACTTATATGTCCCACACTACTGTAGTGCCTGATAGCACTGACATGACCATATAGTCAGAGCCCGAAGTGAGCAGATAGGCAAAACTGGATGTGCCAGCACTGGCCTGTTGCCGTTATAGAACTACTACCCAAACAGGCTTATGAGACCCAGCAAGTTCTAGATCTCTTCTGTTATCCTGCCCAATCTACTCCTTGCTCTAGTGGCTGCTTTTGCAGAACCCTGCCTATAACCTTTTCTCTGCTGTTACGGTGCTCGCCACAAGTAGGACAGTAGATGTGAAGATAGACTCTCTGGCACTTTTTCCTACTTAATATCAGTCTAGGTTTATGATTAGAAAATGAGAATATACCCGCATTCTTTCTCCCAGCTCACGGTGCCTGTGGTACTTTGGCATTGTGCTAGCTGCTCCACACACCTCTGCTTGTCCTGATCCAACAATAGTGTGTTTAAACGAGACACCCCCCACATGGACACTTACCGTCCACGTGGGGGAGGTCACATTTGAATACAGGTGCATGCTCCTTGACCCACACACTGCCCACCCTGTCGACGAATAGGGCACTTCGGAAAAATCTGGAGTGTTCCATGTGGGGATGAGGTGGGCGTTGCGTGGATCGGGTGGCCATGTGTAGGGCTGCTCATGTGATGCACTCCCACACGCACGGGGTATGCACCAATCACAGACAAGCACACCCCTGTCTCATTTAAAAACACACTTTGTGTACTTCCCTTTAAAAACATCTGAAAAATGAAGGGTAAATGGTGAATAAAGAAGAGATTTCAAATGACAGAGTTCGCATAGGCCCCGATCCTTTAAACACTTATGTAGGCACTGTAAACACTTGCTGCTGACTTCAGTGGGGCTTTAAAACAGCCCTCGTTATTCAGACACATTTTACACTTTTGAAAGTTAGTTACTTTAAAGAAAGTCAGTCTTGAACAATGATTTTAAATCTCTATTAGAAGATTGTAAATGCCAGTGTGCGTGGTGGGAAGGAGTAAATGTTTGTAGCAGTGTTACTTCGTGTGGTTAACTACCAAAGAGAGTCTGTACTCCTACGTTCCCTGGTAAGAGGAAAAATTAGAAACCTTTTCTTTTAAGTTATTCTTTACCCCTGGAAAGCCAGGAGGGTCTGATGTTTAATTTAGATGTTAAAAGACAATAGTTTTATTTATGGCTCCACTGCAACTTTCCTATTACCTTTGGGAAATTACTGTAGGCTTGAATGTGATACTCATATATTAACTTAATCTTCAAGTAATTGCATCAGTTTCAGTGGGATATGTTGAGGAGTGAGGCGCTACACAGGGTAATCAAAGGAATCACACTTTCAGTTTGGCCATGTGGGCCAGATGCAAAAGCCCATTGAAGTCAGTGGGAGTCTTTTCATTGACTTCAGGGGATATTGGGCCAATTTCTTAGCCTGTCTATACCTCTGCCCTGTCATTTATTATTATTATAAGCATTTATATAGCGCCAGTGATGTACCTGGCGCTTTACAAAAAATAAGATAGACACGGTCCCTGCCCGAGAGCTTACAATCTAAAATGATGGTCCAACCTGCCAGAGGTCTTGCAGCCAAATATGTCCATATGCACATTGTCTCCCCCAGTTTGGTTAAAATAATATCTACACAGCTGTTTGTAGAAGTCAATGATATTTAATCATTAGTAGACATCCAGCATGGTGCTCTTCTCATTCTACCCTACCCACCACTCATTTTAGTCAGAGTTGGGATATATAGTGAACAAAGTATTCACTTCTCAGAGGTTGTCTGTGAAAACACTGTAGGTAGCAAAAATAAAAAACGTAAGATTGATTATCATGAAATGTTGTTTATGAATGTATTCATTGATCTGTGAAAGACTGGTACAGTTGATAATTAATTTGCTGTTCTTTGTTCCAAAGAAAGAATTTTTAAAATGAACACTGCTGAATATGAAAACATCATAGCATCTTTCTTTGTAGGCTGTCATCGTCATTGTTGTCGTCTTCTTCTTTTTTTACTTTAACATCTTTAGGCCTTTATATGAAGGGGTTTTACAATCAGTTACTCATCTGCTCAATGCTTTCATGAGTGTAAGATAGTAAGGACTATTTTTTGTTAGTAATACTTGAGTTTTCAGCATTTAAAATTAATTATGTCTGTTGTGCTTCTTCCTCTTTTTTCTTCTTAAACTTTAGGCAAAAAGTATGATTCCACAAGCCTGGACAGTATGGTTCCTCTATGTTGTCATATCTGCAAGACTGTCTGAGCAAAGAGCCATGGATCAGATTTGTTCATCATGCAACGCCACTCATTTTTGTGACTGCTCTTCAATGTATTTACACACCATTCCCTCAGGGCTAACAAATGATATCACCGGGCTCAATTTAGCTTACAATAGGATACAACATGTCAGAAACACAGACCTCAAGCACGGCGTGAATCTCAGAACTCTGTTGCTACAGTCCAGTCAAATTGAGATAATAGATGAGGATTCTTTTCACTTCCTTGGAAAACTGGAGCACTTGGATTTGTCAAACAACAGTTTGACTCACTTGTCATCTGCTTGGTTTAGGAACCTTTTGTCCTTACAGCACCTAAATATAAAAGGTAATAACTATAGCGCATTAGGGGAAAATCCCCTGTTTTCTAATCTCAAAAACTTGAGATGCTTGTTCTTGGGAAACGATTACTTCTTTGGAATATGGAAACAAGACTTTAAAGGAATTTCAGTTCTTGAGGAACTACATATTGGTGGCCAAATATTCATGCAATATGAGCAAGGAAGTCTGAAAGCTATTGAGAGCATAAGTCACATAACCATAAATGTCAAGCACACTGATACCTTACCATTGATTATAAAGGATATTGTCAATTCTACAGTATGTTTAGAACTGAGAAATACGGATCTCAGTAATGTTATGGAGATTTCAGCATTGAACTTAATGGTCCAATCAGTTGTGAAGAAAGTTGTGTTTAACAGTGTTTCATTTACAGATGCAAGTGTTGCTGGAATGGGGATAATCTTGGGGAGTATTAAGCAATTGCAAGAGGTGGAAATGGAAGACTTTGTGCTTCACGGGACTGGACAGTGGGAAAAACACAGTGAACTAAAATATTCAAACTCCATTAAAGTTGTGACAATAAAAAATTTAACTATAGAAAAATTTTATTTGTTTTCAGACCTCGCTGGTGTGGTATACATGATACATAAACTTACAAAAGTCACGGTTACAAATACTAACGTTTTCCTGGTGCCTTGTATAGTTTCCAAATTCTTGTCTTCAATGGAATATCTTGACCTCAGTGAAAATTTGTTGCTGGATCATACTTTGGAGCATTCAGCCTGTCCAGGTGCTTGGCCATTATTGCAAACTTTGAATTTAAGTCAGAATTCATTGAATAGTTTAGAAAAGACAGGAAGAACTTTAGCTCACCTTAAACATTTAATTCACCTGGATGTTAGCCAAAATAATTTTGGTCAAATGCCAGCATCATGCAAGTGGCCAGAAAACCTGAAATATTTAAACCTCTCTGGCTCCCAAATACCCAAACTAACATCCTGCCTTCCTCAAACTCTGGAAATTCTGGATGTTAGTGGCAATAACCTTGAGGACTTTGGATTAAAGCTGCCTCTTCTAAAAGAACTTTACATTGGAAGCAACAAACTAAAGACCTTACCAGATGCTGGCCTCATTCCTGCCATAAGAGTCCTGAGCATCAGCAGAAACAAACTCAATAGTTTCTCTGAGGGACAGCTGGAATCATTTAGGAAAATGGAGATACTAGATGCTAGTGAGAATAATTTCATCTGTTCTTGTGAATTTCTCTCTTTCATTCAATCCCAGCAAGGAAAAGCCAAAACGTTGGCTGGCTGGCCAGAAAGCTATATCTGTGATTCTCCATCTTCTGTGAGGGAGAAACAGGTGGGGGCTGCGCGACTGTCACTGACTGAATGTCACAGAACTTTAGTTGTGTGCTTAAGCTGCATTCTGACGTTCTTGGTAATCCTGGTCACTGTGATCCTTTGCTACAAACTTCATGTCATCTGGTATATGAAAATGACCTGGGCCTGGCTTCAAGCAAAACGCAAGCCCCCAAAAGCACACAACAAGGACATCTGCTATGATGCTTTTGTTTCGTATAGTGAGAGAGACTCTGAATGGGTGGAGAACTTATTGGTGCAAGAACTAGAGCAAGCCATTCCCCCATTTAAACTCTGCCTTCATAAACGGGATTTTGTGCCGGGCAAGTGGATTGTTGATAACATCATTGACTCCATTGAAAAGAGTCATAAAACTCTGTTTGTGCTGTCGGACCACTTTGTGCAGAGTGAGTGGTGCAAGTATGAGCTGGACTTCTCGCACTTTAGGCTTTTTGATGAGAACAGCGACACAGCAATTCTGATCCTTTTGGAGCCCATTCAGGAGAAAACTATTCCCAAGAGATTCTGCAAACTGAGGAAAATAATGAACACAAGGACCTACCTAGAATGGCCTCCTGATGAAGAGCAACAGCAATTATTTTGGTTTAATTTGAAGGTTGCTTTAAAATCCAAGGAGGAACTATTTTAAATGTAACCACTTGCAACTGATAAAGGCCCACTCTTTCCCAGATTACTGGAAATGTACATTAAAATATTTTCTTGGTATATTTTTGGTCATGAATTGTTTACATTTTAATCTTGTAGTATAAGGATATTTGTATGCATACTGAAAACAGAAAATGTATTCCCAGTTGTGAACGTGGTTTTTTTTTTAAATTTCTGTATATAAAGCTTTCATGATAGAAAATTCTTTACATAAATCCTCTACTATTAAGTGTATTTATTTTGTGGACTTGTCATGTCTATTTGCCTAAGGAGTTTGTATTTAGTATTTTAGCACTCCATTTAGTGGGCATTTTCTCCTCTAATTTGGTTGTGAGAACTCTTTGTGGTATATTTGTTGAGGAGGGTGGGAGATTAGTTGTAAATGTCATTTTTATTCTGGTAGAAAGGGCTTATGAAATATTTTTATAATAGGGCTATATTTTGTAAAGTAAGTAAATCCCATTTGTGATTAAAGCATGCATTGGACAGCTAAGAACTCTTAGCTGTCCAATTTTTGTGCTAGTTACTAAAAGACTTCTTACACCTGCAACAAAAAATTAACTTGGGAAACACCAATTGACTTCAGTGATAATTGACCACCGTACTCCCACAGAAATCAATAAAAATTGTTAACTTAATTGGTAGTGCAAATGGTGCCACTTTCATAGTTGGTATTCCATCCTGGCCATAGGCAAGCTTGTTGTCATCTCGTGGTCTCTTGACCTAGGACCAGAGCACAGCCTCATCTTATTGCTAGCTGCCTCATATGCATTTGCATATGTCAGTTTGGGGTGAAAATAAACGAGACAATAGCCCACATTAGCATTTTCCAGGGGGGTGTTTGCCTGTCGATTAGGTTTCACCAGATGTTAGCTCGCACTCCCCACTCACGGTGTCATTGAAGGACACTGTGGGCCCAAACTGCAGGCCAGTGGATGCTAAAGTGTGCCCACGTTGCCGTATCTTGTTAATTAGGTTTGTCTGCAGCCTCGCCTGCATCTAGGTCTGCCAGCACCATAGAGTTGTGCCGTGTGTGGTTGCCAGAGGGGAAAGACTGACAGCTGACAGGCAGCTGCGAGATGAGAGAGCGAGGCGGGGGTGCAGGAAAGACCTTTTCCAGAGGTTCTGTGCCTGTACTCTCCATTTGGGAAAGGAACTGAGGGGAGAGAGGGAGGGGGTTGTCGCCGCTGAGGGATCTACGGGGCTCCTGCGCTCCCCTCGGTTCCTGCTCTCTTCTCTTGCAGTTGTCTCTCAGTTGGGAGAGTATGCGAGCGCTGCTTCTGATGGAAAAAAAGGGGTCATGGCCAGAGAAGGAGCCTTCTCTGGCTGTTACACCTCCCCCCCCCTTTTCCATCAGACCCAGGGTTGGGAGGAGGGAAAGTACTGAGTGGTGCCACCAGTGGCAGCCCAGCACATGAAATGCATGCAAGGTCTGTCCGTTTATTAGCTCTACATGTTAAAAAATGTGAGTGGAGGCCACACGGACTCCAGCAGGCTTTTGTTTTGTTTGAAAACACCCTTTGACTCATGTTTTCTCCTGTAAAGATACCTGTGACTGGTCTGGACATATTTTAATAAGGTCCTTTTAAAATAGCTAAGGTTTATTTGGAGAAGAAACAGTGAGAAATCTTACAGTGAGTACAGAAAAAACCTGCATTAAAAATTTGGCTTACTCAATCCCAGAGTCCTGGTGTGGGAGGAGGGATATTGGGTTGGGGGAGGTGGGTGAGAATGCCCCACCCTCGTCCCCCATGAGAGTGCAGGCATGGGAGAAGAGAGGGCAGTCCCCCTGCTTAGCCAATTTGCCGCTGAAGATGTTGGATTTGGAGCATATCCTCCAGCTCCCTTTTGTGTTTCCTGTGTTTTTTGTCTGGCCACACCCCTTTCCTGAGTCTCCTCTTGTGCTCTGCCTCCATGGCTTCCTGACTGGCTCTCAGTCTAAATATAAGGCATGCTGAAAGCAACAGGAAGCTGGTGGAACATCTGACCCCTTGTGTTCCTTCCAGCCTGCCCTGCTATTGGTCTTGTTATGGTTTGATCTTGTCTATGCTTTCTTCCCTGCTCTCTATCGATGCTTTGCTATCCCTCTTGATTGTTATCTTGTCTTGGTAGCCCTTCTCCCCTTCCTTTAGTCCCTGCTTCCTCTCTGATCCCTCTGGCATTGGCCCACTGTGCCTGGCCCCTTTTCCTCTTAGTTTACCCTTTGGACTTCTTTTGTGTTTGGTGAGTTTCCAGCCTAGTGTCTAGGAACTCTGTGTTTGGCCTTCTCCTGGCATCTGTACCTTGACCTCTTCCTCCTGGTTCTTGGCCAGGCCTTGCTCTCTTTATAGCCCTGAGTATTCCCTGGCCTCAGGCTTGTAGCCTTGGCTGCTGCTGTTCTTGTTGTTGTGTGTTCCCTAGCTGTCCCTTTCCCTGAGTGCCCCAAATCCTCCTTTGTGCTTCTTTCCTAGTAACCTTCCTGTTGTCTAAGGAGTGCAAGTTGCCCTAATATTCTTTGTGGTTCTTCCCTTGTTCATCTCTTGTATCTTTGAGTGCAAGTTGCTTCAGTCCTCCTTGTGGCTCTTTCCTTGCTACGCCCTGTATCTTGTGAATGTTAGTGCCTCAATCCCTCTTGTAACCTTGCCTTGCCTATTCCTTGTCAGAGTGAGTTCTCCTGTCACTCCTATGGTCTTCTTCCCTCCTGCTCCCCTTGTTCATGAATGGCCTCTTTAACAGTTATATCCAGCCTCTTGACCTTCCTGTTACATAACCTGGCTGTTCTTATCCTCCTCCTTCTGCTCTGTTCTTGTGTTCTTGCTCTTAAGGATCATGCTTCTGGTCCACGTCCATCTTTTTCACCCTTGCCTTTGTTCTTGTGCTCTGCCCCTTTAGTATTATCCCCCTTTCCCCATCTCCCTGACTAACCCTTTCTCACTCCTGCATTGCTCAGTATGAGGCTAGCTGTGATGAATTCTGGCCCATGTCATCAGGTTTGCTGCCTGTTAATCCTGTGGGAATGCACCTCCTAGCTCTTCCGAATTCCCTGTAGCGCAACTCTGGTCCCTTCCCTCGAGTCTCTGCTCTCTCCGCTTGTCTTCTGCTCGAGTTACAACCCTAATTAGTATAAGTGGGGGATACTCGGCTGGGCATGTGAAAAGGATATAGTGATTGTGGTTGATCACAAACTGAACATGAGACAGCAGTGTGATGCAGCTGCTGTGGTAGACCTGAGACCTTAAGTGTGAACCAGAGTAAAAGTATTTTATTTATTTATCTTTTTATATTTGTATTTCTACCCTGCCCCTCTCGCATCAACTGACTCAGGAAGGCTTACAAAATATTAAAAATATAATGAAAAATATAGAGATACTAAGACAATACAAAAACTTAAACTCTGTGACAAATTTGTTTTCCTAGTGCAAAAAACAAAACAAAACCCACCTGCCCAATCCTACAAGCCCCTCCCACCCTCCCCCTAGAAGAAGCACAAGTGCCTCTGGATTCTACCTTTTTGTTTTCTCCCCACAGATCAGCATATGGAGATCTAGCTAAGGAGAACATTTCTAGCACACACCAGCATGTAATAAAGAGCCCAAATTACTTAGTCAGGATAAACTTTTAGGGTGTTAGCTAATGTGGACTAATGTCTCATTTGTTAACATTAGCTAACATTAGTACAAACTGTTGATTAGTCCACTGGAGTCCATGTTTGGTCTGTGCAGCCCCCACTCTCATGTTTTAGCATGAAGAGCCAGGTCTTACAATGTTGTGGGAAGGTAAGAAGATTTGGGCTGAGGCGCACCTCCACCAGGAGAGAATTCCACAGCGATGGCACAGCCACCGAGAATACCCTCCTGTCCATCTGAATTCGTCAACAGCAGTGCACTTCCAGGAGAGCACCCCTGGCTGACCGCAGGGGTGCTTTCTCCTTGAGACTAGGGGTCCAGGGAATGAGGCGATCTCTCAAATAAGTAGGACCTAGACCGTGAAGGGCTTTAAAGGTCAACACCAGCACCTTGAAGTGGGCCCAGAAGACAATAGGCAGTTAGTGCAGTGCTTGGAGCACTGGTGTTATGTGCTTGCTGCGGCTCGTCCCAGTAAGGAGACGGGCCACCGCATTCTGCAGTAGCTGCAGCTTCTGAACCGTCACCATGGGCAGTCCCACGTAGAGTGCATTGCAATAGTCTAGCCATGAAGTGACGAACACATGGATGATAGTGGCGAGATTGGAGTCCGAGACACATAGGGGGAGCCTCTTCACCAGATGTAGTTGGTGAAAGGCGTCCCTGGCTACAGCCAACACCTGACGATCCAGACGCAGCTGGGAATCCAGGAGTACCCCCAGGCTCCGCACAGATGGAACCAACAGAAGACGAACATCTCCAATAATAGGGGAAACCTTCTCACTCAGATCACCAGTCCCGCCAACTAACATCACTTCTGTCTTATCAGGATTCAATCAACTCAACCTCATCCAATCTCCCACAGCAGCCAAGCAGAGACAGCAAGGAGACAGCGAACTCTGAAGGATGAACTCGGATCCTGAGATGAACTGCTTCCGTAAGCTGTATGAGGAATGTGATGATACCAAAGGTATTGACCAAGCATAACCTAGGCACAGGATGTTATAAGCATGTATAAAAACAGAAATATTAATCATGGGTGGTATTAGGGATGGGGCTTTTGATAAGGAAAGAATGTACAAGGTATCAGTCAAGATTGGCATAAGGTATAGACATTTTGAAAATGGATGGACATATGTAGTGTGTTATATAACATATTTGTGGCAGGGAAGAGCCACAATAGGGCTATGGCCCCTATAAGACTTGGGAGTGGGGTTGAGTCATGCCCACCCGACTGAACATCAAGAAGAGGAATCGGAAGTAAGGTGGCAGTCTGCTCTGGGACCTTGAAGGGACCATCTCTGCCCTGGGACCATCTCTGCTAGAAGCTGTCTGGAAGCTAAAGATGGCACATTGCTACTCCTGAGCTGGAGGAGATGCTGAAGCTACCTGAAGTGCCCAGCCTACTAGAAGGCTGCTTTTAGACGAGTGGCGTGCGATTGCGCATCGCCATTGCATGTATTTTCAAACGTCCGCATGATGTAATTAGACAAGACGGAAGTGGGTTATTATGCGCATATTACGGCGGTTGCGCATTTTTAAAGTCTGCGAATTAAGTAGCTCGATTGCTTGCCGCTCGTCTAAAAGCGGCCGAAGAGTGAGTTGCCTGAGGAGCCAGCCAGTGAACTGTTGCCTGGCGCGTCTTGGCTCATCGTGTAAAGACCTGTTTATACTTGACAAATGGTGGAGATGCAGTATGGACTATAGCTGTATAACTAAACTGATTAGGTATAGCTAATTCCCTGAGATGGTGAATGATTGCGTGAGTGATCTGTGCCTGATCCTGCAAACATGACTGGCAAGGCCAAACCCTGCTACAAGATTGTATTAGTCTAGGGGGATAAAAGACTGAGCTGATATCATTGACCACTTTTACACCTTTCCCACCACACATATTTTGGCTGCGGGAGGGAATGTGCAAGCCAGGATATGGGTGGGGTTTGGACAGTCTGAACCCCCCACCGCCACGTGCGGCTTTGCCGGCAAACCCATGCAGAGATACTGAGCTTCTACTCTGTATGTCTGCTGGGAAAGTCGTGCGAGGGAAGCTTTCAGAATGGCCAAACCCCACGCATTTCCTGGCTTGTGTATTCCCTCCCGCAGCCAAAATATTGGGGGGGGGGGGGGCGGGCTGTGTGTGAAAGTGGTCATTGTTGAAATCATCCAACGTTGGTGACTTGTGTATGGGGATGCTGTTGAGGGATGTTCTGTAGGCAGAAAACCTGACTCCAGACTTTGCCAATAAGCCCAGCCTGAGATCTTTTATTTCCATTATGACAATGAGGTCTGCTGCTAAGCAGCGCCAGAGCTTGGCCAGTCTCAATTCTGCTACCTAGAGATCCACCCTCAATAACAGCTGCAAAAAAGCATAATGCAATTTTAAGCTGCATTAACAGAAGCATTGTCTTCAAGTCAGCAGAAGTCGACAGTATTTGGCACAATTGAGTAGTGTGTCAAGTTTTGGGTGCCTCATTTTAAGGAGGATATTGATCAATTGGGAATGGCTTCAGAGGGCTATAGAGATGATAAAGAGGTCTGGAAAACAAGTCTTATGAGGAAAGGTTAAAGGAACTGGATATGTTTAGCCTACTAAAGGGAAGATTAAGGAGAGACATGATAGAAGTCTTCAAATATCTAAAAGGGCTGCCACCAAGAAGATGGCAAAAAAATGGTTCTTTATTGCTCCAGAGGGCAGGACTAGAAATAATGGGCTCAAGTTACAGGAAGGGAGATTTTGGTTAAATATCAGGGAGAAATTCCTAATAGAAAGATGTGAGTCAATGGAACAAATTGCCTAGGGGAGTGGTGGGCTCTCCATCACTGGAGGTTTCAAAAAAGAGACTGGACAGTCACCTGTCAGGGATGTTGTAGCTGTAGTCATCCTGCATCAAAACAAAGAGTTGGCCCAGATGGCCCTTAAGGTCCCCTCCAACTCTTAAACCGCGTTTCGATGAGCGGCTGGACTTACCTGCTTGAAGCGTGCTTCCTGAAAAGCCGTGCGGGTTGCGTTTAGATGCACCGGAAGTAGCTGGCTGCCATCGGAATCGCGGCTTGCGCAGTCTCTTTGAAGCTGTATTTGGAAAGCCCCGATATCATATTTAGCACAAAGTGGAAACTGCTAGTTTGGCTGAAGAGTCAGAATTTGGGGTTGTGGAAGCCAAGTTTTGTCTGGTTTATTTGGATCAGCTGCACCGATTCAAAGGGTGTGCTTTTCATGATGTGAGTGACTAATAGTGAATTAGATCCATTCCCAGCTAGGAGACACTGGAGTCATTGCTTGTTGGGGCTGTCAACGCCTCCCTTTGGGAGGGCAAGATGCCAGACAGCCTTAAAACTAAAGTCGTTCAGCCCTTGCTCAAGAAACTATCCCTTGACATTGGCCATTTTTAGACAAGAGATGCTCACCCAGGTCCACCCATCCCCCACAGACCTGGGCACCCATCTGAAGGTGGCATGGGTGGAGGCGCACTCCTATGACTCACACACTGCCCACCCATGCCCCGTACAGAGCAACCCAGGTTTCCCCCCATTGCTCCATACAGGGGCATGAATGGGTGGTCCATGGGTGCAGGCACACACTAACTGCACACCCACCCTCTGCTGTCTAAATCCCCCCGCTCACCAGTGGTGTGCAGTGGTGCACATGGACTCACGGGTCCAGCTAAAAATTGCTGTTGTGTCCATTGCCAGGTACTGGTCCATCTCTAACTTTCCTTTTTGGGGGAATGTTACTGAGCAGTGTAGTCACCTTAAAGCTTCAGGCATACCTGCATGACATCAGATTCTTGTGTATCAATGAGAATCTGGCTTTCACTGATGGCATGGTACTGAGACTGCACTTGTGGTCCTGGTTGATGATCTAGACTATACCTTGAGATCAACAGGGGAAATTGTACACTGTTGATCGTGTTAGATTTTTCAGTAGCCTTCAATACAGTTGAGCATGGGTTGCTTTTGACATGATTACATGATCTGGCAGGAGTTCACAGGACCACTCTTGAGTAGTTCTGTTCATTCCTGTTGGGGAGATCCCAGAAGTTGTTTGGCAGCTGCATGTCATCTCCTTAGGAATTCCCCTGTGGGGTCCCACAAGGTTCCATCATGTCTCCCCTCTTGTTCAATGTATATCTGTGGCCACTGGGCAAAACTGGGATGCTGTCAGTATGCTGATGATAACCAACTTCATCTGACCCAGGTCCTGTAGTGTCAGCTTCTCAACTGAAGCTGTATCTAGGAAAGACTGAAGTAATGATGTTTGGCCAGCCCTGTCACCTGGGGGAGAAGGTATAGAGACATCTCATTGATGGGGTCTGATCTCCTTTGGTCACTCAGGTACACAGCGTGGAGTGCTCCTAGATCCATTGCTACACCTGGAACGTCAGATTCTCCTAAAAATGCTTCTCACTAACACCATTTGGTGAGAAAGCTGCAATTCTTTCTTTCAGATTGGACTTGGCTATGTTTTAATAGCCTTGAGACTGTACTACCATAATGCACTCTACATGAGGCTGCCCATGATGATGATTTATAAAGCTCCAGAAATGTACCTGGCACTGAACAATCATTAATTAGAGCAGGTCTCCGGGGCCGGCCCCAGGGTTTGTGAGGCCATGTGCGAAGCCTTGGTGTGGGGCCTAATTTGCATAATTAGGCCACACCTAACTATGTAAATGTATAAATTTACATAAAACGTACTCCCTCTGGATAGGAAGGATTCCCATTCTTCACCTCTCCAAGTGGCAATAGACAAGCATGGCCTCCCAATGCTTCCCCCCCTTCCCAGGCGAGTGTCTATGACCACTCCCCAGGAGTGGTTCCACTGCAGGGGCAGCCAAGCGGGCAGTGAGGCAGGCACAGAGAGACTAACTGCGTCCACTGCCTTACTGGAGGAGGGGGTGAGCTTAGCCAGTCTGGCCTCCAGGGCCTGTTGCTTCTTGCTGCCGGTGCCACCTGTACCTTGTGCATGCACGCGGTGCGACCGGTCCAGAGGTGCTGCTATAACACACAAGACACCCAAAATGCAGCTAGCTTATTAAGCGCATTATGCTATGAAACGAGACATATACCCAGTTCAGTTGTGCCCCATAATCAGTTCATGCTGCCCCCTACCCCATAACCAGTTCATGCTGCCCCCCACCCCATATAATCAACTCACGCTACCCCTACCCATTTAATTTGTGCCCACGGGGCAGCGTGAATTGATTATATGGGGGCGCAAATGAACTTGTTATGGGGTGCGGGTTTAAAGACAGTATTCCTGTTAGCAATAACTTCATTAAGAAGAGTTAATGAAATAGCAGCCATAATAATCTCAGAACCATATTTGCAGATTTATTTTCCAAGATAGAATATATATTGCGTTACATCCTAAATTTCTACCTAAGATAGTATAAGTAAGACAGTTGTGAGAATGTGGCCCTTTTTACACGGGCCTCTCCTCCCAGCCATGAACACGCAGATTTCTGTGTGTTCATGGGTGGGGGAACCCCGTGTGAACAATGCAGTGCACACGTCCATGGTGAGTGGGGGTATGTGCGCGCCCACTTAACGCTCATCCCCACGCACGGAGCAACAGGGGGAAACAGTGGTTACTATGTGGGTGTGGATGACTGGTGGGTGAGTGGGGATGCGTGTGCAGTCATGTGCATGCCCCACCCATGCACTGGCACGCCCACAGACTCCCCACCCGGCAGAGCCATGTAAAAATATCATGTGAGGAGCCACTAAGGTTGCTACCTTGTAAACAAGGTTCTTTGAGATGGCTTCTAGCATTCTCACAACACCCACCCTTCCAGCCCCGCATGGAATTATTTTCTTATATTTCTAGAAAGGGTTGAAAGGACCTGTCATTCAGAGGGGGAGGGTGCTTTATATACTAGAGGAGGTTGAGACCATCATGTGGTCTATTATTTGAATAGGGTGAGCGTGCACAACACAGTTGAGAGAATGTTGAGAGCTATCTCGAAGAACAGGTAGCAACCTTCTGATCAGCACATGGGCAGGAGCTGTTTGTAAACAAACAGTCTTTATCTCCCAGTCCGAGTGCCCACTGCTGCTGCTGCAGCTCTGCTAGGAGGCAGAGGCAGGTGAGGGATGGGGTGTGGAGCCAGGGAAGGGAGGAAGAATCACTTAATGGGGGAGAAGCTGGCTGCACCTTGCTGCCCAGCCAGGCAAGTGCGGGCCTTCAGCTGGCCGCGGGGCCATGTGCGGCCATACATGTGGCACATGCCTGGGGCCGGCCCTGCAGGTCTCTGGTCCTTTGGTGACTATTCAGAAGCTGAGCTTGTGCAGAATGCTGCAGTGATATTCCTTCTGTTGATGGTGGATTGCTGAGAGCACATGACGCCTGTGATTAGGAGTCTATGCTGGCTTCCAGTAGCTTTCCAGGCACATTTCAAGGTGCAGTTTTTTTACCTATAAAGCCCTAAACAGCCTGGCCCATATATCTGAAAGACTGCTTCCTCCCTTATGACCTTACTTCCATGGCCTTGTTTATATTTGTATATCATGCATTTTTAATAGTTCAAATCCTCAGAGCACAAGCATTACTAATGGGTATTGTCACATTGGGTGCTTTTAGATGGACAACGCTCCACTTCTGCCCATGCCAGCCCACTTCACCCTCAGGTTGGCCGTTCCATGCAAAGGCACCCACCAGTTGTGCAGAGCAGAGCAGAGCAGGGCAGCTCCACCGGCGCCACCACTGATGCTCCAGAACATTCAGGAGCATAGCGTGTGGAGTGGGTCGGCCGAACCACCACTTCTGTCTATTGGGCAGAGCCACAGCGCAGCTCCACGCCCAGCTGGCTGTTACCCAGTCAGCACCATGGAGTTGCAGCTGCCAGCTGAGAGCATCAGCTGAGTGGCTACAACTCTATGGTGTGGGGTGGGCAGACCCTGGGTCAGGGAAATTGCCGGGTCTGTCTGTTGTGGACCCAGGCAGGACGGGAAGATGGCAAATGTGGGGGTGCACCCCTGGGGCACCTCTGGGAGTGGGCAACATCTGCGTCCATCTGTTTAACTCGTTTATTTGATCAGTATGTTTACAGACCCTTAAGAACCATGGATATCTATCTATAACACATTGATTTTGAAAAGATTTTTTTTTAAAGTTTTTCTTATGATTTGTGTGCTGCTGCTGCCACATAATTATTCAGACCTGAGCTGTAACACAGTCTTCTTGTACCTCTTATAATGTAATATGGAAACTCACCATCCTGCCAATTAAGCAATTAATAGCCAGGGTAACACAAACAGGAAGATTTATTTCACACCCGTATTATACGTATGAACAAAAGCATCAAAACATTATCCAGACAAAGAATAAAACATGTTATTAAAACTCAAATTAACTCTAACAAGCTCAGTGTCTTGGACAGGAGGCTACCACTGGTTATGGATCTACCTTTTGAAAAATAAAGGCTGCTCTGGGCCATCCCACCATATTGCTTCTCTCCTGGAGCTTTGGATCACTGAATGCAGTCCTAGGGTTCTCGCTGAGTGGTAACAAAAACATTCATTTTTTTTCCTCACAGAGGTTCTTATTATCATTGCCCCAGCCTCCTGCTGCTAATTAAACATTTTAAATATTTTACTTGGCTCCATGTGACCTCACCTTTGTTAAAACATAAAATCTATATAAGTGAAAATGGTTGATTTTTGTATCCTAAAACTTGTGACTTGGTATAAATATAGGGACCTTCTCTATAGTGAGCCTCTGCTATAGCAAACTCTTGCTTATAATGATCCTTTGCCCTGCTAGTGTGAGCTGCCAGTCAGGCCTGATCCTGATGTAAAAATCAAACTGGTATTTAGGGAGTCTGGGTTGCAATGCGAGTGGGCGGAGGAGTGTTCCAATTTCTGCCAGAGAAGGAGAGCAGTGCTGGTGGGAAGAGTCTATAATCATATGACAAATACTTTGATATAAAGAACTTTTTTTCTGGTCTCAAGGGGGTTTGCTTTGCAGCGTATTCTAAAAGATTAGGTGTCACTGGGTTTGCATCCAGTAGTTATGATATTTACCCCAGAGGAAATATTGGTAAGGGCAGCTTTGCTGATTCCTAACAAGCCCAGTACACGCCATACATTTTTAATCTGTGCAGAAGTCCAGCATTTCTGCGTTGAGAGTAATGCTACATTCCATCCCTGATGATACCACCCCACATAATTTCTTTTTTTTCAGTGAATCTATGCAAAGGTGGTCAAGGCTCCTGCTGTCATCCCTCTTTAGCTGGAGAGTTGAGTGTGGTGGGAAGGAACCTCCCTACAAAACTTGAGTTTTTTTCTGTTGAGGTGGGATTGGGAGAAGTCTACCAAAGCGCATATTGTTTCTGTTCCTAAACTCAGACTTTAGAAACAAATCAGAGAAAACATTTTGATGGCTGAAAACAATCATTAGAAATGGCCATAATGAGAAAAATGGCCCTTTAGTCTTCCTTTTCTAACAATGCTGTGTCATACAGGTTGCTTCTCAGAAGTCTCTTTCCATGCAGAATTAAGAAGAAATGTACAGTAGTATCGCAAATTACAGTAACACCAATAGAGGCAAAATCTGAGGCTATTTTGTATAACAGTGCACCAAAATGCTAGAGTACAATCTCCTAAAATATTTTCTATTATTTTACAGTTTTATATATTTACACATTATGTTACATATTTAAATATAAAATATTTGTGCTTTGGATGTGATCAGAAGTCCTATTCTAGACCCAGTGAATAGTTAATGCCTTGCACGATTCCTATTACAACTGGCTGCCACGCCACCAGGTAACGCAGCCAATCCAATAGTTGCCCATATAAAACATGCGTACGCTCCCAGCTAATCTAGTGTTAAGGAAATTTATTGCTGAAAATATAATTTAAAGGCAAAAAGAGGATTAGGATGATATTTTTTTAAAGAAAATCCCTAACTGAATGCTCTCAAATATACTGTTCTTGGCTTCTCTAGTCCTTGCTGTTTGAAAACTACTCATCAAAACTAGTATCAAATTTAAATACTGCCCCTTCAAGTGGCTGAGAGGGGCTAAAAATTAAGTAAGTCAATTGTTGGCGTCCGTTATTGTTGGAATATAGTTGGCATAAAATTCTCTTATGCTGCATACTAAGAACCAGCATACCTTGAGTTTTGTGTAGCATCGCTGGAGGTAGATTAGGCCCTCCCTGAAGCTTGGAGGACAGAAGAAGAGAATGTGAACTATTGTAAGGGTCATGAGGCAAGGGGTATCTGGGACCGAACTGGGCGGATGTGGTGTTTGGTGGTAATGGGGTTCAGGGTCAGAGCTGGGAGACACAACAGGAGACAAGGCTGAGGGCATGGGTAAGACAGAACTAAGTGGGGGACAAAGTACAACTAGAAGGGAGCAAAGACAAGGACCAATAGGGGAGCAAGAGAAGAACTGAGAGCAGGAAGGGTACGGTGCAGGAACAAGAGCTGAAAGCACAAGGGGGAGGGGGCAAGGGGGGATAAGAGGCAGGTTCAGAACAGTGAGAGTGTGTGTCAGTTCTCAATTGTAACATTACGTACATGTGGAACCTTTTGCATTACATATTTACCAGATGTGTAGTCTACATGTAGGAGCGTGTTACACGTGTGTGACCCTATGTTCCTCCGTGACAGTGTGGTGTTCTGCAAAGCTTCTTGTTGCTACCAACATGCCTTTTATGCCTGCAGGCAGCCAACCAGGAAGCTGGGGAGCAGTGCTTAATTTTTAAAAAAATGAATTGCCAGGGTCCAAACCTGCCTAACAAGCCACACTTCCCTGCCTCAAAATTTGACAGAACAAGGAAATGAAACCCTAGTCTCCAGCTAGTAATCTAATTACTAGACTAACCTGTCTCCTAAAACAGGAATTCTTGTGATTGAATCTATAGGATGGCCAGCACAGGGGATGGGGTACAAAAAATAAACCATGCAGGGTTCCTCTGAGCCCTGGCATGTCCCCCCCCCCCCCCAATTAAGTCCTGTTGGGGAGGTGGGACACGGGCAAGACAAGGCAGGGAGGAGAAATGGGGGAGTGGCTGGGCTGGAGGAAGGCTGAGCTGGTAGTGCTGACAGGCCAGCCACCGCTCCAGAACCCTGAAGGTGGGAGTTCAAGGCTGGGGCCTGAAAACAATTGACCAAATGCCTGACTAAGCACCTGGGGCCTCTTCTTGAATAGCCAAGATCCTGGTGCTGATAACGGAGGCCCCTCTAGATTTCTTATTTCCTGTGTTTAATGGCTCCCTGTGGATGCTACTGTAGGAGTAGTCACCAGATGTGTGTTTAATGTAACTTGTAACAAACGAACTAGAAAAATAACATTTGTAGAGAAGTGAGAGTCTTGTTCCTCGTCTGTGGTAACCAACTGACGTCAGCAAGAATACAGCTTTCTTATGATCTCTAAACCAGTTCTTGCAGGCTGAACCTCATGGCTGTGGGGTTTTCAGAGATTTAAAATTCTGCAATTCATGCAGTTAAAATGTTGACATTATTCTGCCTGCAGGAGAGAAAATGAGCGTACTAGCCAACAGGTGTTATGTCTGCTTATGCTCCTGATAGTTGCAATAAGATAAGACCAAATGGAACAACTAATTTCCCCAGAATGGATCAAAACTCCTAATTACATCCAGTCTTTTTCTCCTGCTTCATCTATCCACTGTATATTAAAGCACATAAACAAAACAGCTACAGATCTCAGAAAATGGAAGTCTGATACACTTGATAGGAAAAGGATACGGGTTACTTAACATTCTCTTCAAATCGACTTTCTCATTGCAGTATGGGCAGGTTTGTTTCTTACCAACAATGCACTAACCTCTGATGCAGAATTCATGGAATCTTTTATCAATCATGTAATTAAGGATGCTTCTGAATACAAACAAGGTTCAATGTAGACTTCTGTGAACTACAACATAGGCTGCACTCCGGAGAAAGAGAATTATTATATTCTGACCTTAACACTTCAAAATATTATGTGTCTTTATAATATTAAAGAATAATTAGCAATCAAATTTAAAATCACAGAAGCCTAAAACATTTAGCAGGAAACTAGGAATCTTTTCCTTAGTTTGCTACTTACTCTCTGCACAAACTTGGGCAAGTCACTTAGCCGTTTTGTGTTTCAGTTTCCCCAACTAAAAATGGAAGTAATGATATTCATCCCCCAATTTTTGCATTAAAATCATGATATATAAAAACATGATCTATTATTGTTAGAGACAGACCCAAACCAAAACTGTGGACTTGAAGTTACATGAATGATGGAAAAGTTCAAATTCTAAGACACACTTAGTGGCTGGCTTTACTTTTGAATGGGCTGAACTAGAACTCTAGAACCACATTTCATGCACAGGACCCCTCTCTAATTTATTATTATAATTAGAGTCTGAGAATGTTGTTTAAGGTACTGGAAAAGCAGCTCAGCATTTGAAATATATTGGGAAAGTCAACAGATCTTTATGTTCTAAGGCATATTATAAATCTTTTAAACTTGGAGTTAGATGACTGAATTACAGAATGGCAGGATCTGCTCTTTAGTTAAGGTATGACCACTGTTCCAATATATTAGAAGCATGAAAATTCTAAGGCTTATAAAATCAGGGAAGATAGCGGTCTGAAATTTGGCATGAATTATCCTTGGCGGGACCTGTGCAATCTGTCTAGACTTGGTGAAAAGTAGTTGAAGAATGACAGAGCTACAGTAAGTTGATTTTTCTGGCAAACATGTAAAATCTTGTGTTTTGACATTTCTTTTGCAAATGGATATCTATTTCAGGGAATGACATTAATGAATGATAGATCTCCTAGAGATTGCACGTCGTTGGACATTTATATAGTTTCTTTAAGTTTGACCTAGAAACCTGAAGTTGTGATGCAGCAAAGCGAACCCTTGCCCCTATGACTGGAACAGTGAATAGGCTGGCACAGTTCAGTGGAGCAAGGTATTTGAAAGCTGATTGTATTGTGTGAATCTGTGGACTCTCAGTTTTCAGGGTGGGGGTTTATGCATGCTCCAAAAGCCCCTCACTACTCACAAAAATGTGGCAAAACAGCCCACTCAGGTCCCCAGCAGTATGATCTGCTCTCCAATAGTGTCCAGGGGAGGAAGTGGGTAGGGAGGCAGGGGAGAGGTGGAGATTCTGGGCGGCAGAGAGGTGGGCAAGTTGGGAAGCAGAGTGGGAGGATCCTTTCTCTTCCCCCAAGGGGAGTGTTTGGAGAGAAGATCACAGCATGGAACACTGTGATCTTCCTCCCAAAGAGTATCCAGGGTGCAGGTGAGGAGGACATGCTGTCATTTGACATTTCCCCCAAGTCATGGGTCGTGTTGTGGGAAAGACTGGAGATCTGAGGACCCCAACACTGTGATATTCCTATCAAACAATGCCTGGGGGGCACAGATGAGTGACATGTCAAAAATGGCAAAGTCCAGTGGAGCAAGGTATTTGAAAGCTGATTGTACAGTGTAAATCTGTGGACTCTGTTTTCAGAGTGGGGGTTTATGCCTGCTCCAATCCCCCCTCACTACTCACAAAAATGCGGCAAAACAACCCACTCAGGCTCATCAGTATGATCTGCTCTCCAATAGCGTGCAAGGGTGAGAGGAGGAAACGGGAGCGCTATGGGCAGGAGAGAGGGAAACCCGGGAGCAAGCAAGGAAGAGTGCACCAGATGGGAGGAGCAGACACTGGGCGAAGGGAGTGGGTGGGCATTTCACAAATATGTGAAATGATATTCACTATTATGTTTTTTAAATACTCCCAAATTCTCTGTTTTTATATTCTTCATATCTTTATATTCAGTCTCAGACGGCTGTGGTTGCTATTTTTAAAAAACTCACTATCTGCTAGAGCTGCTATGAGTACCCACAAAAATGGGTATACCTATTGAATTTCTGGTACCCGAACTGACTCGAAAACATCGGGTACTGATCGGTACCTGATGGTGACCTGATTTGGGTACCCAATGTCCTCTAATTTTGACTTCCAGTACCCATTTTTCAACCTTTTAAAAATCAATTTATCAACTTCTAACACCTATTTATTGATTTTCTGTCCCAGAAAAACGAATTCTGGTTCTGAATTTTAAAAATTTCTTTACAGATTATTTTTTTCATCCCAATATACCAATCTGAATATAAGTCTGAATATCCAAAAATCGGTAATGGAAATTTCCAATTTAGGGGGTATCTGTGTACTCGATCAGTCCCTGGGTAGTCGACTGACTACTAGCGCCCCAAAATGCAGGTATTACACACAGTCGTTCTGAAGGCTTTTAGGATCTCCTAAGGACACTGGATAACAGTGATGCTACACAGGAGAAATCCTGCATCTGGAGCCCAAGCAACTTCTCTCTGTAATGCATTTTACCTTCAGTGACCTGGGAAGCAAGCACTTCTGGGCGTCTTCTAAACTTAGATGTTCCTCTGGATTCAATGAGATGAGTTTGGCTGGCTATTTTTTTCATATTGATAGTTTTACTCCTTTTTACTGTAGAGTGTCTGTGATTGTGCTACTTTGTGGGGGTTTTCATTGCTGTTAGGATGCCATTGTGAATAATATTTTGAGGGCAGCACAGCAGAAAAATCCCAGTTACTGCATTATTAATGGAAAGGATACACATGATTGCATGACAGCTGGTAAGTATTTTCAATTATACCATCTTCATTTATATCCACAAAAATTTTCTGTCCACACACTGCACAGATGTCATTGGACAGATTTCGTGTGGGCATCCCACTGATATTGTAAAACTGTAAGAAAATACTTAGTGAGAAACACAAAAACATAACCTTCCACTATAGTCACCATCAGAAAAAGAGTAAAGATTTATTGTCTTACTTGAAGAAAAAAAAAAAAGAACCATAAAAAGGGAGTTTTAAGACTCTCACTGGGCTTTGAAGAAATAAGAAGCAAACCCCTGTGGGGCCCCAAGCAGCTTGTTTGTCTCTGTTGTGTTGGATGCTAGCTGCGAGAGTCTTTATTCGCATACAAATATCAACATTTAACATGAACTAATATTACTTGCCCTCCCAGTTTCAAACAACAAAAGGACTGGAAAACCAGAAGGCAGACAGAAACTCATCATCACTCCCAACCAATCCCCTTCCTCTGGTAGGCTGCCCTATACTTCCTTTCCCCCTCATCTTCCTCACACACTAAACAAATAAACAAATGAACAAAATAAAAACAGTAAACTTGGACTACAGGACCATCACAGAAAAGATAAGTTAGCATAAAGGAATGCAAAGTGGGTGAGATTTTTGCGTTGAGCTGTTTCCCTGGCGTAATTCGCTCTGCCATTCTGTGGCAAAATGTTGGAAGCTGCCCTGAGATGCCGTAGGCATAGGGGGCAGCATATAAGTGGAATTAAATAAATAAATAAAATCAGTCAGAGTGGGACAGCTTGGCAGAAGAGTAGTAATCTTTCAAGGAAAGGTTATGGACAATTTTATGGAAAGAATACACTATGGACCTTTCTGTCAGAAGGGAAAGACTTGGACTAGATCCAAGAGCTAACGTTTCAGTCTTTCCATCTGTGATTTAAAGTGATGAAAAACGCTACTTACACCGATCGTGGAAGCCATGTAATCGGAACAAATTTCTGCAAAGTCTCTTCCCATCACTCCATAGTAGAGTCCATAAAACAGTAGTATCACACCAAAATCCATGGAATCTTCAGTCTTGATTCTGTCAGAAAAGATTAGAAAGTGCATACGCTATATGAGGTTATAAATCATATGCTTATGACTGTAAGCCTCCCCGAGCTGCCTGTGGCAGGAGGGGTGGGGTAACACATTTTTAAAATAATAAACACCAGCCTGGTTACTGTTCTTAGGTAGTTTTACCTTTCTTCCAGCCCCATGACTTAGCGCCTACATATGGATCTAATTACAGAATTGGGGCCTGCCTTACAATTTAGTTACGGTAACTAATTTAAGATAATAGGAAATCCTATATATATATTTTTTAATTTCTTTATTTTTATTTTATTCTTTAACATATTAACAGTGTTACATTTGTTTTTCTGATTCTTAAACCTGTGCCGTTGTGTCCTCCCTCCCTCCCCTCGCGCCCTCCCCCCCATCAACTCGTGTGTTAATTGTCCTTTGCACCTTCTGTCTTCCTTCTCTCTTTTACGCTAGTGTCAGTTTATTCACAACAAAAAGTCAAACAGATAAGTACGTTGATCTTCTTCCGTTTCTGGTTTCTGCATCTGTTCCAAACACTGGAACCACTTGGCATTAAAGTCTTTTGTCTTGTCCTTGATGGTCGCCATAGCTTTTTCCATGGAGAATAGGTACCACAAGTTGTTCATCCATGTTTGAGTACCTGGTACCCGTTCCTCAATCCAGAACTGTAGTATAGCTTTTAATGCTGCAGCTATCATAGTGGTACAGATAGGTTTCTTGCTCTTTAACAGAGGTACTGAGGGATATAACCCAAGCAGAGCTATCTCGGGCCTGAATGGTATTGTCCCCTTAATTATATTCTGCATGTTTTCCCATACCATTGACCAAAAACCTTTTATCTTAGAACAGTTCCACCACATGTGTAAATACGTCGCCTTTTGTCCACACCCCCTTAAACACTTATCTGTACCTTTCCCCCTAATTTTATATAATCTACTTGGATCCAGATAGTAAAACATGATGGTTTTGATGACCGGTTCCCGTACCTCTAGTGAACCTGAACACTCTCTCATGTGAGTTTTAACTTCCTCTTTTTGCTTCTCCTCCCATTTTTCTCCCAATAATTTTTCCCATTTATTTATGTAACCCGGTTCCTCCTTATACCATTCTTCCTGCAATGCTCTGTAAACTCTCGCAACAATCCCTTTGTTTGTTCCCTTAGAGACAATTTCTCTTTCTATATTTTTGCGTGGCCTGATATAATGCGGTATTAATTTCGCTTGTTTAATTTCTCCCCTCAATTGATAGTATTGGAGGTTGTCTATTGTCTGCTGAGTTAGCTCTTGTAAGTCTTCGAGTGACAAGAATTGATCTCCCCGGAACACCTGTGACATTTTGAGAATTGACTTTTCTTTTAATTGTTTCCTCAGCTTTGTTGCTATCCCATGTTTGGTCATCCTTTCATTGTCTAGCAGTGAGTCCGGCATGGCTGTACAGTGCATGCCTGCCTTTCGTTTTACCGCTGCCCACGCTGTCAGGACTTCCCCTGCAAAGGGATGTTGCTTCCACTCCCCCTCCTCTTTTTCCCCGTTATCATTAACTATATATTCAAATTTATTGACTTTTAGTATCTCCTTTTCCAAATTCACCCAATGCGTGTCTTTCTGGGGAGTGCACCAATCCTTAATCGCTCTGAGGGTAGCTGCTTTATGATATAGAATTATATTTGGCATATTAACCCCGCCTTTTTCTCTTGGTCTCTGTAAAATCTCTTTTTTAATTCGTGCTTTCTTGTTGTTCCAAATGAAATCAAGCATAATCTTATCATGCATTTGACCAAATGTTTTGGGTATTTTGATAGGAAGGGCTATAATTCTATATAATATCTTAGGCAGCAGTTTCATTTTGTACAAATTAATTCTACCTAACCATGAGGCCGTGATGTTATTCCATTTATCCATCTCCTTCTTAATTTGTGCCAGGGCTTCTAAGTAGTTTTCCCTATAAAGATCCTTGGGGTCCCTTGTTAACTGTATTCCTAGGTATTTAAATTTATCCTTTGTCTCTGTGAACGGTTGTATTTCTTTAATCTGTTGGTGCAATCTTTTATTTGGGGCAAATATCATGGCAATAGATTTTTGAATATTTATTTTGTATCCTGACACCTGGCTGTACTCTGTTATAACTTTTAATAGTTCTGGAATGGACTTTTCTGGCTCTGTTAGGTATAGCAGCATGTCATCTGCAAAGAGTGCAACTTTAGTCTCGAGTTTCCCTATCTGTACCCCTCTGATTTTGTCATTTTGGCGGATGGCACTTGCTAGTGGCTCCAAGGTCAGATCGAAGAGTAACGGTGACAGAGGACACCCCTGTCTTGTGCCTCTGGTTAATTTGAATTGTCGGGTGCTTTGCCCATTTATCCCCAATCTGGCTCTGGGTTGTTGGTAGATGGCTGATAACCACTTACAGTAGTTCCCTCTTATCCCCACTTTCTCCAAGATCTGGTGAGTACTTTGCATTTCCAGACGATCAAAGGCTTTCTCCGCGTCAGCCGAAATTATTATTGCTGGAGTTTTATTCTTGTTTAGATGGTGCATTATATTTATTGTCTTTCTAATATTGTCAGATCCTATTCTGTTGGGTATAAAACCCACCTGGTCTTGGTGTACAACTGTGCCAATTAACCCTGCCAGCCTATTTGCTAATGTCTTCGTGAAAATTTTAAAGTCCAGGTTTAATAGCGATATTGGTCGATAGCTGCCACATAGGGAAGGGTCTTTATCTGGCTTGGGTATAAGTATTATCTGTGCATCATAGAATGAGTCTGGTAAAGCCTTTTCCTCTGCTATAGCGTTGTAGACCTTTACCAGGTATGGGACTATGAGGCCTTTAAATTTGTGATAAAATTCTGTCGGGTATCCATCCGGACCCGGTGTTTTATTTCTTGCCAGTCCCTTAATGGTATTATTTATCTCTTTCCCCGTGAAGGGTGAGTTAAGATATTGTACTTGTGCCTGATTGAGCTTTGGCATTTTTATTTTGTTAAGAAACTCCTTTATCTTTTCAGGGTTTGGATTCTCTGTCTGGTATAGTTTCTCATAGAACTGCACAAAAGACTCCTTTATCTGCTCAGGTTCAGTACATGGCTCCCCCTGGTGGTTTTTTATACTAGTTATAACTCCCTTATTCTTTTTTATTTGTACCAGCCTAGCAAGGGCCCTCCCTGCCTTGTTTCCCTGGTCAAAATAAAAGCATTTTATATTCTTCAACTGTCTAATTGTGTTTTGTTTCTCTATGGCGTCGATTTCCCCTCTGGTTTGCGTGATCTCCTTTCTTAATTTGGGGCAGTCTCTGGTCTTAGCTTTGGTCTCCATTGCCATTAGCTCCTGATATAGCTCTCTGAGCCTCGCCTTCCTTTGTTTATTTATATTTGCCTTAATGGCGATTAACCTACCTCGAATCACCGCCTTAGCTGCTTCCCACAATGTAAAGATAGACTCTACTGATCCCTCATTCAGTTCAAAAAAGTTTTTTATCTCCTCTTGTATTTGGGCTACTGCCGCTGGGTTAGTCAGCAAGGCTTTGTCTAGCTTCCAAATTTGATTTTGGTTTTTCCCTGTCTTACCCCATTCCCATCTTGTTATTATTGCGTAGTGATCCGATACTACCAGAGGAAGTATCGTGCATTGTTTTAGTGCTTGAAGTTCAGATTTACCTACCCAGCAGTGATCTATGCGGGAGAAAGTTCCATGTACTGCTGAAAAAAATGTATAGTCCTTTACTTGTTTATTCAGGGCTCTCCAGCCATCCACCAGACCCAGTTTTGCCAGATCATTTGCTAACTCCTTCTGCCATGCTGCAATCCTTGCCCTTCCTGAGGTGTCTGCTTCTGAGAAATAAGTGTTGAAGTCCCCTTGAACTACCAGATTTCCCTCCGCCTCCTCCGTTATTCGTTTCAATACCTCCTTCCAGAACTGCTTTTTATTCTCATTAGGTGCATATACATTCACCAAGGCCAATTTTTTCCCCTGTGTTTCTACGTTAACAATTAGATATCTGCCTTCTTGGTCTCTAACTATCTTATTGATTTTTGGCTCTAGTTCCTCTCTCATACCTATCAAAACCCCTGCTTTTTTCCTTGGCCCACATGCTGCTACTATGATCCCAGCGTTTTTTGTTGCAAACCTCTTTAGGTCTTTTTTTAGCAAGTGGGTCTCCTGCAGGAAGTATATATCAACTTTTTGGTCTTTTAAAATATTCTTTATCCTTTTCCTTTTAACTGGGTGGTTTAAACCCCTTACGTTTAATGTGATAGTTTTTAACTGTGATGACATAGGCCCACCCCAGCTCTACTGATGTACCTAGCTTAGAACTTATGTATTACAACTGTTGTTGATTATCCCCACACCCCAACTATCCCTCTCCCCTGTTTTTTCCCCCCTCCCCTTATCCTCCCTGCCCGCCTGGAGTGTTTTATCTCCTGCCCCTGCTCTACAGAACCTTTGCTTTTATTTGTTCTTGGACAATTCTTCCCTTAGCTCCTCCTGAAAATAGGTTTCTTATTTTTTCCTCTTATTCCGCCGCCCCGAGAATAACTTTTGTATTTGTGTTGTTTGAAACCCCTTTATATGAGGGTGTAACTCCTCTATAGCCTATACAACATGTCAACTGAACATCAACCTTTAAACATTTCTATTTAAACATTACTTTTAACTTGTTGCCCTGCTGGCATGATAGCCTTCATCACCCCCCTTTTTTGTTTTTTAACCTCCTTTTTTTCTTTTTTTCCCCTTCCTTTGTACCTGCTGGCCCTTTTTTTCCTTTCAGACCCTTGCTTTATGTCTTTGCAAAAAAACCTCCAGCTCCTCTGGGTCTTCGAAAATTTTTCTCCTATTGTCCATCCATATTGTCATCTTGGCTGGGAAGCGTACTTGAGGTTTCAGACCCATTTGCTGTAGTTTCAGGTAGTATTTTGCCCAGTTCTTTCTTTTTTGCGTGGTTTCATATGCATAGTCCGGGTAGATCCTAATGTTGTTACCTTTGAATTGAAGTTGTTGTTTTCCTCTGGCCAGTCTTAAGATTTGTTCCTTGTCTTTATAGCGTAAAAATTTTATAATTATTGTTCGTGGCTGTTCATTCTCTTTGGGCTTGGGGCGCAGTGCTCGATGAGCTCGTTCTATTTCTGGGGGTGATGCGAACCTTTCCCCTGGGAAGTTTTCTTTGATCATTTGCTCTATAAGGGATTCCATCCCTTCTGTCTCTTCCCCTTCTGGGACCCCCACAATCCTCAGATTTGAGCGCCGGGACCTATTTTCCATGTCTTCCACCCTTTCTTTTAAGGTCTGGATTGTTTTTTGTGTGTGTGCAATATCGTTCTCATGGCAAGCCGCCTGATCCTCTGCTCTAGTCATTCTCTCCTCAAGGATTGGACATTTCTTGCCAAATTCTCAAGTTTAATGTTAGATTCTTCTGTTACTTGCTGCACTTTACTTATTTTGTTAAACAATTTGTCCCTATGCGCACTTGCCTTTTGCAACTCAGTTTTCAAATCATTTTTCATTTCCTCTATTAAAGTTTGGATTGATGGTAGGCCTTTTCCTCCTCCTCCCTCATGCCCAGCCTCTTCTAGGCCCCGCAGCTCCGTTCCGGCTGCCATCTTGCCCTCCGCCTCCTGCCCCACGTGGTCACCCTCCTGGCTGTTTTTTACTCTACAAAAGCCGCGGAGCGTTCCTTTCTCGGCCGATTTAGCTGGGGGTGGGGGATTCCCCTGTTTGGGCATTTTACTTTTTGAAGACTGTTTGGGGCTTTACCGGGTGATCCCGGGGCGGGAATTCAGCGTCTCATCGGAGCTGTCGGCAGGAGCGTCCTCTCACTCCTGCGCATGCGCAGTCCCTCGGAAATCCTATATTTAAGTTGATGGCTCATCTCCAATTGACTTGCACTCTTAATAAACACAGAAATACTCTGTATGTAACTTTATTCTTTTCTGCACAACCTATCACAAAGTTTAAGCATTGTGATTTACATTAACTGTGTAACAATCAAGAAGTGAGAGCATGTCAAACCCTACCATGGGCCTGTAGTTGTTTGTTTTGAGGTGGAAAAAGAGGATTAGATTTCATCACAAATGCAATTCCACAGTATTTCCTGCATAAGGCATTCTGCTCTGAAAGTAGTAAGGGATACAACAATACACTTTGCATCAGGACACCTACCTAAAGAATAAATTAAATCCAAACATGGTAAACATTATAGTCAAATAGCCCACAATTCCAATTGCATAGCTCAGTTTGTAGATAAGAAGGAACCACTTGTAGACCAACCTGTGGATCAGAAAGAAGGAAATATATTCAAGGCATTAGATATTTTGTACGATATCTTTGACCTATATTTTATTACAAATTCATTTCCCAACAAATTAACTTCACACTTGGAATAAGATTTTTTTTAAAAAATGCTCTGGAATTAATTATTTCAGGAAACAAAACTGCGTACTGTTACACCTGAATGTAAACACTCCCATCCGGGCAGCCCCCTGGAGCGTGGGAGCCCTGGATGGTCAGCGGTGAGACCCTGCCCCTCCTGCATCCATGTGCTATGACTACGGTGCTGGGCCGGGAGTCAGGTTACAGCTCCAGGGTGTGGACTGTGGACTTCAGGGACTGGCTGGGGAGGTGCAGCGGCTTCTGAGACTGCAGGCACCCTTTCTGCTGTCCTGAGGCTCTCTTCCTGCTGCTCTATGATGTCGCTCCACACCCTCCCATCCTTCCCCTGCCTTGCGCAGCATAGGGGATGGATGGGGCGCTGTGGCTGCTGGTGCCCCAGAGCCATCCACCAGTGCAGCTGTCCACTCCCCTGCACAGAGGATTAGCTGGATCGCAGCCATAGAGTCTAAGTGAATAGGGCTTTTAAAATTTGCAAATTAAATATGAAGTTTTCCTTTAACAACTCTTCAAATTTGAATTTGCACTCTTGTGAGAATCTGATTTCATTTAATTCACTTAATTCAAATGTTGCAAATATGTTACAAATCACAAACTTAAATTCCCACTTGCAGATTCCTAAAATTCAATGACTAATCATTTTAGGACATCATATATGCTAATGCATCCTGGGTTTCCAGATGGCCAGTGCTTGTGCCCTCATGGCTGTGTGGACCTTACTTCTATTCTGTGCGGTTTGTACCATTTGCCACGGGGGGGCTGGGGGGGCTTTCCCAATGTGGTGTACCCCAGTGGGGTGTCCCCAGCCCTGGTGGGGCATGCCCAAAGGGTAGGGAACCCCCTCTGTGGGCTGTGCCTCCTTCCCTAATGCCAGCACAGGGTGCATGGCCATCACTTTTGTCAAGGGTGTGTGGCCATCTGGCTGGCGGAACTCTGCTTCCACCAGTGCCCGCACACCCCCGCTCCTGGCTGCTTGCTGGCGGTAGGGCCGAACTGGATCGTGGTCTCAATTGTGATGACTTTGACTTTCATCCATATTAATTCATGGTGACAGTTGGCCCTAAGTGGCCTGGATAAGCCCTGGTGAGGACTGGGAGTGACTGTCTCTTTAAGGGAGTGAGCTGTCTCAACAGGCCACAACCCTGCTGGGGATATAAAGCACAGAAAGCTCTACTAGAGGGTCAGTCTGCCTCTGACTGGTGCTGGTGAAGGAGTGCTGTAGCTGGTGAGGTACTGCAGGGGAAGAGTTTGGTGAACTGGATATTGGGATTTTACTATGTTTGGCATTTTGTACTGTAAATAAACCTGCACTTGGTGGTGGCAATTGGTCGAAGTGGTTTGACTCAATGGGGTTCTGATTCTGACAAACTTGGCAGCCCAAGGCTGCCCTGTCACATTCACACATCAAGTTTGAAAAAGATTACCAACCGCAAGCACACTGTCACTTCGACAAAAGTTGTTTAACTTCCAAAGCAGTATTAATGCTCCAATGTGGCAATATAATGTAGTTATTAAAAAGACATTGTACCTGTTTATTAAACTTGGTGAAACGCAAAGGACAAATTACTGCAACCCCTACCAAGTCTCCCAGTTATTTATTTATTTTATTTAATTCCGTTTTCTTTTATCCCGCAACCCTCCTGCTCCACAGAGCAGCTTGGGGCAGCTCACATACAGTCAACAATTCACAATTTAAAATTAATTAAAAATACTAAAAATATACTAAAAATACACTAAAAGGGCAGCACCAATTTCCCCCCTCCCTTAACCCACTCCACCCTACCCGTCTCCCTCTCCAAAGGCCCAGTGGAACAGCCAGGTCTTACGCTGTCTTTGGAAAGAGGGGAGGTCTGGGGCCAGGCAGGCCTCCATCGGGAGGGAATTCCACAGCCTGGGAGCAGCCACCGAGAACGCCCTCCCCATCGTCGCCACCCGGGAAACCTGGGGAACTTCAAGTTGGGTGTCCCCAGCTGACTGCAGGGGCCACAATACGAGCCAGGGCCTGAGGCGGTCCCGCAGGTAAGCCAAGCCCAGGCCATTTAGGGCTTTAGAGGTCATTACCAACACCTTGAATTGGACCCAGAAGATAATAGGCAGCCACCCTGGTTATGACCCTGGAAGGAACCAATGGAACTTTCAAAACCTGCTACAGGAGAGACTGTACTGATCAAAGGTGATTTTAAAGTGTTTTTAGTGTATATTGGAAGCCGCCCAAGATGCCGTTGGCATGAGGGGGCGGCATATAAATATAACAAATAAATAAATAAAGGTCTATTTAACTATGAACAATTTCTATGGGATTATGGGAAAGTCTTAGCCTGGGTGTGCTCAACATATGGCCTGAAGGCAGCTATCTGCAGGTCACTGGTAACTGGCCTGTAGGCCATTTTTGTGGCCTGCTACTGAAGTCATTACTACTGCCACAGCCATGAAAGAAAGTGTTGCTCCCTACCAGCACTTTAATTTCCTGCAAGCTTGGGGAGAGGGTGGATCCACTGCTGTTTTACCCGTTACCAGACAAATTCAGATGCCAGATAAAGGGAGCAGAATGGCACTCTCCCTCCCAGCTGCAAGGGTAGCAGAGTGTATGTGAGAATGGGTGTTAACAAAAAGAGCCTACTGCAGTCCGGATTTGGTCCATGCATCTCCCACTCGCATGTTTAGCGTGTTGAGCCTAATAAATGGGCAGCCACATGAGTGTATTTCGGCAGCCCCATCTTGGTCCCCACTCAAAGGTTTAGCACAGCAAGCCTAATAGATGGACAGATACTCTTCCCCACTGCACTCTGCCCACCTCAACCCCCTTGTGTGTATACAATACTGCATACAATCCAGTTGACAGGATGTAGACATGTGGGTGCACATTTGCCCACACAGCGGGCTCCACATGCTCCGAGACCTTGCTGTGAGCTGCATGTCTGGTGGGTAGTGGCCATGTGGCCAGTGGTGGTGAACACCTAATAAAAAGGCAGGTAGACACCCACCTGGTGTGGGCTACCATCTCATTTTCTAACACCCAATGTGTATGTGTGTCTGAGAGTGGGTGAAAACAGATGTGACGGTGGTGAAGTGGCTCCCTGGCCTGACCTGGAGTAAGCCACAGCAGCCCCACCTCCTCGGCTTGGCGGTCAGGACTGTTTGCATGTGCACTCCTCTCCCTGTAACCCAGCGGTGGGGGCTGACGTCAAAGGTCCCTCCATGCCCAAGGCTGGCCTGAGGAGCTGTTCGCATGGGACAGAACTCCCGAACCAACGCTGCTCAGCAGCAGAGTACTACCAAACAGTTGAAGGGGGGGGGGTGCACTCCTCTTGGGTCCTCCCATGAGCTGTTTGGTGCATGCACCAGGCCTGCCAAACAGCTTCTGGGGGGTGGGCCAGAAGGAGCGCCCCTCATCAACTCTTTAGTGGACCGGGTGCATGCACCAAACAGCTCAGGGGGGTGGGGCTGAGAGGAATACCCCCATCAGTTACTTGGTGGTTGGGTGTGTGCACCAAACAGTTCATGGGGGGGCCTGCAGGAATGCACTCACCCCAGCCGCCGAACAGCTGATAGAGGGTCTGCAGCACAAAGCTCCCCTGATCAGCTATTTGGTGGACTGGGTGAGCACACTCCAGCAGGCCCCTCGATCAGCTGTTCAGCAGTCAGATTGAACACGCTCCTCTGGTCCCAATCTATGGACCTTGCCTCGCAGCGGAGCTGAGCAGGCCTAACAGACGTGCCCACGCCCATTAGCCCTGTTTAGCCCGGTGAGCATCTTCAAGCTTCTCCAGAGGATGCATCCCGTACCAGCTGCATGAATATGCATACATTTGCATAGATTCACCTAATTTACGTGCACTGGGCAAACCTGACTTCTGCTGGAATGCATCCCCTTGAGCTACAGACTCAGAACTATGGACTGTCAGACGGTCTTGGCAGCTGACCGATTAATCGGGGGACAAATTGTAATTGGTTTTAGACAGATTAATTGATTCGATTAATGGTTGCAGTCCTAGTTTTCACTCACTGTGTATGAGAGAAGATGAGTGTGTAGCACGAGAGTGAGGAATGTGCGCGCAACAGAGTGTGAGAGGGTTTTGTGTGTTTGATGGCATTTGGTTTAACTTGGGCACACAAGAAAACACATTAAATTTGGCATTAACTTGTCATTAATTTTATCATGAGGAGACCGAGCATTAGTTAAACTTTAAATGTCAGGAAATACTCCTGGGTATGAGCACTCAAGATGCCTTGGTTCTTTGGCTTTACTTTTGTCCACTACCTAGTTCTACTCACACACATGCAGCACAAAGGGACAGGAGTTGGGATCCTGGGTCAGAGGTAGGGTACGGTTGTGCAGCCCACCCAACGATTTAAGTTCAGCATCCCTGCCTTCACCTTTGATAAAAACTACAGAAAGAGCTTGGTGCACTTGGTCTTATTTTGAGAACTGAAACTTTTGAAAAAACAAAGAAAGACTCCATGTTTATTACAGACTCCACCAGAGACAAAACTTGAATGCTTTTTAAACAAAACAAGATTGCACTATTTATGCAAATGTTAATTTTCCTGGGAGAGACATGAGAGATGTGCGATACCCAAGAAGAAGGGGGTACAAAATCAAAGACCTCCAAGAGAGGGGTTCTCTTTGATCAATTGTGTCTGTGCCTTTTCTTATTTTTTATTCTATGGGTCTTTTTACACAGGCTGCATTGGGGGGGGGGCAGTGTGCACAGTGGTGCAGTGGGGAGGGGAGGGTGCAGACAGGCGTACACCAATCTCCACCCACTTCTACCCATCACCCACACACGGAGCAACCACTGATTTTGCCGGTTGCTCCGTGAGTGGGTGATGGGTGGAGGTGGGTGTGCATGCGTGTTCCACGGGAGCACTCACACACACACATGCACCCTCCCTACCCACTGGCGGCGCCCACGCATTAACACCCAGATTCCTGGGCAGGCGCCACCTGTGTAAAAAGGGCCTCTGTTACGAGCCTAATGGATGCTAGACCTACTGAGCCAGAGGCCACGGCATCTCCTGTGCTCTGATGGTGAACCTAGTGAACCTAGTCATCCTGGATTTACACCCTGACCGCTAACGTACCTGTGGATCTATCGCTGCTGGGAATGACCCTGCAGCTGGGTGGGAGGGAAAGGAAAGATTTGCTTCAAATGCTTCTAGTTCCCTAGTCTTCAGCCTGATTGTGTTTGGGTATCCATGGATGAGCATCTTCCTGCCTGCTAGAGAGACCCTATCTGACACCATGTGTGCCATGGCTGACACTGCTGTTAAAATGAGGTTGCTTTGAGCTTACAAGTTTTCAACCTAATTGTGTGACCAAGTAGTTATGTTCAAGGGCTTTTTTGCCTGTCCAAGACAGTACTAGCTTCATCCTGGTGTAATAACTCCACAATAACCAAACAGCATCTTAGTGTACAGAGCAGTTTTCTTTTTTTCTTTTCCTGTCTCCATGTGTGTATGATGCAGGGAGGAGAAGGGGAAGCTTGGTGGATTTGTGGCAAGATCAGGTGTGGGAGTGAAAAGGGAGCTGGTGTGGTGCAATTAGTTGACAAAATCCAAGCTTTGAAAGCTGACTAAAATATTTGGTTACAACCTATTGAACTGTGATATCAACATACCAGTATCATTGTTGTGAGCCAACTGTCATTGCCATTGTAGCTCAAAAGTGAAAGACAACTTTATTTTGGAAGGTAAATTTTCTTACAGCATGTAGTTAATAAATGTGTGGTGTATTGAGAACTTAAAACTTGAGTCTGCGAGGTAAGGACTCTTGTCACAATGGTACAAAGTTAACAACAGAATTCACTACTGTTACCACAACTCTCTACCCTCCAGCCCCCCAAATTTCCTTTCTCCCATTGCTCTTAACTGTCATTAAAAAGAAGGAGCTAAATCCAGCCTACCTTGGTGTTCTTCCTGAGAGGGGTTTGCGGGTAGCTCTGAAAATGATGTAGCTGGTAATAACGGAGAACATTCCCCACATAGACAGAAATCGCCACCAATAAAGCTTTATGGTAAAATACAAAGGCACAACCCACATCTGCAATAGGGTCACCAGCTGTCAGAGAATAGCAGAACAGCATATGAAACTGAGATCTTACATTATCTTCTCCATGTTAGTATCATCATCATCTTGATTAAGAAAAAATTGCCAGTTTATTCACAAACTTCTATAAAAACTACCTATAGAAATATAATGGTCTGTTTGTACTGCAACCATCCCAACCGACCCCTGATAATAATTAGTGCTCAATGGCTCAACTGCATTATAAATAATCAACCATTTTTTATTTCTACCCCACTGTTACCCCTAAGTCTCAGGGTGACTTACATAATAAAAACATACATCATAAACATACAAAAACCTCAATTTAAAAGCCTCATTACCTCACCCCCCCAAAACCTACTACCTCGATCCCAAACCCCGCCTGCCAAATGCTTTGCCAAAAAGAAAAGTTTTGCACCTCCTCCAGACTATGCTCACTCTCTAACGGAGACTCTTGGGGAAGGGAGTTCCATAATACTGGGGCAGCAACCAAGAATGTCTCTCTGTGGGCCCTTGTCATATGGACAAGATTAGGAGCTGGTACCCGCAAGAGACTGCTGCTGGCTGACCGCAGGGCTCGAAGTGGAGCATGGAAGGAAAGGCGGTATCTGAACATATGTGGGGCCCAAGCTGTTAAGGGATTTAAAGGTCAGAACCATCACCTTGAATTGTGCCTGGAAAGCTATAGGAAGCCAGTGCAGACTGTAAAGCGCAGTTGTAATGTGCTCACAGCAACCCATTCTGGACCAGTTTCAGCTTCTGGACAGTCACCAAGGGCAGCCCCATGTAGAGTGCATTGCAGTAATCTAGCCTAGAAGTGATGAAAGTGTGGATGATGGTGGTCAAATTGGAATCAGAAGGAAAGGGACACCGTCTCCTCAACAGATGGAGTTTGTCTAAAGCACTCCTGGCCACCACCGCAACCTGGGGTTCCAGGTGCAGCAAAGGGTCCAGAAGCACTCCAAGGCTGTGAGCCTGAGTAACCAGAGGGGGCCAGACCCCTTCAACAACAGGGGTCCCCAAATCCCCTCCAATTCACACTATCGGCCAATCATCATCATCATCACTTCAGTCTTATGTGGATTCAGTTTCAATCGGCTCACCCTCATCCAGCCCCAACAGCAGCCAGGCTCTGGGTAAGCACTAAGGGTGGGACATCAGGGCAAATACTGGGTACAGGTTTTACCGGTTCCTGGATTTAAAAAAACCGGCTTACCGGATTAATACCGGTTTACTGGTACTGGATCTTTTACACTGATTTCAATGGAGAACTGTCCCCATTGAAATCAATGGAAAAAACCCAAAACCTCCCCCCTCCCAGACTGTGCGGGTGGAAGGGGGGACACCCCCACCCACCCTGCCCAGCCTGGATTTAAACAACAACAAAAATTTCCCCTAAGTCCCCTAGTGCGGGCTCCGGGCCGCCGCCGGTGACCCAGAGCCAGCACCAGCACGCAGCCGGTAAGTAAGTACCAGTACTGTACTGATCCGTGGGGTGGGGTGGGTGGTTTAACACCCCCCCACCCCAGGGATCACCCTACCTCCCCATCCAGGGATCGTCTACCTTGAGCTCCGGGCAGCGGCGGCAGCTTCAACGCTGGCTGTGACTGCTGGCTTCAGCACGCTACTAGGCCTTCCGGGGAACTAGTAGCGTGCTGAAGCCGGCAGCCACAGCCAGCGCTGAAGCCGCCGGACCACTGCTGCCCGGAGCTCAAGGTAGGCGATCCCTGGGTGGGGAGGTAGGATGATCCCTAGGATGGGGTGGGTGTTAAACCACCCCCCACCCCAGGGATCAGTACAGTACCGGTATTTACTTACTGGCTGGCTGCTGCGTGCTGGTGCTGGCTCTGGGTCGCCGGCGGCGGCCCGGAACCCGCACTAGGAGGGACTTAGAGGAAATTTTTGTTGTTGTTTAAATCCAGGCTGGGCAGGGTGGGTGGGGGGTTGTCCCCCCTTCCACCCACGCAGCCTGGAGTTGGGGAGGGAAAGTGTTTGGGTTTTTTTTGTGTTTTGTTTTTTACATTGCAGCCATTCATTTGAATGGATGCAGTGTAAAAAATCCGGTACGGGGGAAATCCGGTAAACGGGCTGGATTACCGGGTTAATCACCAAAATACCGGCAGTATCGGATACCGGATGATCTGGTAGTCCCACCCCTAGTAAGCACCAAGACTGCAGGGCCTGGGTCAGATGAAAAAGAGGGGTGAAGCTGGGTGTTATCAGCATATTGATGTCACCTGACCCCAAACCCCCGAATGACCTTGCTGATATAAATGAATAATGATGATGATTCATTAACAGCAGGGTAAATCAGGAGTACCTCAATTGAAACAAACGGTTACAAAAGTAGAAAGCAGAAGCAAAATCAGACAAAACATTTTATAGGGAACTAATTGTTTGCTGGCATATCCACACTGGAGCTATGGCAGCACAGGATTATAGCATATAGGCTGTAGAGTCATTTTTAAATGCCTCTAGAGAGAGGTTTTCACATTGAACCAAGTCCCAGATGAACTAGTCATGTAGCCACACTCACAGTAACTCTAAAAAACCTCACTTATAAGCACAAACAAAATGCCATGATTTAAGCTTTCATCTTTTGGGGAGTTAATGATGTTAAGCTTAATACTTGCTTAGCTCGTGCTTTCAATTTGCCTGTGGTAATCAAATGCTCTATCTACTATCCTTTCCAATATGCAAACATTTAAGATCCACTGACTAGTCAAGTCCTCTGACGTCAGTGCTCTCCAGGACTCCTATTAACTGGCCATGGATTTGGCACTGGGAAAAGTATGATGGTGATAAAAATAAAGTTATAATGATTTTAATATGGGTTTGTAAAGTTTAAGAGTCTCAACTCCTAAGCCTTTACTGGTAGGCTTTATAAAATAGTTGCTGAGAATAAGAGAAAGCATGTCTGGAAAAGGGACTCATTTATAATTCAGCTCAAAAAAAAGTTGGAAAGAAAAGCAGAAAATTAATAACTACCTTACTAACAGCTTCTTCACATGGAGCAGGAAAGAATCTCAAATCTTGAAAACTACATGGCATGAGATTTTATTTATTTATTTATAAAATATTTCTATCCCACCCCTCCAGTCCACAGGGCAGCTCGGGGCAGCGAACAACTCAAAACATTAAAACAATTCACAATTAAAAACCCCATATACATTAAAAAACACACACACACACGAATCACCCACCCTACCCCCCCTCGCCAAAAGTCTGGCGGAACAGCCAGGTCTTACATAAATGTCGAAATGACAGGAGGGTGAGGGCCAACCAAGCCTCCTCCGGGAGCGAGTTCCACAGCATGGGGAGCAGCCACCGAAAAAGATCTCATATCAATGGCCACCCATCTCACCCAGGGAACCTCCAAAAAGGCCCTCCTGGACGATCTCAGGGGTTGCACGGGCACGTGGGGAGTGAGGCGATCCCGCAGATCAGCAGGGCCCAGGCCATGCAGGGCTTAAAGGTCAGAACCAGCACCCTGAACCTGGCCCGGTGCTTTATAGGCAGCCAGTACAGAGCCTGGAGCACAGGTGCCATGTTCTCCCTGCGGCCCACCCCGGTAAGGAGACGGGCATTCTCCACCAGCTACAGCCTCCGGACCAGCTTCTCGGGCAGGTCCACGTAGAGTGCATTGCAGTAATCCAGCCTCGAGGTGATGAAGGCATGGATGACGGTGGTGAGGTCAGAGTCTGAGAGATATGGCTGAAGCTGCCGGACAAGATGTAACTGCCAAAACGCACTCCCCATCATGGCCACAATCAGATTCCAGGCTAAGCCATGAATCGAGGAGCACACCCAGACTCAGTTCCGCCCCGGCTACGGTACTGAGACAGCGTTGGTGGCCTTGGTGAATGATCTCCCCCGGGAGATGGACGCAGGATGTTCGATCTTTTTGATCCTGCTAGATCTCTCGGCTGCTTTTGACACCGTGGACCATGGGCTGCTGTTGAGACGGCTGCGAGACTTGGGGGGTCTGGACGGGACTGTCCTTGGATGGTTCCGCTCACTCCTCTCGGGTAGAAGCCAGCGGGTGGTGCTGGGGGCTAAAACATCTAGCCCCTGGGCCTTGACCTGCGGCGTTCTGCAGGGTTCCATTCTGTCTCCACTGTTGTTCAATGTGTATATGCAGCCCCTGGGGGAGATCGTGAGAGGGTTCGGGGTGTGATGGCTAAAGCCGCCTTTCGCCAGTTGTATCTGGTACGGGGGCTTCAACCTTACCTCTCCAGGCCCGATCTGGCCACTCTCGTCCATGCCTTCATCACCTCCAGGCTAGACTACTGCAATGCGCTTTACGTGGGGCTTCCCTTGTTTCTGGTTTGGAGGCTGCAGCTAGTGCAGAATGCAGCGACCCGTCTCCTGACGGGGACGGGATGGCATGAGCACATAACACCAGTGCTCCGCATTCTGCACTGGCTGCCTATAGTGTACCGAGCCAGATTCAAGGTGTTAGTATTGATTTACAAAGCCCTGCACGGTCTGGGCCCCTCATATCTCGGGGACCACCTCGCCCTCCATGCCTCAGAACGATCCCTTCGGTCCACCGGGGGCGCCTTTCTGGAGGTCCCCCATGTAAAGATGGGGGGCCACAATGGAGAGGGCGTTCTTGGTGGCTGGGCCGCGGTTGTGGAATACCCTCCCGGAGGAGGCTCGCCTGGCCCCGGGCCTCTTGGCTTTTCGACGTATTTGTAAGACTTGGCTGTTCGCCCAGGCCTTCGGAGGGGAGGGTGGGGTGGTGGGTTAATTTTTGTGGAGGGTGTTTTAAATTTGTTTTATGTTTAAAAATTGTTTTTTAAAACTGTTTTATATTGTGTTGGAAGCCACCCTGAGATGCCGTGGGCATGGGGGGGCGGCATATAAATGTAACGAACTAAATAAATAATAAATAAATAGTATCTGCGAGACCATGGGAGGGCGAACTCCCACTACAAGAGGAGATTCAACCACTCCCAGGCCCTCACCCACCAACATCACCTCCGTCTTGTCAGGATTCAGCTGCAGATGGCTCAACCTCATCCAAGCCCCCACAGCCGTCAGGCACTGGGAAAATAAAGAGACTGTATGGCCTGCTCAATGGATGTGGAAGGGAACAGATAGTTGTATGAGGAATGGACATGGCTATTCCATTCTACAAACTGTCAATTGTCTTAGGTGAATAATTTCAATTATTTTTCCTTGTGCTCCATGAGTATTTCACATGGGGGGGACACAACTACTTTCATGCTCTGCACACAACTAGACCAGTTTGCTCTATGAATAACTGCATGACAATAGTTGTCTCAGCAGGCACACCTTCTCATGGTCTCCTCACTTGCATGTAATGTCCCCATCTCCTGCATTATTGACTCTCCCTGACTCTGCTTGGGGTGCTGTTCTCAGACTCCTAATAAAAGCTGTCTGGTAGTGACTAGGAAAAGAGATCAAAGGGAATTCAGGATTATTTAATGTGCTTTTGCTAGCCTGGATTTAACTTCAACCATTTTGCACTAAACTAGACAAATTCTAGTGTTCACCTCTCCAAGCTAATGCATGCTAAAATAAAATTTGTACCATCTATAAATGTACCATCTATAAATGTTCATTGATATATCAAATCAATATTGAAATATTGACCCAGCCAAGCTGTTAATTCTTAAGAGTAATGGGAACAAACAAAATGTTTGGAAACTGATATAGACTATTCTGTCACTCAATAAGGGCATGAGGTATGGCATATAGAAAAAAGATTTAATAGCTGGACTATATTAATAAACATAGAGGGTCACCATGTGGACATCTTCATATAACAACACATAACACGTCTGCATTTCTGATAAATGGCAACTCTAGCATCTGGATCATATTATTCCAAATTCTCCTCATCCACACATGATAGCATGAGGAATTTACTGACAAATCAGATTGCTGCCCAAAGGTAAATTGTTTTTCTCATTATCATAGTTTAAAAGAGCTCAAAAGACATGGAAGTGAAGTCAACATTAACGTCTCAAACTATTTCCCCATTTTATAATTATACAATTGAATAACAAGTCAAACAGGCACAAACTAGAAGGTAGCACAATTTTATATTTTACTACGTTTATACACTGCTTTAAATTACGTGGTTGTTTTTTTCTGTTGTAAGTAAATAAGATTGGACGTTACAAACCAGTTCAGCTTGATTGTTCTATTCAAAATCAAAAGCCTGATTGTGTTGATGGAAATCTTAAGGCATGTACAGTAGTGAAAGCTCCATACCAAAAGGAAATAACTTTAATAATTAACATTATGTGACAGACATTACTAAAACTTGCTAACTTGGCAACCGAATGTCTTTTTTCTTTTAATAGAGACATACTCAGATCCTTAAACTATATACACAAAGGTAGTAAAAACTCAGCCATGTGGTTTTAAAATTTCAATGTAATATGCTTACTTTCTATTGTATATTGGAGCTTGGTCAAGATTTCTTTGTTAACATTCCCAAAAGACAATACTTGGCTCATCACCTTATTGTGGGAATGAAAATTTTATTTAGCATGAATTTTTCACCTGTATTCCCAAGTACTCCAGACATAGCTGCACTATAACAAAAGATTCAAGGCATTTTGTCTTATACACAAAAGTTACCTTTTCTGTCTAATGTATTTTAAAAATGTTTATTGTGCCATAAAAGATAAAGTTTATTCTATATTAAATCGGCATCCATGGGCTGGTCATACTAAGAAGAAAATCTGGTCTGCTAGTAGCATTTTTAAATGAACATTTTCTGAAAATCATTCTGAACTTTGGCATTTTTATATTCCTTTTTTTTTTACTTTACTTATGATGACCAGAAACATGAGGTTTCTGATAAATGAATTAGGTTTTCAACCTGCATTCTCATAATTTGGGAACTGAACCTGACCTGACAGCTAGCATCGTTAGGAAGTACTCCTTTCACTAGAATGAACTAGAGTATGATTTGGTCCAGCACTTCCTTCAACTGCAAAACTTGTTATTTTTGCAGCTCTCACACATCTCACCCAGTCTAGTTTACAGCAGGCAGCCTGGTGGCTGGTTAAATATTTGCTCCTATGAGAATTATCCACAGCTGAGTTTTGGCTAGTTTGTAGCAATTAGTTTGTAATATTTTGTTGAAACAAAACTTTCCATTACAAATGTTAAACTTTATCTTTCAAAATTTCAGCATCAAAAAGATGAACATGCCAAAATATTGATATTTTGTTTTTAACCTTTAGTTTCAAAATTTTCAAAAAAATGAAATATCGCTTTCAACCAATCCCTTTACTTCCTTGACATAAGAACCTTCTCTTTGGGTACTTTCAGACGTTACGGGCGGCCGGTTCACCACAGCGAACCACCAGGGGGGGCGAACAGCGCAACCACGCCCGGGGGTTGGAAAACGACCCAAACAGACGTGCCGGGAACGGGACCACGGCCCGGAACCGGGCCGCACCATCACGGCCCGTGGCAGCACAACAGACGTGCAGCCGAACCCCCGGCGGGCGCTAAACCCCCACAAGGCACCGGGCAGGGGCGGGACACAGACATGGCCGACTGAGGGCAAACGAAGCCACAAGGCACACAAGGGAACGCCCACACAAGGGAAACGGGAAGGGAGGGGGGAAGAGCGAGAACAGGCTGACAGCCGGCTCACACAGCGGTCCCGCAGCGGGGCACAATGCACGGCCACACGCCCGGGCACACACACACACACACACACACACACACACACACACCAGGGAAAGGCCGGGAAGGGGCGCCCGGAAAACCCCACCCGGAACACCGGCAGGGGGGGGGGGGCACCACCACGGGGCAAGGCACAGACAGCAGCAACCCCCACCCCCACACCACCCCAGTCCAGTCCAGTCCAAGGAGGTGCCCCCACAGGAACAGAGGCAGTCTCGGGGGGGGGGGGCGGACCCCCGGAGCAAGGCACGTTGGGGGCCCCCAAAGCACAGCGAGGCCGGCGGAGGGGCGCCAGGAGGAGGAGGAAGGGGGCCCCACAGTCAAAGGCTGGCACAGGCAGGGCAGCCGGGTCCAGCGGTGCTCCTCCGCAGCACCAGCGACGCTCAGGCAGCACCCACGGAGTCACGGGGATGGAGGGGGCCCAGGACCACGGCCAGGGGCAGCAGCAAGCAGCGAGGCGGGCGGGAGCTCACCGAGGTGGGGTCCGCAGGTCGGGAGCGGCCAGCGGGGACCAGGGCCCCCCCCCGGGCCGGGGCGGGAGCCCACACGGGGGCACCACGCCGGGGGGGGCAGGCCAGCGACGCGGGGCTCACGGGCCGCTGCCGGGGGCCCCGCTGGCCCCAGGGCCCGGGTGGCCCGCCCGGTGGACCAGGTGGGGCCAGTGCAGCATGCCCCGGCGGTACCCCTGCAAGGACATGTAGTGGGCGATCAGGTAGTAGGCCTCGAAGGGATCGGGCATGGTGAGGGCCAGCTGCACATCCACACGCGCCCACACCGCCAACAGGGATGACATCTCCACCGCGGAGGGCTCCGGCACACAGCAGGCAGCAGAAGGGGGCCACGGAAGATGCCCCAGCTCCAGAAGCCGCTGGAACGCCGCCCCACGGGTGCGCTGGTACCCACGGGCCCCGTGAACACAGGAGAAGTAGCTCACGGCCAAGGCAGGGCCACCCTCGGCCAGGCACTCCGAGTAGGCGCCCAGACCACACACCACCAGCGCTGACACGGTCTCCGAGGCGCTCCAGGGCACATGGGCGCACAGCACCTCCGGGATGCGCCCCTCGGGGAAACGAGCCAGCCCCAGGGCCTCCGCATGCAGCCGGCAATCACGGGCGCTCACCACATGGCCAAAGTAACGGAGCCCGGAGCTCAGGCTCTCGTAGGCACCTGCACGGCTCCCCGGCCCGGCCAGGAGCAGCTGCACGGCAGGGGTGTGCCACAGGTCGCACAGAGACATGGTCTCGCGGAAGGCCCAGATATGGGGGGCCCCTTGGGGGCCGGACAGCGGGAGCCCCATGGATGGGCAGCCAGCCATGGTCCAGCACAACAGGGAATGGGACACGGAGCCCGGAGGGCACACAGACTGCCCAGGGCCGGGAGAGGCTCGGCCCGGCCCCCGGGACAGGGAACACGGGCCCGCACCGCAACATTGTAGCACAACAGAGCGAGGCGTGGGGTGCGGGCCCGGCACAGCTGCAGAGAACAACAGCGAGCTCTCTGTCTGCCTAATCGCACCTTCAAGGCCATCCCGCTACAAACAGCGAGGGGAGGGGGCCCGGGGTGCTGGGGGCGGGAGCAGCCGGAACGCACCGGCACAGGGCGCGCGCAGGCCCGCGAGGCCGACCCCCGGGCGGAGCCACCAGCACCGGGCCGCCATAAGCGCTCCCAGCCCCCACCGGGGCCCCAGCACCATGGAGCGCGATAGGGCAGGTGGGAACTGGATGTTCCTCGCGCTCGCGGCTGAGTGGCACCGTGACCACACTGAGCAGCTGTGCCTCCTGACCGAGAGGGTGCACCTGGCCGTCCGCCTGCGCTATGTCCTGGCCCTGCGGGCTGGCGTGCGCCTCCGGGGCCAGCAGGCCCGCAGGAGAGTCCGTGCCCGGCTCAGGGCTCGGCGCCGGGCCTGGGGGGCGTGGCTGGCCGCCTGCCGGAGCCTCACCCGGCCCGCTGCGCTCCGAGGGGCCGCGAGGCGGTTCCGCTGGGCAACGCAGACCCTCCGCCGGGCAGCGCTGCTGGCTATGCCCATAGCGCGGAGCCTATGGGTCACGGAGCGGCCCCAGGCCTGGTGGGAGCGGGCCCAGGCCCACTGGGGGGAGGCCGAGTGGGGGTCCCACTTCCGGATGGGCAAGGCCACCCTGCTGCGCCTAGCGGAGCTCCTCACGCCCTGGCTGGAGCGGCAGCACACCTCCATGCGGGAGCCCATCCCCATGGTCCAGCGGGTGGCCATAGGGGTCTGGGCCCTCGCAACGCCCGACTCCTGCCGCTCCGTGTCCCAGCACTTCGGGGTGGGGCTCAGCACGGTCGCCTGCATCGTGCGGGATGTGTGCGAGGCTGTGGAGGGCGTGCTCCTCGACAGGACCATCCAGCTCCTGGACCAGGGCGCTGTGATGGCTGGCTTCGCGGCCGGGGGCTTCCCGAACTGCATCGGAGCCGTGGACGGCACACACATCGAGATCCTGCGCCCGGCCGCGGGGGAGGCCCTGGAGTATGTGAACCGGCACGGATACTACTCCCTGCACCTGCAGGGGGTGGTGGACCACCGGGCCCGCTTCATAGACATCTACACGGGCAACTCCGGCCGGAGTCACGACGCCAGGATCATGACCATCTCCCCCTTCTATGCCCGCATGTACCGGGGGGACTTCGCGGACATGGGCATGAGGTGGATCGAGGGTGTTCCCATGCCCCCCTGCATCCTGGGGGACCCCGCCTACCCCCTGACCCGCTGGCTGATGAAGGTCTACCCTGTCCCGAGCACCCCTGCGGAGCAGGTATACAATACCCGCCTGTGTGCGAGCCGGACCGTGGTGGAGCGTGCCTTCGGGGCCCTGAAGCAGCGCTGGAGGAGTATAGCTGGCCGCCTGGACTTCACCGTCCCCACCTCCGCCCTGGTGATCGGTGCCTGCTGCGTTCTGCACAATGTGTGCGAGACCGAGGGGGCGGCCCTGGAGTACCCCGAGCCCCACCGGCCCCCCGGTCCTGTTCCCCTGTACGTGAACGCAGGGAACCCCCGGGAGTACCGGTATGCCAAAAGGATCCGGAACGCCCTTGCAACCCACATCGCCCGGGGGGGCCCGCTGTGAGGGCCTTCCCGCCCCTGGGGGCCCCACCCCCCCTTCCGTGCCAATGCCCCTGTACACGCGGTCCCACAGCCCTGTCCCCCCCACAAACGGGCCGGGGACAACTGTCTCTTTACAACACTTTATTGCCCACACAGTTCACACAATCACCCTGTGCCCCCTCCCCACCCCCGTGCCCGTGACCCCGTCCACCACCCGCCCTCATGTGGCCCTCCCCCTCCCCCCCCTTCCCACCATCCCCCCGCGTTTCCTGGGCCGACCCCTCGTGCGGCCGCTTGGGCCCACCGAGCTCTGGGAGCTCCCCTCCCCCCCACTGTCCGTGTCCCCTGCCGTGTCCTGGGCCGGTCCCGGCCCCGGCAGGGGGCCGGGCGGCGGATGGGCAGCTGTGCCCGGTGCCCCGGTCGCGCCCCGGGGGGGCTGGACCCTCCGGAGGCCCGGGGGCACTGGGAGGCGCATGCGAGGGCCCTGGGGCCGGGGGGGCGCCAGGGGCGGCAGGGCTGGGCCCGGGGGCGCCGAGGGGCCCGGCATGGGGACCTGGGCGGGCAGGGCGCCCGGAGGTGCGCCGGCCATCACGTAGGCACACATGGTGCCCGCATGCAGGAGCAGGGAGGTCCCAATGTCGTGGGACCTGTCCATCTTTGCACTGTGCTCCCGCACCATGCCCTGTATGTCCTGCCGGAGGCCCCTGAGCAGCCCCTGCTGCCGCTGGTGCTCCCGGCGCTCCCGCCTCCGCTCCAGGCGCACCTCCGCCTCCAGCCGGCGGTCTGTCTCCAGGGCCTTCTCCATGGACCGCTCTATGGCCGCCTCCATGCGGTCCACGGAGGCGATCATGCGCTCCCCCTGTTCCTCCGCCCTGCGGACGATGTCCTCCGCTTGCTCCTCCCTGCGCCTGCGGACCCGCGCCCGGTACTCCCGCATCCGCTGGGCTGGGGCCGCGGCCGGCGGAGGCGCCGCGCGCGGGGGCTGCCCTGTGGAAATGGGCGGGTGGGTCAGTGCAGGGCCCTGTCCCCTAGCGGGGTCGGGTCCCGGGGCCCCCTGCCCCCCCTCCCCCACTGAGGCCGGAGGCCCCCCTGGGCTGGCGCCCGGGGGGCCCTCCCGCCATCCCAGCCCTCCCGCCTTACCTGGGTCCGGCACCTGCTCTCCTGTGCCCTCCGCGGGGGCCTGCACCGTCTCGCTGGCCCGGTCCTGGGGCTCCCCATGTCCTGCGGGCGGGAGAGGGGGGAGCGGGTGAAGGGGGCTGGTTGTGGCCCCTGCAGCAGGGCCCCCACCCCCGCCCCTGCCACCGGCCCCCTGGTCGTGCCCCCCCCTGCCCTGGGGGCCCGCTTACCCTCTATGTCCGTCTCCGAGCCTTCGGAGCCCGGCGCCTCACCCTGGGAGTGCTCCCCCTGGGACCACTGGCTGAGGGTGGTGAAGGTGCCGACCTCCGACTCCGCCTGGCCGGCCCGGCGTTGGGATGTCTCCGGGCTGCTGCTGGGGGGGGGCCTTGGGGCTTCTGCGGGTCCCGGGTGGTCCTCCTGGGGGTGGGGGTCCCCTGAGCTCGTGTCTACCGGGCGGGCGGCGAGGGGAGGGGGTACCTCGGCCCGCTCCCTGCCCTGGACCACAGCGCTGCCCACCAGGCGTGGGGCAACGATGGAGCCCTTCATGTGAAGGATGCGGTCCAGGGCATCGTAGTAGGGGGCGGTGCGGGCCCCGTGGCCGGAGCGGCTGTTATTGTCCTTGAGGGCCTTGTACCCCCTCTTGAGCTCCTTGGCCTTCGAGCGACACTGGTTGACAGTGCGCTCGTGCCCCGCCGCCTCCATGTCGCGCACGATGTCCCGGTAGACATGCTCGTTGCGCTGGTTTATTGCGAGCTCCACCTGGTACTCGAGGGTCCCCCAGATCCGTATGAAGTCCCGGGTCTCCTGGAGGCCCCACTGTCCCCCTCTGTGATAGGCCTTCCTCCGGCTGGGCCCCTGCTGTTCCTCCTCCCGGTCCAGCTCATGCTGCACCTGCCTCTGCTCCTCCTCCACCTCCTCCTGGGGGTGCGCCTCCGGGGGCCGGGGGCCGGGCTCCTCCTGGGGCTCGTCCGCCCGGGCCGACTTTCGTGTCTGGGGGGGGGAAGGGGGGTGGTTGGTTGCTGGGTGAGGGTGTGGGCCCTCTCGGGGGCCCCCTGCCCCCCTGCCCTCCGCCCGGGGTCCCCCTGCCCCCCTGCCTTCCGCCCGGGGTCCCCCCGGCCCCCTCCACAGGGGGTTCCCCTGTGCCCCCTGTTCCCCTCCCAGTGGGTGCCCTTACCCGTTTCCTGGGTGCCTCCTGTGGGCCTGTTCCGGCCGCTGTCCCCGGGGCGGCGCGACCCGGCTGCAGCTGTGGTTGGTGTTCCCGGGGCGCCTCCCTGGTCGGGTGCTCCCGTGTGCCCCCTTCCTGCACCTGTGCCCCCTCCGCCTGCATCGCTGGGCCTGGCTGCACGTCCTCCGCCTCCTGTCCCGCCGCTGTCGCTGTTCGTGCCTCCGCTCTCTTCCGCTTCCCTCCTCGCTCCATCCCGCCACGCTTGCTTGCTGCTGCTCTCGCTTTAAATCTCCCTCCGGTGTTTGTGTTGGTGCTGGTTGCCTGGCAGCGACGCTGCGTGCCTCGTCCCCGGCCGGGGCTCCATTTTTTTGGTTCCGCTGGGGGATTGGCGTCCAGACGTTACTTTTGCTTGGTTCCCTGTGGGGGTTGGTTTGACCACGCTTCCCGAGACCTTCCCCCGGCTAGCCCGGGAAGCGTGGTTCAAACTGACCCCATGTGGGTATTGAGCGTGATGAACATCTGGCGCACGCCGTTCAGACGTTCCGGGCCCTTTGGCCCCGCGGGGGGGTTGAGCGTGGTTCAGTGTGGTTCACCGTGATCTCGTAACGTCTGAAATCACCCTTTGTGTAAAAATTTGGCCAGTCACTACATTTTTATATTTTGATGTTTGTCCTGGCTGATAATATGCAATATCAAATGGGTCCGATTATATCGGTATAAATTCAGAGCTATTTGTTTTAATTTCAATATATGTACATAGGTGTAAATGAAGATAGAACTTGGCCCCAAAACGACAACTGGGATTTCATAAATATTTTTTCAAAGATGCAGTAAGTTAGAAAGTAAGCTGTTGAAGGTGCTAAGATCAAAAGTGATGATGTGCTTCAGTCGAATAAGCTCAGATTCTTTTCTGCAGCTATTTACGATCTACTGTTTGAGACTGAGTACCTTTACTTTAATAGTCTTGTAAAACAGATGTACAGAGATGTGAAACTCTATCATTCTCACAATGAAACTGAGCATGAAGCAGAACTGCCACCCAAGTACGTTAGCTTACTTCTGGCGTTTCTATTTTTATTGGAGGAGTTTCTGCTGTTTTACCTTGCGCTTCCGTTATTGTACAATATGCTACTGCATTCACACATTTGCCTAGATTATACTAATCTGGATTCTGAGGTTTTGGTGCATATTAAAAATAAAAAATCCCTGCTTATAGCTCTCTTTGAGTCCTCTGCAAATTAATATAAAGTAGACAGCACAAATCTTTGTTTTATGCAACAAAATCATTTCCTGCCGACTATATTCTTTCAACCATGATAAACAACTTGGTTGGAGTGAAAACTTTGAAAAGCAGATCTTAACAAGAAATGTACAGCCTATAATAGGATCTACTAGCCTATCAGCATTTTTGGTCACAGACAGCATAAAACATACACATTCAGTGTCCTATTATCAAGAAAAGTGGTGAAAAGGTGATGCACTGTGTACCATTAAAATGCTCAGCTTTCCAGTACATTTTTATTATTCAAATGCCTACTGAATTGTACTAGTAGGAACTCTGAATCAAGGGGTTTCATTTGTCCTATTAAACTGATACTAACAGATAGCAATATTGGCTGCACTAGTTCAGTCTTGTCCTCTGTTACGCCACTCCATGGACACTTCCAAATTACACTATTGGGGTAGGAAGTATGTAACTAAATGTTGGATTTGGCTTGCAATTTCTCACTGGACTTTCCTCTAGATCATCTTATCAGATGTAAGTAGATGGTGATTTTATGGAAGGGGGAGGGAAAGAGAAAGAATGGAAATCTATGGGATACTCAGCCAAATCCCATATATTTCTAAGCAGACCTTCAGAGTATGGCCACCTGAAAGTTAGATTTTTACTGAAGTTTTTGAAGCTGCCAAGTTCTGCACTAGCGCATGCATATAAAAAGCAGTTCAAACTGCTAACCACAGAATAGTAACTAATTTTCTTGTAGACAAAACGTCTTGCTGCACCCAGTTGAAACAATGGGTAAAAACAGATGCGACAGTAGCCTGTTGTGGCCTGCTCGGGACTGGACCGCAGGTGCTGCAAGATGCTGGCTTGGGATTGTCCTGAGCTGTGTTGGTGGCTAGCCCAGACTCTGACCTCAGAAAACCCATGAAGTTACAGAGCAGGCTAAGACCCACCTGACTGGGTCAAAGTGGGCCACTGTGGGGTATCATGTCTCTTCCTGGGCCGCCACAAGGCCCGGGTTGGGTCTGCCATTGCCGGCTGCTATGACTGGCTGTCATTGGCCAGACCTGGTCCAGACCATGCTTGCTTTGGCATCCTGACCTGGAGCAGGCTGCTGCCACACGGCCATCACTTCTGTTTTCATTCAATATCATCCAGCACTTAAATCTTCCAGAATACAACTTAGCTTGCAATATATTTAAGAACCGGTATCTTGAACTGGTATTATTTTAATACAGCAGCCTTCTGATAGTTACTCACAGTGTATGACCTGCAGTGCCTTTGCTTCCACTGAACAAGCACAATCTGGGCTAGTACTAATGTAGCAATAAGAATAAGCACCATCTCCATGTGCATAGATTCGTGGCCATGATGCTTTGCATACATCCTCTGATGCTGAATTCTGAAAATAGAAAGTGAATACAATTAAAAGAAAAACACTGCTCAAAACATTTTTTATAGACATTAAAGTTGCGTTGGATGAAGGAAACTATGACTGCTTTTATACGAGCAGCCAGATGTTGCTCATTCTTCAACACGTTTCTTGCAAAGCCCTATGGGGTGCATTTAGATGCACCTGAAGTAGTCGGCCACCATCAGAACCGCTGCTCGCACGGTCTTTTTGAAGGCACATTTTGGAAACCCCGATATCAAGGTTTCCAAAATGCGTTTTTGAAAAGACCATGCGAACGGCAATTCCTATGGTGGCCAGCTACTTCTGGTGCGTCTAAACGCACCCTGTGGGGCTTTTCAGGAAGTGTGCTGAAAAACATGCTGCATCAGGCTGCTAAGCCATTTCCTACTATATGCCCCATCCCATATGTTTGCTGGACAGTCAAAGCAAAGGACTCAGTATTGATCTGGCCTCCAGAATGTGTGCTGTAGTTGATTTTAAATGGTTTGTTAATTCTCTTCCTGTCTTAGTGAGTGTCTTCCAGACATCCTCCTTATTTTTAATACCAACGACCCTATTCTTCTCTAACAGTCACATTTACATCACCTTGCAGTTTGCTTCTTGATTTATATTATAATACTATCACCTTCCCAAACGTCATGTTCACATATATACACTGGTCTTGCATTGCTTAACCTAGGGAAAGAAGCTTCAGAGCCTTTCTCGGCCTGGAACTGGAATTTTCCAGTCCCCGCTGTGACATGTTTGCTGATTTTTTTCGGGATAAAATCGCCCAGATTCACCACGATCTCGATGCTGCATTTACGGCAGTGAATGTATCAGAGGTACAGGAAGTCCCGTCATGTCTGTTTTTGTGGGATCAATTTCAGTGGGTGTCGTCTGCTGACGCTGCGGATGTCCTTAGGACTGTTCAGGCCACCTGTTGCGAATTAGTTCCATGCCTGTCCTGGCTGATGAAGGCCAACCAGGAGATGTTAGGGCCATTGCTGGCGGGGGTGGTCAGCGCCTCCCTTAGGGAGGGCAGGGTGCAAAGCCATCTCAAAGAGGCGGTGGTGCGGCCTCTGCTCAAAAAGCCACCTTTGGATATTGACTCCCTAGCCAGCTATCAACCAGTGTCTAACCTTCCCTTTTTAGGGAAGGTTATTGAGCAGGTGGTGGCCCAGCAGTTATGGGGGCATCTGGACCGGGTTGGTTTTCTTGATCCCTCGCAGTCTGGTTTTTGCCCCAGGTTTGGCAAGGAGACTGCACTTGTGGTCTTGGTCAATGACCTGTGCTGTGAATTGGATCAGGGCAGATCCTTAATTTTAATCTTACTGGATCTGTCAGTGGCGTTTGATACCGTTGAACACGAGATGTTGGTGGCGAGGCTGTGGGACCGGGCTGGGGTGAGTGGAATTGTTCTTGAATGGTTCTGCTCATTCCTGGCAGGGAGAACTCAGTGAGTGGTTCTTGGGGAATGTACATCGTCTCCCCGGAATCTCACATGCGGAGTCCCGCAGGGTTCTATTCTGTCCCCTCTCCTGTTCAACGTGTATATGCAACTGTTGGGTGAGGTCATGAGAGGGTTCGGTGTACGATGTCATAAGTACGCCGATGATACACAACTCTACCTCTCGTTTTCTGGAGACCCAGGCCAGGCAGTCTCGGTGCTTACCCAATGCTTGGCAGCTGTGGGGGATTGGATGAGGATGAGCCATCTGAGGCTGAATCTCGACAAGACGGAGGCGATGTTTGTTGGTAGGACTGAGGGGGTGGTGGCGTCTGCCCCCCTCTGGCTGCTCAGGTCTGTAGTCTGGGGGTGTTCCTCGACCCACAGCTCCGCCTGGACTGTCAGGTGGAGGCTGTCGCAAGAGGAGCATTCCGCCAACTTCATCTGGTGCGACGGCTGCGGCAGTATGTCTTGGACTCGGATCTGGCCACCGTCATCCATGCTTTCATTACCTCTCAACTGGACTACTGCAACGCGTTCTACGTGGGGCTACCCTTGGCGACAGTCTGGAGGCTGCAGCGGGTGCAGAATGCAGAGACCCACCTCCTAATGGGGACGGGCCACTGTGAGCATATTACACTGGTGCCAGGGGCGTAGCCACCGTGGCGTGAGGGGCTCAGTTGCACCCAGGCCCGTGCCTGTGGGGGGCCCAGGGCTGGCCGGAGGCATCATGGCCCCGCAGCGAGGGGACCCCAGCCACGTGGAGTCAGGACACTGCTGCTGCACCCATGACAGGACTGCGCTGGGAACAGCGTCCCCACTATGCGTGGCGGCGGGGAGCCCCCTCGCCGCGGGACCAGATGCCTCCGGTCGGCTCTCCCTGCCACCCTTGCTGCCGGCCGCTCTCCCCTGCTCCCCCAATCTGCAGCTCCAGCAGGCTTAGAGTGGTGGGGAGGAGCAGCCGGCAGCAAGGGAACTTTTTTTAAAAAAATTGCCTGCGCCTCGTCCTGGCCCCGGGGAGGGAAAGCACCTCTGCAGCGCCCTCCCCGGCGGGGTCAGGACGAGGCGCGGGCAATTTTAAAAGAACTGCCCCCAGAAATGCCGCAGGGACTGGGTTTGCGGGCGCAGGTAGGGAGACAGTGCTGTGCTCCCTCCCTGCACCCACAAGTCCAGAGTAGTCCCTGGAGCAATGCCACCACTTCCTCCACATCGGGACCCGGCCCCGGCCCGACCCAGCTGAGTCGAGGGAGGGGAGGCACCAGCCTCTGGTAAGTGCCGTC
>QEPC01015698.1:4900711-4933234 GCA_003113815.1 Sphenodon punctatus
CCCAGCCTGCCCCCACTCCCCAGCCTGCCCCATCCCCCTTCCCTCTCATCCACCCACAGCCTGCACCCATCCCCATGTGATCCCCTATGTTCCTTTTTGCGACTGTGGTCATTGGTGTGTGTCATCCGTCTCACTTCTGTGTTAGCAGACAGACTTGTTGCTTGATTTTGCCTTTGCTGTGTTGTGCTTGTCCCTTTTAAAGTTGTCTTAAATATGTGAACAGGATTTTTTTATCCTACTATGGCACTACCACTGATGGAGAGAGAGAGAGGGTGAAAACAGACATGATGATAACCACACTTTAAGCAGACTTGTTGATCATTTATGCATGTTGCAGGGCTGTATAGGGCACCAATACAGCCCTGCAACATTCATAAATGACCACCAAGTGTGGTTAGCGTCATGTCTGTTTTCACCCAGAGAGTTGTCCTACTGGAGTCCCGCGATGCTAGTAGGAAAGTTCCAAGTGGTAGGGTTGTACTCAGCAGAAAGGAGTTCCCCAGTGTAAACTAATGTTCTGCCCATCACATCTTAACACTGAAAACTCTTTGTTGCTGGATTTTTGGAGGCTCCACCTACAATGTACAAGCCCCACCCTAGAGCTCTGCCAGCCATAAGGTTCCATGCGGTGCTTAGATGGATGCCAGGGATGGGCAGGCCCCTCCCTCTCCCTTAAGCCCCACCCCTCCCTTAAGCTCCGCCCACTTCGGGTTTTTGGAGCACGCGCGCACATTAGGGGCCCATAACTAAGGCTTGAACCCGGGCCCTTCTCAACCTTCCTACGCCCGACTGGTGCTCCGGACTCTGCACTGGTTGTCTATTGTTTTCCGGGCCCAATTCAAGGTGTTGGTTATGACTTATAAAGCCCTAAATGCCTTGGGTCCTGGTTACCTGCAAGACTGTCTCAAGCCTTGGGTCATTTTGCGGTCCTTGCAGTTGGCTGGGAGCGCCCAACTCGAAGTCCCCTGCGTATGCCGGGTGGCGATGGTGGGGAGGGCGTTCTCGGTAGCCGCATCTCGGCTGTGGAACTCTCTCCCGTTGGAGGCCCGTCTGTCCCCTCCCCTCCCCTCTTTCCATAGATGTTGTAAGACCTGGTTGTTTCGCCGGGCCTTTGGGGAGGGGGTGGGGAGGGGATTTTATTTTATCTGTTAGCCGCTATTTTGTGTGTTGATTTTATATATTTCACGTACTGTAATTTAGATTATTTTATTGTGATATTTTTATGTTGTTCGCCGCTCCAAGCTGCCGAGTTGCAGGAGGGTGCAGGATATAAATGTTTTGTAAATAAATAAAAGCAGTTGCCAAACTAAAAGGTTGCCACGAAAAAAAGATGAAGAACAGTTAGGCTGCGTTCCCACCTGCGGCGGCAGTGGCAGCAGCGGGAGGGGTGAGGGAAAACGTGGCAGGAGGAGCCAGCCAATGGGAATAGAGTTGGTGTGAACGGGGATCTGCTGTGGCTTCACTCACGCATGTCAGAGTAGGATTTTGCGCCCTGACATGCGCGGGAGAAGCCGCGGCAGATCCCCGTTTGCACCAGCTCTTTTCCCGTTGGCTGGCTCCTCTGCGCTCCTGCGTCTTCCCTCACCCCTCCCACTGCCGTCGCCACAGGTGGGAACACAGCCTTATTCTCCATTGTCATAGAAGGTAGGATAAGAGGGAATGGCCTTAAATTGCAGCAGGGTAGATTTCAGTTCAATATTAGACAAAGCTTCTTAATTACAAGAATATTTGGCAAAGGAATGGATTGCCTATGGAAGTTGTGGAGTCTCCTTTGTTGTGTGTTTTCAAAACTTGTCTGGTAGTGATGTTGTACGTTGGAGCAGGAGACTGAATTAGAAGATCTTTGAGGAATCTTTCAACTCTTTGATTCAAAGCAGAGCCCAGCAAAGCTGGTGAAAAGGAGCTCAAATCTTTTGAAAATTAAGTCTCATTTGTGTCTGCTGAGCTCCTTTAAAATCTGGCTCACAAAGATAAAGTTATTACCACTAGAATTAGGAGATGGGGTGGGTGGGTTGGGTTAGGATGGGTGGGAGGACGGGGTTTTATATCTTAAAAAAAAATTGTAATTATTATTGTTTATTTTAATGTTTTAAAATGTTTTTAAAATGTTGTGAGCTGCCCTGAGATGCCTGAGGCAGGAAGGGGCAGCATATAAATGTAAAGATAAATATAAATAAAAACAGAATTAGTATAATGTTCATTGTATATTGCAGGGGTGAGCAAAGTTTCCAAGCCAAAGAGGTGCATACCAAAATTTTCATATTGCTGAGAGTCACAAGACACAATTAATCGATGGATGGGACTGCGCTACTTCCCTCAGAACTCACCTCAAATCAAATCCTTGTCTTGCTTGCTAGTCCTTGTCTGGTGGGTTTGGGCATCAGCAATAGCAGCACAGGACATGCTCCCATGGATTCCGAGAGGCTCCGGCAGCCAAATTGTCGGCTCGGTTTCTCTTGCTGAGTGAGCTGCAGCCACTTCTGGGGAGAGCTACAGTACAGGTGTCCAAGAGCCACAAGCGGCTTCTTAGACACCATTTCTGGTATATCACATTATTATAGCAGCTACGTTAAGCTGCGTCCTGTGTTGTTTGCACTGAACTATACATGGGGTTTTTATGTCTGGGGATTGTGGTTTGTATGTGATTTTTTTCATGGTTTGTTGCCTTCGGGGGTGGTGGTGTACGTTGTCTGTGCTTAATTTTGTTCGGTTTGGTGCTGTAGTTTTGAAGTTAGTTTGGTTTTTGCTTTTATGTTGAACTTCCGGAAAGTTTTTTTTTAATGTGCCCATTAATATCTTTGTCATACTTTGTTTCTGTGGCTTACAAGTTGACATATATGTAGTCTGGTCAGCCATGTTGGTTCTTTTGTATGTTTGGTTTCAAGTGGAGCTGTGGAGGAGGCATTGTTAAGGTTTGAGGGAAATTAATGTTAATGTTTGACGAATACATGACATCACACAGACAGACAGAAGCAGTTCTGTCATTGCTTGGTGGGCTGTAATTTGCTATTCAAAATGCACTCTCAGTACTCTACCGGATGCTGCAAGGGGATGCCCCCCTGGTATGTTCTATGGGGCTGGGGGTCTGCAATGAGGGGATTCCCCCCTGGTGTTTTTATGTACCAATGCAGACAGGAAAACTAAAATCAGTATCTGTATGTACCAAACCATAAAAAACTACACAGTTACACATGTAAGTAATCAGAAACATGATACTGAGGTAAGTAACAGTTTCTTCACTGCCAATATTTATAGCAGTAAGAAAACCCAGGAAATTAAATGAAAAACCTGTCTGTTTAAAAATCTGTTCAGCTACGTAACTCCAACACATCTTGCACAATCTTCAGATAACACCCCAAAATAAACACCACAAACCAGGGAAATGAACAGTTAAGCAAACCACCACAAAACAACCAAACTATAGTAACATCAACTACAAGCCAGACATTAGGAAGCAAGACATTCAACCTCAAAGACAAAGGGGAACATCCATCTGAAGCCAAAGCACTAAAACATTTTTTTTTTTAAAATCACACACGCACGAAACACAAACCAGGAAACTACCCCACCCACCAAAAGAAAAAGCATTCCCCCCTACGAAATAAAGAAAAACCACAGCCTGGCAACGATGAAGAATCACACTGAACAACAGAACACCAGTCAGACAGACGTGAAAAACAAAACACACAACCAACCAGTTCCTCAAAGTGAAACACAACCTAATAAACCAATTAAACACAGAAACTAGGCATTTATACAAACAAAAAACACATGTATAGCTACAAACAAAAACAAGAACAGTACAACACAACAATAATGCAACAACCAACAAGATAAACATATACATCAAACAGGCAACATACAAACAGGAAAAGACCCCTTGAGTAGATTAACTCCTGCCCTGTTGACAAGTTCTTTAATTTCAACACAAACCAAAATAAATTGGGTTTAAACCAGCAAATACTATTACTAAATGAGCAAATTGTCCAACTAAATGACCTTGTTGTTTATGTGGAAGATGTGGCATATGTCTGAAATATGACAGGAAACACAAAGTGGCTGACAAGTTTATTCATTTCAACACAAATTGAAGAACTTGACAACTAAAAGAGCAATTATGTGGAAGATGTGACAATAAATCCATATGTTCAAGATATGACAGGAAACACAGGGTGTCAGGAGTTAATCTACTCTAGGCTTTTTTTCCCCGTTCGTATGTTGTCTGTTGTTTGGTGTATATGGTTGTCTTGTTAGTTGTTTGCATTATTATTGTGTTGTACTGTTCTTGTTTATGTTGGCAGCTATACATGTATTTTTTTGTTTGTACAAGTGCCTAGTTTCTGTGTTTAACTGATTTGTTAGATTGTGTTTCTCTTTGTTGAGGAACTGTTTGCTTGTGTTTTTCTGTCTGTTGTTCTGAGTGTGAATCTTTGTTGTTCCCAAGCTGTGCTTTGTGGGGGTTTTCTTCTGGTCGGATGGTGTTTATGTTGTGTATGATTTCAAATTTATTTTGTGGGGGGGGGGGGGGGTTTTTTTTTTTTTTTGGTGGATGGATTTTTTATTTTCTTTTATGCCTCCCTTTAATGTAGTTTATATATTTTATGTATATTTTAAAATATTTTAATTTTTGTGAGCCGCCTCAAGCTGCCTAGGCAGCAGAGGTGGGATATAAATGGTGGAAATAAATAAATAAATAGTTTTTTTAAACCAACAGGTTTTTCATTTAGTTAATATTTAAAAATTTCATTTATCATGTTAATAATGAAAAATAAAAAGGTTTTAAAATTAGCACTAGAAACAAGGTATGTATATTTGTACACTATGGAGAAAACGCTACCACTACTTTATCCTGCAAGAGGTGAGAGGAAAATGGCAAAGAAAACAAGCAAGTAAGGCAAGAGTACAAAAAGAATTAAATTGAGATTTGAAAAGATATTCCTTGCGGTATTGCTCTTAATTTCTACCTTCTGTTGTTAAATTTTTGCTTCTTTCAGAGAGAAAGAGTTTCTTTTAGAGATGCTCAGCCACCTGATTCAGCCTTAAAAAAAATAAAATAACCACAAACAATCCCATTAGGAAGCTGTTTCCTTCTGTTGTTTTATTACTTTTACAGTAATCTTCACCTTCTAAACAGAGATGCCCTTAACTAAGATCCCGGATCTGAACACCCTGAACTTTGAGGAAGTTTGAATCTTATCTTTACTGCTAATATTATCTCTGTAATGTACCAAACCAAAACTCTATAAAGAGGATGTCCATTAAGTATGGGTGTTCTTTAACAAGATATCCCTACGCATGGACGCTCACCATCTTCATTTCAATAAGTGTGCATGGGGGTGCGCGCTCCTGTGACTCACGCACTGCCCACCCTGTCCATGCATGGGGCACTCCAGGAAAAGCTGGAGTGACCCATGCTGGGCCGGGGAGTGCATGAATGGAGCGGCTGTGCGTGGGGCCGCTCATTTGAAGAGCACCCCCATGTACGGTGCCCGCGCACCCACCCACCCCAATCAGAGATCCCCCTGTCCCATCTCATTTAAAAACACCCCTTGTGACACAAGGGGGTGGGGGGAAAACTAGAAATGTTGTGGCCAAGTGTAAAAAGGGTGGGAAGGGATACTGGTCACAATGTGACATCACAAACATGTTTGCTTCTCTGGCACAGTCATTTAGTGCGTGGGTATTTAGGTAGGCACATTTATTTTCTTTCCTGTCTCACCACCTCTCTATAGCTCCGTCCATCTACCTTCATCTTTGGGTTAAAAACAAACGTGACTGCAGAACGGCAGCAACCCAGTCCAGGTTTGGGATGGGAAGCTGTGGTGGACTTTGGCTGGGCCGGGTCCAGCCGCAGAATAAACATGCCCGTGCCCGGGGCCTGTGGAGGTCAGGGAGAAACATGAATGTGTGGCTGGTTGGCCCTGCCCTGTGCCCAGCCCCCTGCCACGATTGGCAGTCACGGCAGCCAATCATGGTGGTCCCTGATCTGGGCTGTCTCTGCCGGCCCAAACAAATGTCATAGTCTGCTATGGTCTGCTTTGGCCTAGTTGGTTGGGCCTTAGCCTGGGCTGTGTCCTTGGAGGTTTTCCAAGGTCAGAACTTGGGCAGCATGCCAGGTCAACATTTGGTGGTGCCTGCACAAATGTGCAGGTGAGGTCCTGTTTGAAGCGGGCCACAGTCACGTCTGTTTTTATCCTTTGTCTAGTCTGCTCCATTTTCCCTCCCTGCTGTCCTCATATTCTGATTGTTTCCTGTGCCTATAGCCTCTCTCTTACTCCCAGGCTCACCCTGCTTACCCATAAATAAATAAATAAATCCTCTATCTGCCTACTGTACAGATCAGTCTCTAACACACACACACACACACACACCTGTTTTCCTCCAAGGCCACAAAAAGGGTGTTTTTGCCAGGCTGCCCCTGTGCTGGCTGCACCAGCCTGCTTCAACCCCAGGGGACCCATCCGTCTAAAGGCAGCCCACCAGATGTGCAGGCAGAGCAGACTGTGCATACCCTGGGGCAGCCCCACCAGCAGCGCTCTGGAACATTCCAGAATGCTGATGGCGGAGCGGGATGGCCAAACCCAGGGCACCAGCCAGAAGCAGAGCAGCTGTCTGTCCCACATGCCTGCAGCTTTGTTTCCAGCTGACTGTTGCCCCAGGTAACACCATAGATTTTTGGGTGCCAGCCTAGAGCATCAGGTGATCACTCACAACTCTATGGAGGTGGTGGGGAGGCATGTGGGCAGTCTGGGGAACCCACTGGGTCTGTCTGAAGTGAACCCAGGTAGGATTGGGAGTGGGCAGATGCAGAGGTGCACCCCTGGAGCAGCTCCGGGGAAGGCAGCGCTGGATCTGTCTAAAAACACCCATAGACTACAGAATAAAGAGGCAACCTCTCAAAAGGATGCCTGGAGTCCTGGACTGTCACTCTACCTGATTCTCTATTTTCTAGGTATAGTACTGCCTAAGGTTTGGGGGATTTAAAAGTGATTTAAGGCTCCAAAACAGACCAGAGAGGACTGTGGAAAATGAAAAAGATGGCAAATGGCGGGTGGTTTTGGAAAGTATCACACAATTTCTTGTTACTCATTTTGTTCATACTTATGTTCTTATTTTTCAATTCTATTTCTATGTTAAAAAACTAAAAAGATATACCATACATATAATAAACAGGTTTCTACATTATTGGTATTAAAGATGTGTGTGTGTGTGTGTGTGTGTGTGTGCGTGTGTGATGCGAGACTTATTTTTAGAGGGGGTCTGTAGTAGTGTGGCAAACTATGATGTTGTGGTGGTGGTGGTGGTGGTGGTGTAAAAATGGCAAAAAAAGCGTGACACTTCTAAACAGCTCCAAAAACAAAATTCTGGATCCAAAAGAACCCTGAATTTTGAGGAAATCTGGCTCTGAATCTGAACTTTGTGGCTCTGCTAGAAAAAGACCATATACTAGATATCTCTTTTTTAGTTTAAAACTTAAGTAATTGTTGTGAGGGAAAAAACCTGGGATGAATCACTGCCCCTTCTCTATCATATGTCATGTTGACAGCTTTGCTTTCAAAAAGCAATAACTACTTGGGTGGTACCTTTGTCAGATGCAATAGTGATGATGACCATAGATAAATACCAACATAAATACCAATGTATGCTATTTCTTCCTTTTCAGCTTGTCTAGGGTAAAGATTTTCAGCATAATGTTCCCAAATGAATTTTGAAATATATTTTAAAACTACGTGGCTTTCTGCAAAGGTAGAACAGTATTTGGCCATAAATGAAACAAGGATAAACCTGTCCCCTTTATATCCACAAACGTATATTGGTTCCAGTCTGAGAGATTCCACTGATGTTTTCCAATGTTATGATGACCCTATAGGCTGCCATGCACAATACAGTATATCAGATTAACATATTAATATGGATGAGGATTCAGCGAGATTGTTAAATAGCACTGCTCAGTAGCTAATTTCTAGGACAATATCACAAAGGGGTAGTTTTTTAGAATTTGTTTTTGATATAGAGGGAATACGTCAACGCTAATCATCATTTTTTCTATTTGAGTGATACCACAATTGCAATACATATTCTGGAATGAGTCAGTGAAGTTGATGCTCAGCATCTTCCACGCAGAAATGAAGTGTTTTGCTCTCAGAGTGCCCCCTGCTGGTTAATTTACAGAGAGAACACTGACAACAGATACTCATTTGGACTCATCTGAAGGCATGTTATTGCTATGGTCTATAGATTACCCGGGTGCCTCCGGCTGCAGTCAATCAATCAATCAATCATTTCTTTTATTAGACGTGACCAGCTGGCCATTGTCAAACCAACGAACACATATTAAGGCTGCAGTCTGAAACCACTTACTTGTAACTAGTCCTACTGACTTTGCTAGTTAAGAGGTGACATGACTGGTTTGGTATGATAAGTTGAGCTGAAATACATCATGATAGACAAGGAGGAGAAGAGGAGAAGGATATAATCAGCTTCTGTTGTACACATAAAAGGCAAACCAAACGACTGCCTTGGTTAAAAGCCATTTCTTTAGACTTTCTAACTTTTAAAGAGAGACTGATATAACCTTTGCTTCAGAAAGATAAGTATTATACAGCTACATTAAACAGAAGTGCATATGTAATTAGCTATGAAAGCAATCCTCATACTCCACTGATAATGAGACTACTCTCGGATAAGTAGTTTGAGGATTGCAGCCCTTGGCTGTGATCCATAAATCACTTACTCTAGAGTAGCCCCATAGAAGACCTGTAGAGTATAATGAAAAACTGATGTACAGTATTATAGCTGATAATATATGAATTTGCTTACTTCCATTGCTCTTCTGTTGATAGTCCAAACTGGTCTGCCTGAAACACATTTAAAATAAATGTTGCAGTCTGACAGTGCATTATAATCATGTACGGTTTCCCTTTTCCAAACCTAATTTCTCCCATTGGTTTCAGAGGAAGAAGGCCATTTCTGGCTGGCTAAGCTTGCTGGGCAAATGTAGGGTATTTATAAACTAAGAACTAAGGGTATTTATAAACGAGTCGAATTGCCTACTGGAGTCCATGTTCAGTCCATGCAGCCCCCACTCAGAAATTTTAATGTTATAGAGCTAATAAACGACCAGCCCCCTGCCTAAATTTCATGAGGCTGGTGGTAGCAGCCACCACAGGTGGTGCCACTCAGCCCTTTTCCTCTCCCCAATCCTGGCTCGGATAGAAGAGGGGTGGGTGCCACAGCAAGCTTCTTCCCTGGTAATGATCCTCCTTTCCATCATGCACTCCTCTTGCAGCAGTGCTCGCATGACTTCAAAGGAAAAGGTCCTTCCTGATCCCCCACTCTCTACTCTCCGTGCAGCCGCTTCACAGCTGATTGCTCTCACAGCTGCCTGAGTATGCTTTCTCCTCTTGCAGCTGCTTCGCAGCTGATCACTGATCATGTGCTCAGCTGAGACGCCAATCAGATGTGAAGCAGCTGCAAGAGGAGAGAGCATGCTCGGGTGGCTGTGAAAGAGTGATCAGCTGTGAAGCGGCTTCAAGAGTGGAGAGGAGAGAACAGGGGTGCAGAAGAGATGTTCTCCTCTTGAACCCGCCTCACAGCTAATTGCTCTCTAGCAGCTGTGCTAGGCATGATTGAATGGTGCTGGCGGACCTAGATGCAGGCGAGGTTGAGAACGAACCAAATAAAAAAAGAGGTGGATATATGGGCGCATATTAGCATGCACTGTTCCACACAGTGCGCCCGTGATGTCCTTGGATGGCACCGTGAGTGGGGGAGAGGGGTGCACGCAAACATCTGGCGAACACCTAATTCACGGGCAGACGAACACCCACCTAGTATTTATGGTTAGATTTTAACATTATAAGAGGCATGGTTCCTTCCATATACAGCCCCCATGCTCTTCACTTGCCTCTAGGAAAGAATAAGTTACTTCAGCTCACTTTCTGGAAGAGTTTCTCCCCTAAACATTTTTTTAAAAAATTAAACAAACATATAACAATAACAGTAAGTCAACAAAAAAGATATCACTTTGGTTATACACACTGTGATGTTTGTTTACAGATTATTCAGTGACTTTCTAGACAGAAAGATTCTCCCATCAACTTTTTATGAGGCAAACATGGTTCTCTGCCCCAAACTGCAGAGGAACATGGAAGAATGTTCGGGTTTCCGACCAATATCACTAACACAGATGCAAAAATATTTGCTAAAGTTCTGGTGGGGCGTCTACAAGTTATTATTGAAAACATCATAGGACCAGACCAGACAGACTTTATACCAACCTGCCTGGGGGCAGTTAACATCAGAAAAGCGGTCAATCTCCCTAAACATTTTGTCAGCTGTATCTCCTGCTCATCTTCACTATTTTACTATAATCTCGTTTATTTTCAACTATGGCCCCACCTCTTCCACACCACAACCCTGGGTATGGGAGGCTGGGCAGACATAGGAATGCTTTGGAGGCTGCTCTCCCTGAAGCCCATTTCCTCCCAGTATGGATTAGACCATATGAAGCAGCACAGGGGTCCCTTCCTCGCTTATGTAGCCCAAGCTAGGACATAATTTGACCCTAATATATTTATACGTGCTAATATTTTCTCTGAGAATTTATGGCTATATTTTAACTTTAAATTCTTTATAAAGGGACATGGTTCCTCCTTCCTTGTACAGCCCCCTTGCTCTTTATTTGTTTTTAGGAAAAAGTAAGTTACTTCAGCTCATTTTCTGTAAGAGTTTCTCACCCTAAGCATTTTGTCAGCTATACCTCCTGCCCCTCTTCGCTATTTACTATTCCTTCCCCTGAACGTTGGGCAAGTAGTCCCTGCTGTTTTCCCTCATGGTTGGAATAACAATCTGGATAGAGGGATAAAGAAGGCCTTATTCATTACATTACTTTTCTGCAAAGTTGAGTAAGAACTGTAACATAAGTTCCTATTGACTAAACGTTGCTGGACAAAGACCTTATTTTGCAATTTGTGTGTGCGCACACTGATACATTTTTTGAAAGTATTGAAATGAATTCTGACATTGACATTTACAAATTTCAGGATGAACTCACATGTAACTCTGCGAAACTCCAATGTCCACGAGGCCCTGGAAGCTGTATAATCAGCCCCGGATGATCCCTGATCTCTACTGCATGTGAGTGAGACACTCCAAGTTCCAGCCCCGCTTTAAACTCGGATCTGACAAATAGATGAGATCTAGATCAGAGTTCAAAACGGGACCAGAAATCGGAGTGCCTCGCTCACTCGCAACAGCGATCCTAGGATCATCCGGGACTGATTGTACAGCTTTTCTGGTCCCACTGACATCGGAGTTTAGCAGAGTTACATGTGAGTTCACCCTAAGTCTAACATCAAGGGTTCAGTGATCCCAGTGAAATCAAGAGCAATTTAGCAATTTTCTCTCCAAGTAAATGATCACAATTACATTTTATGACTGGAAATAGTATACATTTCAATAGCACTGCATTGTTTCTGTACTTCCAGAATGTCATGCCCATGCTCTGTCTAGTCCTCTTACAGGAATGACACCTTTTGATCAGGTTAATACATCTCCTTTGATATTGTCATCCTTTTTTTCTGTCAAATGTGTGTAGAGATCCACCCATGTCCACCCAGCAACCACCCACCCCAACACCCATAGGAAGGTGGTGTTGGATGGGTGTGTGCTCCTGTGACCCACACAGCACCCACGCACTGGTGAAAAAAACACAGTGCACCATGCAGGGCCAGACAAAAGGTGTGTGGAAGCCAACGCCCAAGCATTCCCAGCCTGTATAAATGGTGGCAGCCAGCTGTTAGCTATTCAGAGACTGTGGGCAGGGAAACAGCCTTTGCAAGGCACAGGAACTGGCCAGGAGTGTTGGGGAGCCCGGTTCCACAGCATGCAGCCAGGACATGTCATTTTCAAACACCAGCTCTGCCCATTTACCCCTCTTCCCATGGTCTGTGGAAGTGAATGGTGGCTGCTGCGGTACCCACCCAGAGAACCACCCATTAGAATCCCTCCCCATGCAATCCACCTAAGTGGGTGCTCCATGGCTTTTCCATTAAGCAGAAACCCCTCCTCCCTCCCCAAGCCTTGCTCATTTAAAAATGGTCACTGTTAAAGTAATCAAGAATCACCAGGACATTTGTTTAGATGTCATCATCCACCAGTTGACAAAACTCACAGTTTTTGTCTCTGAGGCAAGATGCTTGGGCCATATTTTTAAAATAATAATTATGTTGTGGTCTTGCGCTATTGTGTGTGTGTGTACACTAAGAGGGGGAAAGGATAAGAGATTTTTGAGACAGAATTTCTAGGACAAGCTCAAGCCAGTAGATCAAAGTAGTAAAAACCTTATTTGTGGTGGTATACTGTATAATGTTACTCATTGTAACATTATGTAATGAGTTTTGAACTGCAGTATGAGAGACCTTCTTGTCATGTATATTTCCTTAGTAATTAAGAATAATGCAGAAAAAAACAGAAATCTTGCTGCATATTGACAATCCTTACTCACAGAATATCTTTCAAAAGTTGCTGTGTCATCTATAATCCTGACAGATGAGGTAGTACGTCGAATCCAAGGTAGAGCCAGGAAAGACAAGCCCGTGGTTTCTCTATCTAGTAAAAATGCTCTCGAATCATGTATCAAGTAGTGTTCTGTGTATATACAAATGGTCTGCTTTGGAAAATAGGTTGTAGAGAAAAATAGCCTAGTTTATACTACAGAACTTTGTACCTATTTGATATCACTTCCAACCTGTCTTAAAATTGTAATAAAGTAACTGGGACAGAAAACAGATATATTTTCATACAGCATCGAGTAGAGAGATGGGAAATCCCTGCTCTGGTGATGTTTTTTTGGCCCCTTTCCAAGTCTGGTTCCTGAATTTATCTCCTATCCAAGCCCACTGAAAGAGAATGCTCAGGAGGAAAACAGTGGGTGTTTTCAAATGAGCAAGATTTGTGTGTGTTTGTGACTGCTGAGTGGCATAGTTGCGGAGCAGCCACTCGAGTTGAAGTGTGTGGGGAGGGATCCTAACAGGCAGCTCCCAGTGTGGCGCTACCTCGGCAACTGCCTTACTCTCCATTCCCTTCCCACAAACCATGGAGGATGGGGAAGCATGCCAGGCCGGCCTTTGAAATTGACATCCTGGGTGTGAGCACTGGGAAACTGGGCTCCCTAGCACTTGCAGCTAATTCCATAGCAAAGGCTGCCCACAATGCCTTTGAGTGGAGGGAGGATCTGTCTGCTGGCATGGGTAGCTGCCTCAGTTCACATGGGCAGAGGATGCATGGGCACCAGTTGCCATGCACTTTTTTGGCTTGTCCTGCATGGGACACTGGATTTTTCAGCAGTGAGTGGCTATGAGTGGGTGCTGCATGACTCATGGGAGCACACATTCTCCCACTCAGATAGGTGGAGGTGGTTGGATGAGTGGCTGTGTGTGATAGAATCTTAAAACACCCAGAGATGAGAGTGTGTGCTCAATGGAAGGGCCTGGATCCACGGGTAGGAATCATTATCCAGACTAGGGCTGTATGTTTGGGTTTCAATAAAACACAAATAAACCCCCAAAGCCCTTTTTGGCTTTGTAGTGAAGTGCTTAAAAAGTAGTTGCAGGAGCAGGCCCATAATATTAAAGCGCTTCACCACATGGTCATCTGGGCTAGCACTGAAAAGTTTAATAGGGTACCCAGCCCAGAGGAGTGAGATCATGTGACTGGAAAAGAGGAGGTCACGTGTCCTGGGCTGTGGCTATAAAGACAAAATAAATAAATCCCACCTTTGATTTAGTACAAAGGAGCTTTCGTGTGCTACAACAATACAATTAACAAAATTGCCATGTATGGGGAACTAATCTCCACCTTCCACACAAAACTACTTTGTTCTTTTAAAGGCATCTGTAAGTTTTGTGTAGGGTGGCCAGATAAGCAAATTTTAGAGGACACTTTTGAGAAATACAGGTTGCATGGCTGCAAAGTTCTTTGCTGCAAGACAGAAGATTTTTATAATTTGTTTAGAAATAATTGTACAACATGACCTCTAAAGTCATCATATCTGGCCATCCAGTGGCGGCTGGTGGCATTCAAGGCTGGTGGGGTGCAAGCCAGGGACAGAAGGGAGGGAGGGACAGGCCAATGGTAGGCGGAGCAAGCAGTGCAAATGCAAACAGAGCGAGCAAAGCAAACCATCTTAAGCCAATAATATTATGTGAAGGCCTTAGCACACCACAAAAGCAGCAGCGTGGAGTTCCACTTGTCCCCTGGCCCCAAAACATGCTACACAGTTCTGTTGCAATCTAAAAGGCATCTACTGCAACCAGACAGGGAACATTCATGCAAAGACTAGCCATTAGTGAACCAACGTGTGGCATGGTGGCCTTCTTGCAGCAGAAAAGCCTTGAAACTGGCACCGCAAATCTGTCACTAAGCAGAGCTTTCCAATTTTTTCCATAGACAGGAAGTTAATATTCTCCCTCCCCCCAAACACATATTTTGCAGGATTCACAAGATTAGGCTCCAAATCCAATGCAGCCCTGCAACCTGTATTTCTCATATAAGTGACTTCTAAAAATTGCATATCTGGCTACCCTAATCTTATGGGTCCCACAAAAGATGTGTTTTGAGGAAGGGAGAATATTAACTTCCTGCCTTGTTGTACTGCCTGGCAGTCTACAATCCTAAGAGTACCCAGTCCAGCTAAGTTTCTCTGTTTGCGGAAGTGGGAATGCCCAACTTATTTCTAAATTAGGATCATTATCTCCTCCGGGCGGATATCCTGGTGCATGTCGGCCCTCAGGAGGGTGTGGAACCAGTTAGGTTGGTTCGCCCCCGAAGGCTTATGGAACCTGAAAGGTTCCAGATAGCCCTAGGGGATGTTTCCTCTGACCTCGATGGCCGCTCACCCAATGACTTCGTGTCTAGGTGGAATATCAGGCTGACGGAGGCCATTGACTGTGGCTCCCAGGCATCTGCTCCCAAAATGCCGACAACGCAGCTCCCCATGGTATACGGGTGAGCTGTGGCAGATGAAGCAGGCAGGGCGGCAGTTAGAGCGACGGTGGCATCACTCGCGTACTGAAGTGGACCAGTTGCGGCATAGAGTCTGGTTACCTACTGATGCCGTAGCGGTGCCGACAGCAAAGAAAGTTTTCTTTGCTGCCTGCATTGCGTCTGCTGAGTCCCACACGGCTGATCTGTTCTGGGTGGTGAGGGGGCTGGTCAGTCTGGTCTCCCTCCGCCTGGACGTGGAACCATCAAATGCTCGCTGTGATTTGTTTGTGGACTTTTTTGCGGATAAAATCGCTCAAGTTTACCATGGTTTTGATACGACTTTTTTTTAGCAGAGAACGGGTCTGAGGAGGTGGAAGCCCCGTCTGGTCATGTCTTGTGGGATGAGTTTCGGACGGTGTCACCCTCAGATGCAGGGGATGCTTTATGGACTGTTCGAGCCACCAATTCTGAATTAGATCCATGCCCGTCCTGGCTGGTTAAAGCTAGCTAGGAGACATTGGGGCTGTTGCTGGCTGGGATAGTCTATGCCTCCCTTGGGGAGGGCAGGATACCGGGCTGTCTCAAGGAGGCAGTGGTGCGGCCCCTGCTCAAGAAGCCATCTTTGGAAGTTGATGTCCTTGCTAGTTATCGGCCAGTCTCTAACCTTTATTTTTAGGGAAGGTTATTGAACGGGTAGTGGCTCAGCAGCTTCAGGTGCATTTGGACTGGATTAATTTTCTCGATCCCTCGCAGTCGGGCTTTCGTCCGGGTTATGCATGGAGACTGCGCTTGTGGCCTTGGCCGACGACCTCTCCCGTGAGATAGACCAGGGTCTTTCATCCCTGTTGATCTTGTTAGATCTCTCGGCTGCATTTGATACTGTTGATCATGAGTTGTTGGTGACTCGGTTGCGGGACCGGGCAGGGATTGGCGGGACCGTTCTTGAATGGTTCTGCTCATTCCTGGCTGGGAGAACCCAGTGTGTGGTGCTGCGGGGGTTTTCATCTTCTCCCCGGGGCCTCATGTGTGGAGTACCACAGGGTTCCATTCTATCCCCTCTCCTGTTCAACGTGTACATGCAGTCTTTGGGAGAGGTTGTTAGGGAGTTTGGAGTGAGTTGTCGTCAATATGCTGATGACACTCAGCTATATCTTTCATTTTCCTCCAACTCAGGTCCTGCCGTCTTGGTGCTTACCCGGTGTTTGTCCGCTGTAGGGGATTGGATGAGGGCGAGCCGCCTGTGACTAAATCCTGAAAAGACGGAGGTGATGGTTGTGGGGAAGGCCGGGGTGGTGGTGGCCCCCATCATTGATGGGGTCCATCCTCCCTGGTTTCTCAGGTCCAGAGTCTGGGGGTGCTCCTGGACCCACAGCTCCGCCTGGATGCTCAGGTGATGGTTGTGGCAAAAGGAGCATTTCGCCAGTTACATCTGGTGCGTCGGCTTAGGCTGCATGTCTCAGACTCGGATCTGGCCATGGTCATCCATGCTTTTCTTACTTTGAGACTGGATTACTGCAATGCACTCTGTGGGGCTACCCTTGGTATTGGTTCAGAAGCTGCAGCTGGTGCAGAATGCAGCGGCTCATCTCTTAACGGGGACGGGCTGACGCAAGCATATAACACCGGTGCTTTGCTCTCTGCACTGGCTGCCGGTAGGTTTCCGGGTCCAATTCAAGGTGTTGGTGCTTACCTTTAAAGCCCTAAATGGCCTGGGCCCCACCTATCTGCAGGACCGCCTCATCCTCCGGATCTTGGAGCAGCCCCTGCGGTCAGCTGTGGGTGCCCTCCTCGGGGTTCCCGGCTGTCTACTATGAGGAGGGCGTTCTCCGTGGCTGCGCCGCAGCTGTGGAACTCCTTCCTGTTGGAGATCTGCTTGGCTGCCGACCTGCCCTCTTTCCGCAGACAATGTAAGATCTGGCTGTTCTGCCAGGCCTTTTCCGAAGCATATGGGGTGGGTGGGCTGGGCTAGGGTAGAGGGGGATGGGGTTTTACATTGTTTTAATTGAAATTATTATGGTTTATTTTAATGTTTTGAAATGTTTTAATATATTGTGAGCTGTCCCGAGATGCCTGAGGCAGGAGGGGGCAGCATATAAATTGTAAAAATAATTAAATAAATACATTATAAAAATCTTCTGTCTTGCAGCAAAGGATTTTGCTCTGTGCATTTTAAATGAGACATTAAAAACTTANCTTCTTCCTCCACAACATTGCTAAGATCCGCCCTTTTCTGTCTGTCTCCTCTGCCAAAACTCTCATCCACGCCCTAGTCATCTCACACCTTGGCTATTGTAACTTCCTCCTCATCGCTGGCCTTCCCTGCTCTCACCTTGCTTCCCTCATCTCTGTTCAAAACTCTGCTGCCAGGATCATCCATTTAGCCCATCGCTTTGACCATGTGCGGCCTCTCCTTCCTCCACTGTCTGTCTCCTCTGCCAAAACTCTCATCCACGCCCTAGTCATCTCACGCCTTGACTATTGTAACCTCCTCATCGCTGGCCTTCCCTGCTCTCAGCTTTCTTCCCTTATCTCTGTTCAAAACTCTGCTGCCAGGATCATCCACTTAGCACGTCGCTTTGACCACGTGCAGCCTCTCCTCTCCTCTCTCCACAGGCTCCCCCTTCCTTGTATTCTGCACAAGCTCCTCGTCTTCACCTACAAAGCCCTTCACAACCATGCTTCCCCCTACCTCTCTGCCCTGATCTCCCTCCGAATCCCTGCTCGAGCACTCCGCTCCTCTTCCATTCCCCTCCCTCCCCCTCCCCTGCTCCCCCAACCACCTTCGTCCTTTCTCCCTCGTTGCCCCGCATGCCTGGAACTTCCTCCCGTCCCTTGTCCACCTTGCCCCCACCCTCCACACCTTCAAGTCCCTCCTCAAAACCCACCTCTTCCGCTCTGCCCTTCCTAACTCCTGCTAACCATTCTCACCCAGGATTATCCCCCATCTGTTATCTGCAAGCTCCCAATTTACTGTAACCAAGCCAAGAACGTGTACCTGACCTCTTGCATCCTCATGAATGTTGCATCCCTTGTCTCTCCCTCTGTTCCCCCTTCCCTGTCTCCCCTTCCCATCTTTAGATTGTAAGCTCTCGGGCAGGGACCATGTCTATCTTATTCTTTGTAAAGCACCAGGTACATCGCTGGTGCTATATAAATACTTATAAAAATAATATTAATAAAATAATAATTAATAAATAACTTCACCCTGACATAGCTCATTACAGTATTGACAGTCTGAAGCATAACAAAATAATAGTTCATTCTGTACTTCTGTGGGTTAATTTTCTAAATGTTTTGGAGACCAAGGATTACGTTTATTAATTTTGGGGGATTGTGTGTAAAAATAAAACCCAGAGCCATTACTCAAGTTGGGTAGTACTTACTCATGTGAATAAAGTCTAAAGAACTATTGGATACTTATTGCTGAAGGTAAAAAAAGGGGGCTGCAATAGGAAGCAAGGGAGACAGGTGAACACAACAAGCAACCTGGATGGTGTCTCCCCCCCCCTTTACACAGCTTTGAATTATTCTGCATTGTTAACATTCTTCTCCCAAAACCCATAAACAACGTCCACTGGCTGCTATAACCCCCTCCCATCCCAATAGATCTCCCCCTCCCCCCCCCCCCCCCGTGATGCAGCAAAGCCTGCAATACCACAACGGCTGCTCTGTTTGGGGGTGTCTGTTTGAGGTTGTGAATGATATTCAAGGTTCAAAAAGGGAGCGCACAAGCATAAAGCTAGAGGGGTCTCTGTCTGTCCCCTTCCCCACCGAAAAGCACAACCCCCGACCTCCAAATTAGCTGACAACCCGTCACCCTCTTCCCGGCCACTGGTGCAAAGCTGCGCCGGCCGCATCCTGCCAGGGAGCTGCTGCTGCTCCTCCAGCGAGGGGGCACCGACCTGCTCTGCGCGCGGCACAAAGCTCCAGTACCTGGGCTGCAGCCCCCGCCATGTCCGCTTCCTCTCGCTCGAATGGGGAGGAAAAGCAGCGGCTGCTCCTCAGCAGCCTGGCCGGCCGGGTCTTGCTTGGCGGCGGCAGCGGCCAGAAAGAGCGGCTGAGCTGGAGGGTTGCCAGCGCTCGGTGCACGGAGGAGACCCAAGGCCGGCCGGCCGGGGAGGGGACCTTGGCCCAGCACGTGCTGATGTCAGGCCGGCGCTCTGGTCTTGTAAGCACAAAGGGGTACTTAGCTTGGGGTAAAATGCGACCTGCAAGAATGTCTTACTCCCCTAGTGTGGAGCTCCCTGCTGCTAGATGTTTGCTAAAGCCCAGCCTGGGTGTTTTCCAGAGGCGATGTAGTACTTTTCTTTTTGGTCAAGCGTTTACTAGGTGGAGATAGGAGTTTGGGTGGTGTTATTTTAGGGGATATTTTAATGTGGTTATGCAGTTCTATTTTGGATTTTATTGCTGTACCACACTTAGCCCTAGGGGAAAGGTGGAATATATTATTATTATTATTATAAGCATTTATATAGCGCAAGTGATGTACCTGGCACTTTACAGAGAACAAGATAGACAGTTATTGTCCGAGAGCTCACAATCTAAAGACAGGGAGAGAGGAGATAGGGAAGGGGGAAAGGAGGGAAAGACAAGGGATGCAACATTCATGAGGATGCGAGAACTCAGGTACACTTTCTTGGCCTGCTTACAGTACATTGGGAACTTGCAGATAACAGGTGGGAGATAATCCTGGGTGAGGGTGATTAGCAGGAGTTAGGAAGGGCGGAGCGGAAGAGGTGGGTTTTGAAGAGGCACTTGAAGGTACGGAGGGAGGGGGCAAGGCGGATGTGGGTAGGGAGGGGGAGCAGGGGAGGCGTGGGAGAGTGAGGGCTCCGTCCCCTCTGCCTTTAAACACGCCACTGTCTTTCCCCCATCCTCAAAAAGTCCATTCTGGATCCCTCTGAACCCTCTAAATACTGCCCTGTCTTGCTCCTCCCTTTTGCTTCCAAACTCTCCCATTGCCTCGACCTCCTCTCCGCCAACTCCTCCCTTGACCCCCTCCAATCTGGCTTCCACCCCCTTCACTCCACTGAAACCACTCTGGCTAAGATCACCAACGATCTTCTTCTGGCTAAATCCAACCGNCCTCTCCTCTTGCCCATTCCCTAGGCAAACTCATTGCCTCCCACGATTTCCAATACCACCTATACGCTGACGACACTGAATTCTATCTCTCCACTCCTTCCCTCTCCCCCTCTGTTCAGACTTATCTCACCAACTGCCTCTCTGATATCTCTACCTGGATGGCTCAACACCAACTCAAACTGAACGTGGCGAAAACTGAACTCCTTATCTTCCCTCCCAATCCTTCCTCTCCCTCTTCCCTGTCATTTGCCATTGACGGGGTCTCCATTCTCCCTGTCCCTCAAGTCTGTAGCTTGGACTTTATCTTCAACTCGCACCTTACCTTCAAACCCTACATTGACTCCGTGGCCAGATCCTGCCACTTCTCCCTCCACAACATTGCCAAGATCCGCCCTTTTCTGTCTGTCTCCTCTGCCAAAACTCTCATCCACGCCCTAGTCACCTCACGCCCCGACTATTGTAACCTCCTCCTCGCTGGCCTTCCCTGCTCTCAGCTTTCTCTCCTCGTCTCTGCTCAAAACTCTGCTGCCAGGATCATCCACTTCTCCCTCCACAACATTGCCAAGATCCGCCCTTTTCTGTCTGTCTCCTCTGCCAAAACTCTCATCCACGCCCTAGTCACCTCACGCCCCGACTATTGTAACCTCCTCCTCGCTGGCCTTCCCTGCTCTCAGCTTTCTCTCCTCGTCTCTGCTCAAAACTCTGCTGCCAGGATCATCCACCTAACCTGTCGCTTTGACCATGTGCAGCCGCTGCTCTCCTCTCTCCACTGGCTCCCCCTTCCTGAGTGTATTCTGCACAAGCTCCTCGTCTTCACCTACAAAGCCCTTTACAACCTCTCTCCCCCCTACCTCTCTGCCCTGATCTCCCTCTGAACCCCTGTTTGAGCACTCTGCTCCTCTTCCATCCCTTCTCACACCCTCCCATGCCTCCCTTGCTCCCCCAACCGCCTTCGTCCCTAAATTTATAACAGGAGATAGCTGTGAAAAAGTACTGGAAAAGTCATACCTGGTCTAGCATCTCCCTGCTTCCTGCCCCCCTCCCATCTCTGGCAGGTTCAGAGGTAGGAAAATGTCACAGGCATGGATTTATAATAGGAGGGAGCAAATGCTATCTGTGACAAATTGAAATGGGTTCAGAGGAGAGCGACAAAGATGGTCACAAGTCTTGTGAGAAAAGGTTGAAGGAGTTGGGTATGTTTAGCCTACAGAAGAGAAGACTAAGGGGAGACAGGATAGCATTCTTCCACTACCTGAAGGGCTGTCACAGAGAGGATGGCAAAGACTTGTTCCCTCTTGCCCCATGAAAGCAAGTCTAGAAATAATGGGCTCAAATTACAAGAAAGCAGATTTCAATTAAAAATTAGGAAGAACTTCCTAACGGTAAGAGCTGTTTGACGGTGGAACAAATTCCCTTGGGAGGTGGTGACCTCTCTCCTTGGTGGTTTTCAGACACAGGCTAAACAGCCATCTGTTGGGGATGGTGTAGCTGCGGATTTCCTCCATTGAACAGGGGTTGGACTAAATGATCTCTGTGATTCTATGTCATACCTGATTTGTTCAACATCTCTGTGGCTTTATTTCCCCATATATGCTCTGCCTTCAACCATTTCCCCACCCCTCTGGTTTTATAAAAGGACTCCAACCTCTGCAGGCAGCTCCAGACACTGGGACCGGGTCAACCTTCTTTATTTTTGTGTTTAGAGTGGTGTGGAATGGGGGGGGGATAGGCATGGGTTAATGGTGTCATGGCTCCCCGGTGAGAGGAGGGTGGGGAGATGTGGGTTATGCCATGGTCCTTGGTGAAAGGGGGGTGGGGTACGGGCATAGGAAGTCAGGAGTGGGGAATGGTGCCATGGCCCCCCAGTGAGGCGGGGTATGGACAGGGGTGGTGGTAGATGGGTTGTGCCGGGGCCCCCCAGTGATTTGGCCACTGTCATCCATGCCATCGTAACCTTGAGGCTTGACTACTGAAGTGTGCTCTGCGTGGGGCTGCCCACAATGACTGTTCAAAAGCTGAAGTCAGCGCAGGATGTGGCAGCCCACCTTCTGTCGGGGGTGGGTCGCTGGACGCACATCACACTGGTGATCCAGAGTCTGCGCTGACTCCCAATAACTTTCCAAACACAATTCACAGTGCTGGTTTTGATCTATAAAGCCCTAAATGGCTTGGGCTCCAGGTATCTGAAGTACTGCCTCTTCCCTTATGTTCCGTCGTGGCCTCTGAGTTAGGCCAAGGGCGCCCTCCTGCGAGTATCAACTACCTGTGAGGTTTGTACAGCGTGGGCATGCAGATAGGTGTTCTCAGTGGCTGCTCCACAATTATGGAACTCCCTCCCCTTGGAGGTCCACCTGAGCCTGCTGAGCTTTGGAAGAGATGTAAGACCTTGTTTGCCCAGGTGTTTGGCAGTTTGGGTGGGATTGGGTGAAGGTGTTTTTCTCCCGGTGAATGTAGCAAATTCTGTTAAATAAAAAGCAGTCCACCTCAAACACTAATTCTGAAATTATTATTTTTTAAACTAAGTGTGTTAAATAATGAAGAACTGGGACATTTCAAATATACTATATAAGAAGACATTCTCAGGAAAGGAAAACAAACATACAATGAAAAACTAGGACTGTCTTAGATGAGGAGTGTAAAACATACATGGTTGTTCCCCACTGTGTGTTGCATACTCAATAGCTTCTATTTATTCAGTGATAACTGTCATTATCTCCCTTTCCCCTAACTTGTATTTGAGTGTGGAGACCACTGCACGTTTAGATCATACACCAATTGGTAAAATGGGGACCATAGCGCTCAGGATCTGATTCACAAAGAGATCCACTGACAGAAGCCCTATTTACTTCAGTAGGGTGTGCGTCAGCAGAACATTTTGAGAATCAGGCTGTTCTTAGTTTAATGCATTAGTGTCTCTTTCCACATGTATTGTTGGTTGCATTTCTTGAAAATTCGCCTTGATGGCCAATGTGTGATTAATGGAACACTTAGCACCTTCCATTTTGTTGTTTTATTTGCATCCCTGTAACTGAAAGAGTTTAGAGGAAAAAATATTATTTTTTCTTTACTTTTTCATAAACACATTGCAATTATTATTATTTATTATTAATAACTTTTATAGTGCCAGCAATGCGTCTGGAGCTGAACAATTGTAACAAGAGACAGGTCCCTGCCCTGAGAAGCGGACAAGCGAAAGGGCGACAGAGGGGAGGGACACATAGGGAGAGGCCGAGATATATTCATGAAGTTGAGAAGTTGCAGGTGCACACACTTAGCTTAGTTACAGGATCCAGAGAATAGACAGTCATAAGCAAGGAATCTATGAGGATGAGGGAAAAGCGAAAGCCTAATGGAAGAGGTACATGTTTAGGAGGGATTTGGAGGGACCAGGGCATATGTGCTTGGGGAGGAAGTTCCAGGCATAGCAGGCAGCATGAGAGAAGGTGTGAAGACAGCTTAGGGAGCAAGAGGATGTAGGGCGGGTGACAGAGGATGCCACAAGTTCCCAGGAGGAAATGTGGTGGGAAATAAGGGCAAAGGGAGAGGGAAGAGCAAGGTCATGTAAAGATGAAGACAAGGAGCTTGTGCTGGGTGCGAAGAGGAAACCAGTAGAGGGAGGAGAGGAGGAGTTGAACATGATCAAAGTGGCAGGCAAGGTGGATGACCTTGGCAGCAGAGCATTGAACAGAAGTGAGAAAGCCAAGGTGAGAGCAGAGAAGGTCAGTAAAAGGAGGTTGCAGTAGTCAAGACAAGAGATGACGAGAACATGGACTAGAGTTCATGCAATTAAGAAAGGGTGAAACTTTATTTATTTTGATTTATATCCCGCCCTATCCATGAAGGCTCAGGGCGTCTCACAAACACATATAAAATACAAATGTAAAATAAACAATTAAAATCCCACAAAACTAAAAACACTCCATCGCCCTGCCCCCAACCTGTCCCTGTCCATTGAATTCCTGGCCAAATAAAAAGGTCTTAGAAGACATTCAAACTAGGTCTCAGACAAGTCTCCAGGGGAAGGGAGTTCCAAAGCTATTGAGAGTGCCTCTCTGTGGGCCTGAGTCTGGGATATGAAACTGGGCCAGCGATGGAAACCTCGGTAGATCTTAAGGGCTGCGAAGGAGCATCAGGAGAAAGGCGGTTCTTCAGATACGTAGGATGTATGTATTAGCAATGTATGTAGAGAGAAATGACAGGCCTTAGCAATAGATTGAGTCTAACGTAGAAAGAAGAGAGATGTTTCAAAGATGAATCCCAGGCTTCATGCCTGGGGCACAGTGTGGATGGTGACACCTTTCAATGAAGATAAGGAATGAAGAGGGAAGGAAGGATTTAGGGGGAAAGATGTCAGCCTTGGATATGTTTGGGCTTGAATTGCTGATGAGAGAGGTTCTCATTTTCCCCTAGTATGGGATGCTCTTCAAGTCTTCTTTAGTGGCAGATTGGGCACTGCTCACATTAATCAGTGGTTGAAATGGGCTTTGGGGCCCACTGGAATTTAGGGTGCAGCCACACAAGCTGGTTGGGACTGATCCCGCATGTGTCCCAGGGCCTGCGATTGGAGCCACAACACTTTGGGGCCAATGCAGAGGGCAGGGCACATTGTCCGCTTCCCCTTCAGGGAAATTAGGCAGATCGCTGTCGGACGTCCTGCCATGCCTTGGGATGGGCTGAGGCATGGGCCACATGCGTGGGTGCCCAGCCCCACCCCATCCACCGTAACCCGCACTGTCCGCTATCCCGCCCCGACTGTGACGTGGCCACGTGAGACTGGCAACAGCACCCACCACTCAAAGCCCCATGACAGACCTCGCCGCAGGGCAGATGGGGACTGGGCCCATGAGTAACGACTCGGTACCACCATTTAGGCAGCCGTAACCCACTTTGGGTAAGACTACTATGCACTGCATTGTGTGAGATTTTTTTTCAATTCATGTGATATTAAAATGCAGGTTTTGTAAATTAATTGAAGTATGCAGCTTAATCAGATACGCTCACTTCATTTTCCTCCTCAGCAGCATTGGCAGTACAGGAGTACAACAGATTCAGGCATATTATGTAAAGAGTTTAGCTAAAACTTTTGGGGAGATGATGGGAGATAAATATTATGAGCAAAGGTTCCAAGAGCCAGCTTAGCTGTGTGAGCACTTGCAGGATTTCCATTATCTATTACATGCTGAGACATAAGAGTCTAGAATGAAGGATTGGGCAAAAGGAACATAAACCATCCATAGTATATTAATAAGTGCAGCAGAGCTAAATCCTAAAGGATGTCTCAATTTAAGTAAATGCCAAACATAGATGAAGTGCTTCAAGTCTAATGTAGCAGTTAGCCAGGCAGTGGAAAACATGCACAAATTAACCTTGAATTCTTGCATACCTTGGGAGAGGCTTCTATGGCTTATTTCTGCATCAAAAAGGAGGGAGGGGTGGCTGCATGGTGAGACAATTTTAATAGACTCATTTATCTTAGCACAAAATCAATGCTTAAATGTTGCTTTAGAGTGAGTTGTTTTTGGCTGGACTCATTGGGACCTGTTTATAGAGAAAAGCTGACTTCAGGGACATTGTTGAAATGCCAGAATTGTCAAAGGTCCAGGACAGGTCATTCATTTTTTTCCCCTTCAAATGTTCAGTGTGACAACACTGTACTGAGAAGGAAAATTCATTAGGAAACTAATAGTTGCTAATATGTCTTTTCACATCTAATGGTGCATGCAGAAAATGCAGAAGAAAAATAACATAGGAATATTTCATTTGGTAGAATTTAACTTAAGAAAGATGACAGCCATTTTCAGTGTTACTGTCATGGCTCCCCAGGGTCAGGCGGAAGAAGTGGAGTATGAGCTCCCACCATTCCCAAGAGTGAGGGAGAGGGGGGCATGGCATAACAGTGTGTGTGGTGTTACTTCTTGTAAAATATTTCTTTAAGAGCACCCACGGGGCACTAGTTGGTTGCCTTTGTCACCTCTGCCTGAAGCCTCCTCTACCTACACAACTGAGTTTTATCATATCTATGGTGTGACTGCACCTTGAGTATTGTGTGCAGTTCTGGTCACCTTATCTCAAAAAAGATATAGTAGAAATAGAAAAGGTACAGAGAAGGGCAATAAGAAGGATAAAAGGAACAGCTCCCCTATGAAGAGAGGCTAGATAGGTTGGGGCTCTTCAGCTTGGAGAAGTGATGACTGAGAGGGGGATATCATAGAGGTTTATAAAATCATGAGTTGTGTGGAATGAGTAAATAGGGAATGGTTATTTACCCTCTCAAATACTACTAGAACTAGGGGACACCCCATGAAACTAACATGTCGCAGATTTAAAACAAATAAAGTATTTTTTCACTCAACGCACAATTAAGTTGTAGAATTTGTTGCCAGATGTGATCAAGGCTAGTAGTATCTGGGTTTAAGAAAGGATTGGAGAATTTTCTGGAAGATGGGCCCATTATCAGCTATTAGCTGGGTAGGTTTGGGGGAACTGTTGCTGTTGGGAGATGGGAGTGAATCGCTCCATTGTGACCTGTTGGGGACTTCTTCCAAGTGACCGAGATTGGCCACTGTCAGAGACAAGTGCTGAGCCTGATGGACCATTGATCTGATCCAGTATATGGCATTACTTATTTTCTTATGTTCTTTTGTTTTTATTGCAATATTTGCCTAAAATGACTGGTACATTTGTAGTTAGAAAGAAATGACATTTAGGAGATGCAGATGGGATCCCTTCATCTCTGAAATATTAACTGTGGAGCAGTTTGTCCTTGCTGGGCAGCCATGTAGATGCTTTGCTTTGGAGTAGCAGATGCACTGGAGGTTTTTACATGTGTACAATTATTCAGAAGTAGCTGTAAGTCCAGATTTGTCATTCCAGAGTTGTCAATCAGGAATAACTGTTTATACAAGCATTAATAATCTGAAATAAGCACTAATCCAGATTGGCAGTGTAAACGTGTATTCCTATACAAGAATCACAAGGAGAACTTCATTAATCCCATGGTGCAGCACAGTTGCAGTATAGCACCTTGGGGACCTTCGGCTGAGAGGAGAATGTCTCTGCTAGCGCATTAGTCTTGTCATTAATTGACTGGGATGCAAATTTCCAGAGGGGATTGTCTTTGTGTAGAGAGCTGAGACAAACAGGGGATTCAGCCACATAGCGCTATTGAATTTCAGAGCCTCCTTCTGCTCTGATTTCTGGTGGTGGTGTGGATAGCTGTGAGCCGTTTTCCTCACAGCATCCTTGCTGTGCCTATGTTACTTGCTGTCATGGGTCCCTGTAGCGGATGGGCGTGATGGATTCCCTCTGCTGCAGGGTCATAGTGAATTAGGAGGGAGCATGGGGAGCATTTTGTCACAACCTTCTCTGTTATGAATCCCTAGCCATGACATTTTGTCACCCGAGACTGCAGAATATCATAGAGACATTGGGTAGAGAGGACCTATGACCTTCTCTATGGCAGGGGGGCTCTAGTCCAGAATAAGCGTTTACACAATCGCTATTCTGGATTTATTTTATTCCGGAGTAAATAAATCCTTGAAAAATCATGTTGAACAAGCCATCCTAAAACCAGGAAGTGGAACAGGAGTTAAAAACCAGGAAGTGGAAGTTATTTAAGCTGGCATAGCAATTCACATGGTCAACTACAATCCAAATTTAGAGAGTTTAATGCCGGTATTAGGATTGCGTAAAAACAGCCACCACAGACTTGTGGAGAGGGAGAGCAACTCCCAGGCAACCAGGGGAAGAAAGGAGGTGGGGTGTAGACTAAACCACTGCAAGACACCACAACCACTCTCCCACACCTCCTGGGAGCAGGGAGGCGGGGAGTGGGGCATGGTAGCAACATGGCTACTTCCAGGCAGCTGGAAGATTCAATAGAAGACTTAAAGGAGTGCTCACCCTCTTCCTTCTACAGTTAGATATAGGTAATATTTATTTACATGATTGCTCCTCACTGCTTCCTATTTAATGGGCAGGTAATTTTCTCAATGAGGGATTTCATGGCAGTTATTCCCTAATTATTCATTCTGTCTCCTCATCAGGCCAGGGCCTAGCCCCGAACCTCTGGAGTGGAGTCTGTCTCTACTGCACCACCACTGGACCTGCTTTTGGAGCTTGTCCTTTTGGCACTCTCTGTATCAGCTTTGACCACACTCTTGCCCCACCTGTCAGCTTCCTGATTGGCTCCCAGCCTAGATAAAAGCATGCTGGGAGCTCAAGAAGCCAGTGGAGCACCTTCCCTTGCTGTTCCAGCCTGATCCCCTGTCTGAGACTGTGCTGTTGAAGCCTTGTCTTGTGTGTATTGCCTGTGACTGAGTTCTAGTCTGTTTCCTTGTTCGTGTAAGTATTACCTTGTCCCCTCTCCTTCCTGTCCTAGGCCCTTCTTGTGACGGGGAGAGACCTCTCCCTGATTCTGTGCTCCTCCTTCCTGTCCTCAGGGGTTCTGGATGTCTCTTCCCCACCCCCACCCCCCAGCCTTGCCCTGGTTTCTGCATACACCTTTCTCCCTTCCTGGGTTCCCTTCCCAGCTCCAGGGGCCTGCTTGACTGGGGGCTTGTCCTGCCCCCTGGCCTTGTACCGTTTTGTTGTGTTTTTACCTATCCAGCCTCTGTTTGCTCTTTGCAGGGGCTTAGCTTGTTTCCTTGTCTGGTGGCTTCACTATCTTTCTGGTTGTTCTTTAACCCTTGGTTCCTGGGGAAGCTTGGGCTATAGTGTCCTTGGGCACAATCCTCTTTCCCTGGCTAGTGACTTCAGAGTGTAACTTGTTTTTCCTAGTGTTAATATTGGTGAGTTTTGAGATAAAGACATTAATTAAGAACATAAGAACAAAAGTAGCATCATACTGGGTCAGGCCAATGGTCCATCAAGCCCAGCATCTGTCTCCAACAGTGGCCAACCTCGGGCACTTGGAAGAAGTACCCAGCAGATCACAATGAGGGGATCTGTTCCATGTTGTTCACTCCCAGCTCCCGAAAGTAAGAGGTTAAATTTCCCAAACCTACCTGGCTAATTTTATTTATTTATTTATATTAAAATGTATATGCCCCCCTCCCCCCCAAAAAAAATCCTGCCTCAGGCATCTCGGGGCGGTCAGCAACATTTAAAAATATTAAAACATAGCAATAAAGCTACAATTAAAAACAACCTAAAATCCCAAAACAAAAAACCCATACCTACCCTAACCCAACCCAACCCACTCACCCCATCTCCTTCGGTAAAGGCCTTGTCTTACACTGTCTGTGGAAAGAGTGGAGGTCGGTGGTCAAGCAGACCTCCAATGGGAGGGAGTTCCACAGCCACGGCCCAGCCACAGAGAACGCCCTCCTCATGGTTGACACCTGGGAAACCTGGGGGACCCCGAGGAGGTTACACCTTGCCAACCGCAGGGGCCGAACCAGGACTTGAAGGGTGAGGTGGTCCTGCAGGTAGGTGGGGCCCAAGCCGTTTAGGGCTTTAAAGGTCAACACCAACACCTTGAATTGGGCCCAGAAGACTATCGGCAGCCAGTGTAGAGAGCGGAGCACTGGTTTAATGTGCTCGTGTCAGCCCGTTCCAGTCAGGAGACAGGTCACCGCATTCTGCCCCAGCTGCAGTCTCCAAACCAGCACCAAGGGTAGTCCCACGTGGTGCGTTACAGTAGTCCAGTCTCGAGGTAACGAAAGCATGGACAATTGTGGCCAGATCTGAGTCCGAGACATACGGCTGAAGCTGACGTACCAGATGTAACTGGCGAAATGTCCCCTTCGCCACAGCTGCCACCTGGGCATCCAGGCGGAGCTGCGGGTCCAGCAGCACCCCCAAACTGTGGACCTGAGAAACCAGGGAAGGATGGACCCCATCAATGATGGGGGCTATCACTCACCCTGATTGCCCCACAACCATCACCTCTGTCTTGTCAGGATTTAATTTCAGGTGGCTCACCCTCATCCAATCCCCCACAGCTGACAAACACCGGGTAAGCACCGAGACTGCCGGACCTGGGTCAGATGAAAATGAGAGATATAGCTGGGTGTCATCAGCATATTGCTGACACCTTACACCAAACTCCCTGACAACCTCCCCCAAAGGCTGCATATATTCATTGAACAAGAGAGGGGATAGAATAGAACCTTGCAGAACCCCACGCATCCGGCCCTGGGGAGAAGATTAAAACTCACCCAGCACCACACGCTGGGTTCTCCCAGCCAGGAAACAGCAGAACCATTCAAGGACAGTCCCGCTAATCCCAGCCCGGTCCCACAGCCGAGTCACCAACAACTCATGATCAACGGTATCAAAAGCAGCCGAGAGATCTAACAGGATCAACAGAGTCAAGCAACCCTGGTCCAACTCACGGGAGAGGTCATCGACCAAGGCCACAAGCGCAGTCTCCATGCCATAACCTGGACAGAAGCCAGACTGTGATGGATCAAGAAAATTGACCCGGTCCAAAAGCTCCTGAAGCTATCGAGCCACCCCCCGTTCAATAACCTTCCCGCACTGACGGAGCTGGTGTTGGAGGTGGTCTTGTGGTCTCCCAGTGCGGACAGGGAGACTGCTGTACAGGTGGGTGCCCGGTATATCAGCAGTACTCCCACTCTGTCTCCAGCCAAATCTGACACCAGATGGAGACCCTCCATACCCATGATAGGTTGCACAGGAAATCTCACAGACCAGGTCCTTAAAAATAATGACTACCCTCCCACCCCCCGGCCCTCCAGCCACAGCTGATGCTGTACTGAGTACCCAGCTGAAACAATGTCAGCCAATATAGGCCCTGACTCAGTGTCTAGCTAGGTCTCCGTAACACATGCGAGGTCGGCTGCCTGGTCCAGGATCATCTTTTGGACCGCAGTCGACTTATTAGCTACTGACCTTGCATTTACCAGCATCAAACCGAGGCCAGAGGCCCTCTGATCCCCAATCACCTCACCGCCTGCCTGGGGTCTAGTGAGCGGGATAGATATACAGCATCTGTCTCATCTCACAGATCAAACTCGCCTTCCAGAAGGACCATAATTTCCCTGTCCCAGCACGACCCCTATGACTGCAGACCCCCCTCCCCCTGGTCTGCTCCCCAATCCCTCCGGAAGCTGCCCCGCCAGCCCCCAAAGGAGATTACCACCCACCCCCAATAACCCCCTATCCTCCTCTGCCACTGGAAGACAGTCCCCCCCCCTTCCAAATGGCTGCACCCCTCCCTCACACCAAGGGGGTCAGCCCTTCCCACCCTAATCCAGTCTCCTTGCCCCCCACCCACACACTCTCTATCCTCCTCTGCCACTGGAAGACAGTCCCCCCCCCCCTTCCAAATGGCTGCACCCCTCCCTCACACCAAAGGGGCCAGCCCTTCCCGTCCCAACTCAGTCCCCTTGCCCCCCTCCCACATAAAAGAAACCATCCATACCCCCCCCCCCCAATAGCTGCTAATGGATCTATCCTCCTGAAACTTGTCCAATCCTTCAGTCATCTCTTCTCTGAGTGGAAGAACTCTAACTTATTTATCCTCTCTTCATAGCGGAGCTGTTCCATAACCTTTATCATTTTTGTTCCCCTTCTCTATACCTTTTCTATTTCTACTATATCTTTTTGAGATGGGCCGACCAGAACTGCACACAGTACTGAAGGTGCAGTCGCACCATAGATTTATATAGAGGTATTATGATATTTTCAGTTTTATTCTCTATCTCTTTATGAACAATTCCTAACATTCTATTTGCTTTTTTGACAGCCATCGCACACTGAGCTGAGGATTTCAAAGTATTGTCCACAGTGACTGCATGATCCTTTTCCTGAATGGTAACTCCTAATTTAGAAATCAGCATTGTGTACGTATAATTTGGATTATTTTTCCCTACGTGCATCACTTTGCACTTATTCACATGAAATTTCATCTACCATTTAGATGTGCTCCCTTTTTGAAATATGTGAAAAAAGAATTTATTTTGGAACCATATTTGAATATTATTTTGAACTATAAACCTAGGGAAGTTCTAAACTCTGATTTGCCTAATTTAGATTCTGCTGTTTTGAGGGAGGTGGGCTAAAGTTCCCTATCAAAATAGGTTTTGTGTATGTCGTTCAAAAGCTGTTGATATACATCCTATTTATGGAGGATAAGATATCTGATTCTAGCTGTGGCCAAATTAAGGATAAGATATCTGATTCTAGCTGTGGCCAAGTTAAGACACTGGACTTTAAGAGAAAACAATATGGTTATTAAGAAATTACTCTACCCATTTTATATGCTTTAGGATCCTTTGTAGTTAAGGAACAGAAAATAAGAAGTGATTTTTCTTTCCTTCTTTATTGATTTTATAGTATACAGTATACTATAAAGAGCGCTCTCCGCTCTTCCTCTGTCCCCTCCCTCGCTCTCCCTCGTTTCTCCTGCTCGCCCAACCGCCTTCGTCCCTTCTCCCTCGCTGCCCCGCATGCCTGGAACTCCCTCCCTGCCGACATCCGCCT
>QEPC01015698.1:4933334-4952357 GCA_003113815.1 Sphenodon punctatus
GCCTGAATGTTTGTTTGTCTTCTCCCATGTCTCTCCCGCTGTCCCCTCTCCTTGTCTCCCCCTCCTTGTCTTTTAGATTGTAAGCCACAGGCAGGGACCGCATCTGATTGTATGTTCTGTACAGCGCCAGGTTACTACTGGCGCTTTATAAATGTTTAATAATAATAATAATAACAGTAGATATGTTTTTTATGAAAAATGTAAGGCTGTATTTAATAAGCTTAAATTTTAACTGGATTTTATGCGTTATCGGGTTATATACGATTTTATGTACTTGCTTCTGTGTTTCTATTTATAAACTTGTTTTGGTTGCTTTTTGGCATTTATGCCATAAAAAATGCCCCTCGCTTCTCCCTCCCCACCTCAGTCAACAGTTACGGGTTGCCGATGCTTTCAAGACAAGGACTGATGGGTCAGAAATGGAGCTGTGGCAATTTTAGAAGTGTTCACCCATATCTCCCAACAAGCCCACCTGCAGCAAAATTTCTCTTTTTTTGTACGACATTTTTCTATGCAAGTTCATTCGTGATTATAAGAATTATTTGATCCAGCACTGGGGCATTTAGTACGTTTAATGAAATACATCACATACTGTGATCAACATATGTATTCTCTATCCCATTACAAATAATTCCTAACATTCTGTTTGATTTTTTGACGGCCACCAAACACTGAGCTGAGGATTTCAGTGTATTGTCCACAATGGCCGTTTTTACATAGACGCTCCCCCCCCCCAATCCCCTCACTGGGGGTCTGGAGGCTGGGGGTCTGTGTAAATGGCTGGTGGTAGGTGGGGGGATGGGTGTCTGCTCGGTGTTTGCCCATGTGAACACTGGTGGGAAGGGGGGGGGTGTATGCGTGCTCCCGCGCAACACCCACCTCCACCCATTGCACACCCATCCAAACCCATGGAGTCCTCCAGAAAACCGGAGGAGGCTCCGTGGGTGAAAGTGAATGGAGATGGGTGGAGGTGGGTGGAAGTGGGTGTGTCCCCCACCATGGCCGAACACCCATCCCTCCACCTCCGTCTGTGTAAAAAGGGCCAATGACTCCAAGATCCTTTTCCTGAGTGGTAACTCCTAATTTAGAATCCAGCAATTGGGTACATATAGTTTGGATTATTATTATTATAAACATTCGTGTAGCACCAGCTGTGTACCTGGCGCTTTACAGAACAATAAGAATGACCCGGTACCTGCCTACGGCTTTCAAACTAATAGACACGGAGGGGGGAAACAAGGAGAGGGGACATAGGGAGAGACAAGGGATAAATAGCATTTAAGCAGATGTGAGGTCTCAGGTGCACGTGCTTGGCTTGGTTGCAGTTAGGAGTCTGCGGGGAGGGCAGACAGTAAAAATTGAAAGGAAAGTTCTAACAGGCGTCAGGAAAGGGGCAAGGAAGAGGTGGGTTTTGAGGAGGGATTTGAAGGTGTGGAGGGAGGGAGCAAGGTGGATGTGGGCAGGGAGGGAGTTCCAGGCATGGGGGGGCATCAAGGGAGAAGGGGCAAAGGTGGTATGGGGAGCAGGGGAAACAAGGGAGAGCGAGGGAGGGGTCAGAGGAGGAGCGGAGAGTGTGTGCAGGAGTGTGTAAGGAGACTAGGGCTGAGAGGTAAGGGGGAGCCAGGTTGTGAAGGCATTTATAAGTGAACACCAGGAGTTTGTGAAGGATGCGATGGGGAAGGGGAGCCAGTGAGGAGAGGAGAGGCTGCACGTGGTCGAAGCGATGGGCTGAGTGGATGACCCTAGCAGTGGAGTTTTGGATGGAGATAAGGGGGGAGAGGTGAGAGCGAGGGAGGCCAGCAAGGAGGAGGTTGCAGTAGTCAAGGCAAGAGATGACCATGGCGTGAACAAGGGTTTTGGCTGAGAAGACAGAGAGAAAGGGGCGAATCCGAGCAATGTTGTGGAGAGCGGAGCGACCGGACTTGGCAACAGAATCGATGTAAGGTTTAAAGGAAAGGTGAGTATTGAAGACGAAGCCCAAGCTACGGGCTTGGAGAACAGGGTGGGATGGTGACCCCATCAATAAGGATGGACAGGGAAGAGGGAGAGGAAGGGTAGGGAGGGAAGATAAGGAGCTCAGTCTTAGCCATGTTGAGCTTGAGCTGACGCTGGGACATCCAGGCGGAGATATCAGAGACACAGTTGATGAGGCGAGCTTGGACAGACAGTCCTACCTATGTGCATCACTTTGCACTTATCCCTATTAAATTTCACTGCTATTTACATGCCCATCACCCAGTCTCACAAGATCCTCCTGCAATTCTTCGGAGTCCATTTGTGTTTTTTTCATTATCTTGAATAACTTTGTGTCATCTGCAAATTTGATCAGCACGCTCCTTACTCTCTTTTCCAGATCATGAATGAATACTTTAAACAACATTGGTCTCAATATAGCGCCCTGGGGCACTCCACTATTTATCCTTCTCCATTGGTGAAAACTGACCATTTTAGTCCTACTCTTTGTTTCCTATCCTTTAACCAGTTACCAATCCACAATAGAACACATGACTTTTTAATTTCCCCAAGAGTCTCTCATGAGGGACCTTATCAAGTGCTTTCTGAAACTCCAGAGAGCGTGCCCCTATCCACATGTTTATTTACACCCTCAAAATTCCAATAGATTAGTGAAGGACAAGTTTCCTTTGCTAAATCCATGTTTACTCTTCCTTACTAAGCCATGTCTATCAATATTCCCAGTAATTCTGTTCTTAATAATCATTTTCACCATTTTGACTGACACAGATGTACGTCTCATTGGTTTGTGGTTTCCAGGATCACCTCTGGACCCCTTCTAAAAATATTGACATTACATTCACTACCCTCCAGTCCTTGGGCACAGTGGCAGATTTTAATGATAGGTTAAAAATTACCAGTAGTAGGTCTGCAATTTCATATTTGAGTCCCTTCAGAACTTGGGGTGAAAACCATCTGGTCCTGGTGATTTGTTGCTATTTAGTTTATCTAGTTGCTCTAGAACCTCTTACAGAGTCATGTTGATTTGTGACAGCTCTTCTGATTCATCATTTACAAAGAACAGTTCTTGTATGGGTATCTCCCCAACATCCTTTGCAGTGAAGACCGAAGCAAAGAATTTATTCAGCTTCTCTGCAATGGCCGTATCCTCCCTGAGGGCCCTTTTATCCCCATGTCATCTAATGGCCCAACTGACTCTTTAGTCTTGCATCTGATGTGCTTTAAAAAGTTTTTATTATTAGTTTTTGCCTCTCTATCAAGTCTCTCTTCAAATTCTTTCTTGGCCTACCTTATTAATAAACTAAACTGCCTAACTGAGTCAGGCCAATGGTCCATGTTAGCCCAGTATTTTCACAACAGCAGGGGTTTCAAATTCAGGTCCAAATTCAGCTTTTCCAGGGTCTCTGGCAGAGGCCATCCCTGTGTGCTACCTGAGACTCCTCCAAGCCCCCAGCAGAGGCCTCCCCCAGGCATGCTACCAGAGGTCCTGAAGTGGAAATGCTGAGAATTGAACCTGGGACTTTATACATGCAAAGCACATGCTCTTACTGCTTGAGCTATGGCCCCCACCATAAGGTGTTCCATCTATTTTTCTCTTTCCTGTTTTTCTCATTAGGACTAGCTTTCCATTTTTTAAAGGATGCCTTTTGGCTCTGATAGTCTCCTTCACCTCACCATTAGCCACGCTGGCAGACGTTTGGTCCTCTTGCTACGTTTTTTAAAATTTTGGAATATATTTAATCTGGGATTCCACAATGGTGTTTTTAAATAGTCTCCACACCTCTTGCAGACATCTAATCCACACAACTTCTCCTTTTAGTTTCCTTTAATCTAGCGTCCTCATTTTAGCATAGTCTCCCTTTTTAAGGTTAAATGTTACTGTGGTAGTTTTGTTTTATCATTTTCCCTCCAGTAATTATATCAAATTTGATAATATGATCACTATTGCCAAGCGGCTCCACCACCATTATCCCTTGCAACAGGTTATGATTACTTTTTGCTATATATTTGTGGGCAGAAATTTTGGTCCAAAAGGGGAAATATTTGCTCTCTGAATCTGGCAATACTGCCAGAGCCCATGAGTAACTGGGATGTAATTGGGGCCAAGGAAACAACATCAGTCTCCTCTGTATTGTCCCAGGAATACCAGTAAATTATGAGATTAGTCATTTTCAGCTGGGCCCCTTAGAGCTAGCTGTGAAAGAGGAGTGTGATATGTACACTTTAAGAAGAAATATTTTATGATGGAATCCACTTAAGTAGAACTTGAATTTCTGGATAAATTGAATTAATTTGTTTTCTCCAGCCCCAGGACTATTAGGGATGTATTGCCATCTGATCTGGACATGTAGAATTCCAACAACTCTAATTTTTAAGGTGTATAGAGTATATCCACCTAGCTAAAAATATCAGGAAGGTCCTTGAGTGTATTAATTATTTCTTGGAAATATGTGGCTTAAAGTATTCTAGGGCTGTTTTCGCATGGATGCCCCCCCCACACACACACACACTGGGTGTGTGGGAGGGTGTTCCACTGGTGGGGGCGTCCATGGAAACAGCTGGCAGTGGTTGGGGGGATAAGTGTTCACTCAAGGTTCATCTGTGTGAACACAGCGGGCGATGGGTGGAGGTGCATGTGTGCTCCCGTGCAACACCCACTTCCACCATCACCCACCCATCTCCACCCACGGGGCCCTCTAAAAAAACAGAGGAGACCCCGCGGGTGGAGGTGGGTGGGTGTCCATGTAAAGGGACACACTAACGCCTCCACCCACCGCGCCAGTACACCCATCCCTCTTTATCCCACCCACCCCCATCCGTGTAAAGACAGCCTAGTATGTACCTTGTCAGGGTAAGTCTTCATGTTGGGCAGGCTGGAGATGGGTGTTAGGAAAGATCAGTTCTCTCCGGACATGCAGACTCACATTGACAGTCAGACAGAAAGTCAGTTCTCTCCGGACATGCAGACTCACATTGACAGTCAGACAGAAATGTATGTGTGTGAAAGCCTGTGAGTTCTGACTCTCGGAATTTCAAGCAGGCTGTAAGCATTCACCCCATGATTGGCTGGTCCGTTTAAAAGTTCCCCACTAGATGTTGAAGCGGAGCAGGCTGTACCTGCTTTGGAGCAGCCCCACTTGTGGCATTCGGAACATCCTGGAGTACCGCCAGCAGTGCAGGCTGGCTAAACCCAGGGCACCAGCTGAGACGGAGCTGCTGTCCGTCTGCTCAGTGGGCCCATGCTGTAGCTTTTATTTCAGCTGGTCATTGTCTTCTGCAACACCATAGAATTCAAGGCGCCAGCCTAGAGCATTGGGCAATCTGCCCGCAATGATAGCGAACTTGGAGCAGAAACCTGGGGAAATGGGAAACGCTGGCTGGAGAGAGAGGGTGTTTTTAAACGAGCAAGGTGATGGAGGCGGGTCCATGGTGCTGAATGGCACTGCTGCAGAGCACTCACTCAGGTGGCGTGTATGGGGACGGACGGATTCAATTGGGTGGCTCCCAGCGTTGCTACCCTGGACATGGAGTCAACCTGCCACACACTCCCTCTGTCATGGACCATAGGGAATAGGAAGTGTGCTGGGCTGGCCTTTACAATTGACATGTTCCCAGCATGTGCACTGAGGTGTCCAGGCTCCCCAGTGCTCCCAGACAGTTTTTGTGACCTGCGAAGGCTGTGTCTTCCACCCACAGTGCCTATAAGTGGTGGATGGATCTGCTGGTGTGGCTGGCCACCCCAGTTCAATTCATACAAGCAGGGGCTCTGTGGCCACCTGTTGCCACGCCACAGACCTGTTTGACTGGGCCCACATGGAGCACTCTGGATTTTTTGGCAGTGTTCCCTGAGTGGCCATTAGTAGGTCCTGCGTGGCTCATGGGAGCACGTATCCCCCCACTACACCTTCAGTGGTCAGTCAAATGTGTGTCTTCAGTGTGGCCATGCAGGGTAGCATCTTATTTAAAAACACCCAGAGCCACAGGAGGAACATAGGTGGGAGAACATGGGGAAAGAAAAATGAATGTGTTGCAGAGGGGAGACAGTGTTCAACAAAGAGTTTGTGCTTCTCTCTCCCCCCCCCCCCGAATTGCCAGGTGGAGCAGAAGTTATGTTTGTAGGTAAGCAGGTGGGTGGGACAGGTTTGGATAAAGCTCAGCTGTATATGTTTGCTTATTTTAGAGTTTTGTAGAGGTCCTATCACTCTACTAGCTGTAGTCCCAATACTTCAAAGACTTGTGGATGTATTTAGCTTTACTCACATAAGTAATCCCATTGACTTAAATTTTACTTGGCTCAATAGAATTTAAGCACATGCTTAAAATTAATCACTTGCTTAGCTGCGCTGCTGAATAGGGATGGACTGTTCAATTGCCAAACTGCATAGGCATTGTACTGGCCCTCTCTTATAAGGGGCGGGGGGATTTCACCCAGGCAAAACACAAGTCTCCCTTACAATAATATGTCCATGTGTTTTAATTCTTTTCCAAAAGGATCAAGTTCCATCTCAATGTTTGTTCAATTTTTCACTTCTGTGCAGAGACTGCCAACAAGCCCCTAGGTTTTCAAAGGGATTTATCTAGACAAATCCCATTAGAATCAATGGGACTGGGTGAATAAATACTCTGTAAATATTACAGAAGGTTGCCAGTTATTGCCTATTGTGATGGTGATTTTTATGATATGGACACATTTGTCCACTAGACACCAAACTATGACCACTAGGTTATTTCTCATATTTTTATATTTACATGTTTGTTTTGCATATAACGTCAAAGAGCTGTGTGCTGGTGACTTCTGATCTAGTGTGTTAGCAGTCTATCTGTTTTCCATCTCCCATTGTTTCCTTTCACAGTCTTAATAACAAAAAATGGTGGTGTAAATAGAAATTCTAACAATGAGGTCTGTTGTTGAGCTTGTAATGCTCACTTGAAAGGAGGCTGTCTAGAGAGTGAATGGAGTGGCCCCTGGCTAGCAGTTGCAGGGAAATAGATGATTTGGCACTGAACAGTTGCAACCAGCAGGGTGCATATGCCTACAGTGGGGACAGATAATGGTTAATCTGGCCAGTTGAAGGACTAAATGAGAGTACATTGTTTAACCCTGTACCCGTAACTAAATTGTAACCTGAAAAGAGTTTATAAACATCTGGCTGCTAGCCCATATCAGTGGCTTAATAGTTAAATAACTGATCCGAGGTGTAGATATAAAGCTGTGATTTTATTTATTATTTAGAAGTACTTATCCTCTTATGCAGATTAATTGCACTGCAGGATTGTAAAGTATATTTGAACTCCTGTGCTGTGTCTTGATATTAACCAAATTTTCATAGGCTCATTGCCATATGATTTCCAGCTTTGCTCTCTGATAACTGGGTTATCAGATTTCACTACCATCTCACTCCTAATTTGATAGCTCTATTCAGTGTCCAGTATAGTATAATAAAAAAGAGTTTATCCATATGGATCTTCAGTTCAATAATTGACATCTTCACATCTTTTGATTTTGTGATTTCTTGCTTTGCAAAAATGTTTACTAGTGTTTCAAGTTCAGCACGAGAGGTAAAGTTTTCCTGCAATCTTGCATCTGTTCTATTATTTAATGTGGCACATTTCTCCAAGTCCAGAACAACAAGCTCAACGGTAATATTGAGTTTGTCAGCTCCACAGTAGACTGACTTCTTTCACCTCTAGTATGAATATATACATACTGCATTTATATTCTTCAGCATTAAAAATTTGCAATTATATACTGTAATGGGGGAAATATTTTCTTTAAATAAAAATGGTATCTTTTGGCAACTCTATAGTTTGTTAATATTTCCATTATTTATGCTTTAGAATAAAGACTTTTTCTGGGAGGTAAAATTTGTCATACAAACTAGCCAACATAGTACCCTTTTTTCTTAATACGTTTGTCTGGGAGTACTAGGATAATACATTTGAGAAAACTCTTGCAGGAATGAAAACCATTCTGCCACCAATTCCTTATTATCTTTCTAGGGTTTTTTATTTTTAATACTGGAATTGTAGTAAACCTAACTGGTTGCTAGTGGCTTACCTTTTCTAAAGACTATGTTTTTTCCAGACAAAATGAACATTTAGGAACTCTCCTCTTTCTTTCTTTTTTTTTTGGGGGGGGATACTGTGATGTTGAGTCCAGCAAATTCAATCATGGGTGAAAAAAGACATGCACATAACTCTGCTTTTAATACCACTTTAACATTTCTTATGCATGTTGTAGGGCTGTTTTGTTATCCTATGCATCCCTGCAACATGCATAGGAAATGTTAAAGTGGTGTTAAAGCAGAGTTAAGGTGCATGTCTGCATGCCTACTGAACTGTTCTGTCTCTATTAGTGGTCTATCCTGGATGCTTTGGAGTAAGGTGAAATACTCCAGTAATGAACCCGGTCAGAACTGGTCCTAAGCATATGCTAAGCACATTGTGTCATAGGTCCTCAGCAACCCACTACAAAGCCTTTAATTGTAACCCGACCCCAGCTGCAAAATTCCTTCTCTACATCATGTTACATATTGGGAAGTGATCATTAAGTGATTTTACTGATATTTAAGATTATACTTGGTGAGGAAGAATTCACTGCAACTCCAAGATAGCAAGATTGCTCGAGCCATTCTTTGCAAACCTACCTGAAGGTTCATTGTGACTTTCTCCATCTCCATCCTGAAAGATTATTATTTTGAAAAATCATCCCTCCTTCTCCTCTGCCCTTCCAGTGATAAACACTTGATTAATCATCCTTACCAGCTGCAAAAACTCTCCCCAGTGGTGAGATCCTTCTCCCTGCTGACAAAACGTTCTGTGATCCTCTTAAAAACAGGTACCTGTATTTCCAACCAGAACTTCACAACCTGAACCAACTCTTAGGCCCTTTTTAAATGGGCCGTGCTGTGTGTGCGTGCGTATGCTGGTGAGGGGGCAGGTGAACACGAGTGCACACCGATCCGCCATGCATCCCCACTGATCACCCGGTGGGTGGTCCACCCACCACTGTACACACGTGACTCACCCACGCTTGCCCATGCAGATCCCTGCGTGGGCACGCATGGGTGCATCTCGTCAAAATGGCCTTAGGCTGCAGTCCTTGGACCACTTACTCTGAAGCCTGTGGGACTACTCTACAGTAAATGGTTTGAGGACTGAGATCTTAATGTGCTGCAATCACTGGGGTACTCTGGCATAGGGTGTTTTTAGACAAACTGCTCCCCACCCATCATATATGTTGCAGGACCACATTGACACATATGCAGCCCTACAACATGCATGATGGATGGGGAGGCGTTTGTCTAAAAACACCCATAGTTTGCACAGGACTTCATGGAGCCTTAATCAGTCCTGCAACTAGCCCAGTGGTTCCCAAGCAGTGCGCCAAGGCCTCAACAGGATATGGCATGTGTAAATGTTCTGTACATGTTTTGTTCTGCATACTTGCACAGAACATGTATGTAAACATGTTCAGAACATTTACACATGCCTCAACAGGTTACCAGGTGCCCTGAAACTGTAGGTAATCATCGATGTTCAGTAAACCATGTGGCCCTTCCAGGGCATACTGCAGCTGCTATAATGGATATTAAATTTAATAATATTTAATATAGGCATAATGGATAATAGCCCAACTAATACCCTCTTCATTCTGTCTTCAGGGCAAGAAGGATTTTCACTGTTCTATTCAGTTTGAGTGCTTATATGACAAATATGAACGTGCTGTGAAAGTGCTGCAGAAGCCTTTCATAGGTGCTGGGCAGCTTACTGGCCACCTGGGTCTCGGGCACGTTAGTTAAGTACTGTCTGCCAACCTGGAGAGTGGTAGCCAGTTCCCTGCCCCACCCCGGGCCAGGGAACTGCCGAGCCACCTACTTATCTGTTTTCACTCACTGTCACAAGTCCCATTCACTTCAGTGTTATTTCCACGTGCTAGTGCAGATACTATCCTCCTGGATGATCACATTCATGTCCTAAGTGAGCTCACAGTGTGAGTAAAGGCAGAAGTTTTGAAACAGTGGTCTAGTGGTTAGAACAAGAGATTAACTTCAGTTTCTCCTTTTTCCTGGGTATATAATGGACTGACTGTCCAACCTCCACCAAGTCACTTAATTCCTTTGTGTCTGTTATTTCATCTGTAAAATAGAGACATATATACTAACTGCTTTCTTGGCTCTAAGGCGGGATCCCAAAATTTGGCTTAAGTGTAACTGAAATTTTGAGACTGAAATATAATTTGAGACTGAAATAATCCCTGGAGCAGTGTAGACATGCAGAATATATCAAATCTCAGTTGAATTGTCACCCCATCCCTAGATGTCATGACCCCACGTAGGGTTGTGACCCTACAGCTTGGGAACCTCTGCTCTAAGGGATATGGTAAGTTTAGTTAGCATCTGTACTGTTTTTGAAGTTGTTACATCACTATATTTTAGATACAGCCATGCAGAGAAGACACATACAGTAGTTCCACAGCTAACTCCCATTGCAGTTTCTGCATCTGGAAAGAACATACAGTTGTCTTAAGTGATTAATGAGAAAAAAATGCCAGTGGTCTTGAAAAGGACAGTGTTTAAAGGTCAAACAGAAACATGCTGGAAATCACATATTCATAAGGTCAGATCCTGCACTTAGATCAGAGCGGGCATACCTATACTCATACTCTATTTAAATAAAGCAATGGTCTGTTCAGCTGAATGTCATTGCAGTTTGGGAGGACCTTTAGTTACAGGCTATTGGAGTTGTAATCCTTAGAACAACTTTTACTGTTTCCTACCAGAAATTTCCTGACCCAAAAATCAATGAAGACAAAAAAGTAAACTATGATGTAAAGTTTATATACAAGAATATAATGTATATCTGAAATATTTACAAAATTGGTTAAAGCAATATTTTACAACTCCTTCAGATTAACCACTGGGTATATTACAGTTAGGCTACAAATGGTTTAATTTGCAATGTTAAACAAAACCAAACCCTTAAAAGTTGCATTCAGGACAGTTACAAAGCTGTTATTTTTGGCAGGTTTGTAGGAAATACGAGAAAATGGTTAATATGCTTTTATCAATGCATTTGCTTGTGTACGTACCACATGCAACAGCTGTAACTTCTCTATAGTTATAAAATAGAGACTGCCATGCTATTTCATACCAAGATAAAATCAAACCCAACGTGCAAAGGCCAAAACACAGGAAAGTGTATAGATAACAGCCCTCTCTCTCATACTCACACACAAACTCACTCACGCTTAGATAAAGGTATAGCAATATAAATTTATTGCAAAGACAGTTAAAAATGTAAAACCAGCTGTCCCAAAATGAAAAAAAATAAAATAAATTCCAACCAAGGTCACATTTGCCCCTCTTCAAATAACTAGCTTTAAGCAAGCTATTTTAATACTTCACAAAAATATTCCTGATTTTTATTAGTTTTAATATATTTAAAGAATTTGAGGGTTCCCCCCTCTCCCTCCTTTTTAAAGAAGCAGCCTTCGTCTCCTATGCCTGCTATAAGCTGGGTTGGAATAAGGCTGCAGTGAGAAGGTGCAAGAGGCCTGCAGACCTCAGGGCTGGGACTGCTGGTGGAAGTGACTGGAGTGAAAGTGACTACTAGCTTGTGCGAGCGGAAGTGACTAGAGCGAAAGTGTCTGGTGCGGGAGTGACTTGCACTGAAGCTTGCGGATGCTGCGTGAGAACCGCTTAAACACTCGCTGGCCTTTCTGCCACCGCTTCACCGAGGTGATCACCAGCTCCCCAGCCTGCCTCTGTCCCATCACTAAGTAGGGCGCGTGTATATCGTTCATCTCATCGCAGATACACTGCAGGCCACCTTTGAGCCAGAGCACAGTCTTCCTCAGATCCCTTTCCGTCACCCCATTCAGCTTGTAGATGGTTTTGCTCTTTGTTTCCGGGATGATTTTGGTGTCTCCATTGATGTAGGCGATCTCCTTCACTTTTATCTTCAGGGCTAATAGGGAAAGCAGGGTGGGAGAGACCGGTGGGGTGAGAGAAAGCGAGAGAGGGTTTTTTCCCATTAGTGCACATAAAGAGGACCTGGGGAGGGAGGTCTTCTCTTGCTAATTAAACTGTCAGGGGCTGACAGAACGGGCAGCAGGTGGCTCCATTTCTAAAGCCACAAAGGGCATGCAAGTCATTTCAGTTTGAATCAACCTCAGGAGCTTTTTTCTTCTTTTCTAAATGAATCTTTTCTCCAGCTTCCCTAGTGTTTGCAAACACACAAAGTGCACATTTTGTACATTAAACATGCATAAGGGTTTAACCTGCCACTAGGCATTCTTACTGAAACCTTAGAATTTTAAAGAGGGGAAGAAACCTAGCTTGAAACCTGATATCTTCTGTTGCTGAAAACCTTTTGACTTAATTTATTAGGTTGGAAAAGATTTTTAGGCAAACCTGTAAGGAAACATGCATTGTTTTCTAAAGAATAGGTCACAGAGAAGGAGAATGGGTCTAACAGCTGCATTTGATTTAGTAAAATAACTGGGAGGAAATACAAGGCTCTTTAAGAACCTACATAAAATGTTGAGCTCTTAAAGGGCTTAGCTGAATTCCTTATGCACTACATGCTAGTCCCTGACTAGGAAATGTACTGGCTATATGAACAATCATAATTTATTTTTGGAAAGATTATCCTAGATGTGTACACTACAAACATAGTTACAGGTATAGCCAGTGTCCTATTATTACATGCTTTCTATACTAAGTGCAGGATCTGACAGTCTTCCCCGTCTGTTTATAATCCCAAAACTTCACCTTTGGCATACATGCACAAGGTCCTATGCTTTACAGTTTTATTTCAAATTGTGTCACATAACCTGCAAAGACAATCCTGGGGATTTCTCCCTAGCACCTCTATATATAGCACCTGGCCACATTTTCCCCTGTGAAAACTAGGTTAGATCACAGAATCCTTTCTTTCACTATGAGACAACACAAAAGAATATTAATCATCTAAGCCACTTTATAGATTTTTCATAGAAATGTGACTTTGAGAAGGTTTCAAAACAAGCAGTTTTAACTATGCTGGTTAGGCTTTTACAATATGGGACTAAAACATTACTGTAGGAGGATTAAGTTTAGTTTGCTCTGAAGACAAAGCTGAATCCTGCCCTTAGGCAAGTTTCCTCTTAATTCCGAGAGGCGTTTTACACTGTAGAATTGCCTCCCACCTTCTAAACCTGACTTTTAAATCAGATTGCGATGTTTTTACTTACCAAAGTCATTTTTACAGAGGTTTTCCACGATGTCATTGTCATCTTCATTCTTGCTTTTGCAGGCATCACATACCTTTGGTGCTAGAAATGTAAGAAACAGTTTTCAGCGGGTTTGCTTAAAAGAGAACAGCAGGTGGCGTTTGGGAACACTAAATGGACTGAGTTTCTCTCTCCAAGAGTATTTGCTTTATATATAAAAATGAGTATAGTTGCATCCATGCTTGATCTACCTTTGAACTGATTAAGTACAGTGTGTCTATAAAACACAACCTCTCATGCATATATATATATAAAATGTCTCACATGAAACCTCTCTCATGCAATTTAAAAAAAAAAAAAAAAAATCCTGAGAGGGGAGAGACTATTTTTTTTCCTGATTCGATAATGGAGCTCAGGGAAAGGACTGGAAGTACAGAAGAACAAAGACGCAATGAAAAGCACAGCAAAAGAACAAAACCAAGGAAGTTTTCACTAAGAGCTGCAGGAATGGATGGAAAGTGTTCCGAGCCTGAACTAATTGATTGTGTTTTAAAAAATGCAGCACCTTTCCAGTGAATTAGCTCTAGAAGGGGGCTGGAAAGTCTCGCTGCATCATGTCAAAAAAGATCGCACTAAGCAACGTTGCAGCAGCTAATGGCAGGTCCTTCTAGCAAAAAGCAGGAGACTGAAAAGGTCATCCTCTTGAATGCCCCCAAAGGAGTAAGGATTCCCACTATCCCTCCCAGGATGGAGGAAGAAGACTCAAGGCAGGCACGGCGTGTGTTTTTGTTGGGGGAGAATACCGAGAGCACACGAGGTTCCCATTCTCCTGACGGGGTTTCTCCAGGAACGCTTCCTTCCTCGCCTCCTTTTACTTCGCCTGATTTTCTCCCGCTAACCACCCCCACCCCCCAATAAAAGCGGATGCTACTTGGGAGTAACTTGCTGCATTGCTAAGAGCCCCGGCGGCTCCCTGCACTTCACACGTGTTTCTTCCTCTGCACCGACAGACACCCGACCGAAAGGAGCCCTTGGAAATAACGGGGCTCCTCCTCTCGCTTTAAAACGTCTTCCTCCTGCTTCATCCAGTCGCCCTTTCACTCTCCGGTAGAGAATCCTCCTTACCTTCTCGGGTGCTTGGGAGGGTATGTTGTTCGCTGCTAGCCGGCGGGATGCACAGGTCATTGTCCTGGGGGAAGCGGCTACAGTCCAGCATGTCTGGCCAGGGAAAGCCGAAGGCAGACATGACCGGCTCGCAGCTGTTCTTCACCTGTTCACAAAGCGAATGGCAAGGCTGGATGGTCTCGTCCAGGTCGTCGATGCAGACCGGGGCAAAGAGCGAGCACAAGAACTTCCGGGTGTCCGGGTGGCATTGTTTCTGCACCAGAGGGATCCAGGCTCCAGCCTGTTCCAGCACCTCCTGGATGGTTTCGTGCCCCAGCAGATTGGGCAGCCTCATGTTGGGGTATTCGATACCGCGGCACAGCAAGAGCGAGGCAGGGATGGGCTTGCAGTTGGACCTCTTGTAGGGGAACTCGTGCTGTCCGAAAAGAAACAGCCCTCGGACTGAGCCTATGCCAGGAGAGACGATGAAGATCAGGAACAAAAAATAGTATCCCTGATGCATCTTTGGGAAGTCGCACTCTGCAACGAGGATAAAGTAAAAATGCCCTAACTTGGCTTCCTGTTTTTTATGTTTAAAAGGCAGAAAATAAGCTGGAGGACGGAGGAGAGAGGAACTCTCAGCTGCCCTTAGGCTTCTCCTAAGGCTCCTGCTCTCTGGCTCTTAGCAGGGGTGGACAGATTGATCATGATGCTGTGAAGGCAAGAGTTTTCTTGCATTTTTTATGCAAATGACAAGGGGAGTGCGGGCTGGGAGGAGCTTTCTGACAATGATCCGAAAAGGATTGGTCACTACTTTCTTGGTCTGGTTTTCCTTAGGGGATTCTTTTTGGGGAGGGAATTATTAAAAGAAATGTTAGTGCATGTTAAAAAAAAAAAATCCCAACCCTTTGTTAAAAAAGGGTTAGTGCATGTTAAAAAAAAAAATCCCAACAAAGAGCTACAAAAGGCTTAGGAACTCATTGTTCAGGCAAATAGAGTGGATTGCTTTAGCTTTGCGGCTTCTAGTTTGGAAGGTGTGCTCTGCGCAGTTAATAAACCCATTGTAAACAGACAGAACTTTTCCTCTTCCTTTTAGACTGCGAATGGGGGGTCCGTTCAGTTTATTTGCTCTTTGGGAGTCTGAGCCCAATGGAGTCTCTTCGACCTGTTTCCAGTTGTTACAAATTGCTAATTTTTGAGCCTAATAAAGTAAATCAACAGCACAATTTTAAAGTGTGCTTATTGCACAGTTTTTACTCCTTTGCTTAATTTAAGTTATATTCATATATGTACACACACACACACACAAACATGCATATTCTGTGATATATTTCTATATGTATATTATAGTCCAACAAGAGAGAGTTGTGTGTATGCATTTGAAAGGATTCTTTAATAAAGCAAGCATCAGAAGATTTCTAGGTATAGATGTATACAAATCTAAACATACTGTATGTATATGTGTGAGATATTATAATCTTTTGATGCTTGCTACATTAAAGAAGATCAGCTTAAATGTGTATATGGAAGCATACTTCAATGTACTTTGCAAAAGAAGAACTATTAGCTCGTAGACTAAGTAATGGCTAGGTTTCCAGACTGAGTGAAAGCTGTCCCTAGATCTGCAGGTTGTTTGACACCTCTGCCTTAACTGGTTTTAGAATATTTCAATATCCGTTTCATCCTAAACCTCAGTCCTTACTCATCTGTATTGTTGGAGAGACTTCTGCTTGGTATTTCCTCTTACAGCAACAATTTTTGTTTTGTTATAACAAGTAATTATTTCTTAGAGCTGCTTTATGCCGAGCAGCACAGTCCAATAAAATAATGTAGTTACCTGGTTTAGGGAGAAAAGATCAAATCCATGACACCCACCCCTTACAGATAGTTTTAAAAAAACCAGCCCTCTTTACAAATGTAAGTTCAGAAGACATCACACTAGATGGACAGGGGAGGTCTGTGAGTAAGTAGCGATCATACCAGAGATAATGAATATAGGATTAAAAACCTTTTGGTTTAAGAGAGGAGTTAAAGCTCTTCCAAGCTCAGCCGTTCTCCAAAAAGCATGAGGATTGTAAGTTAAGGCTCCTGCCTTAACTTGCGCGCCATGTAATCAGTAAAGACGTTGTACAATCTCACATATTGTTCTTACAATTAGGCTCCATGCACCCACACTTTGCCTTTGTCTTTCAGCCAAGAAAGGTCTTACCCCCCAACCTGCAGAGGAAGAGGTTGAAACACTGAAGCTGAAGACAGCAAGCTCCTCCCCACCCCAATATTATAGACTTTATCCATGTCTCCACTGTAGCCACAATTTTTCCTTTATTTATATAGCTTCCCTCTTAGGCAGCAGCTCAAGTGCATCTGCTTGCTACACAGGTGATTAAGGACAAGTTTCCTAGTATATCATGTATTGGAGTACTATACTGTATTGGAAAGGAATTTGTCTGTCTGTGGGCTGTGGCTCCTGATTTGAGAATTGATTGCCATCTGCTATCCCCTCAGCTACAGCCCGCATAAGGGGATCAAGCTACCCATCCTGTGTCCATCAATCTTGTTCCCCCCCACCCCATATACCCCCCCCCCTCCAGCACTTGGATATTTGCTCCCTATCCTAACTGAAAGCGCATACTAAAAACATACATTCACTTAACCCCCACCCCTGGCTGTCATCCAGATCTTGTCCCTGAATACACATCTCTCAGCCTTCTCCCCCATATATATCCCCCAGCACCTGGATACCCCCTCCCCATACAAACACTGCTCCCCACCCCTGCCTGCCTCCCACAGCCTCATCTGTGCATACACATCACCCATCTCTCAGGTTTGTTCCCCATGTACACCTCTCCCAACACTTGTCTGCTTGTTACAGATACATACAGTTCCCCCACCCCTGCCTGCCTCCCACAGCCTCATCTGTGCATACACATTGCCCATTTCTCTGCCTTTTCACTCCCCCACAACATGGTTGCCCCCTCCCCATACAAACGTGTCCCCCACTGCCCGGCTGCTCCTAGTTTTGTCTCCCTGTACACATCCAGCATCCATCAACCTTGTTCCCCCCCATCTACAGTCCCCCCCAATACTCAGCTGTTCCGTTCTCCCCTACTCAAATTATTATTATTATTATTATTAACAAACATTTATATAGCACCAGCAGTGTACCTGGCACTTTACAAAGTAGTAAAATAGACACGGTCCCTGCCCCTAGGACTTACAATCTGAGAGACAGGAGCTGGGGGAGAGACTTAGGAAGGGGAACAGAGGGAGAGACAAGGGGTCTAACATTCATGAAGATGCGAGGTCTCAAGTGCACGTACTTGGCTTGGTTACGATGAGAATGACAGCAGGCAGTTCCATGTTGCAAGCATAAGGGTAAACCGATCGTAGGTATAGGAATAGTGGCTCAGCAGGATAGAGAGTCAGACAGAGCAGAGCGAAAGAGGTGAGTTTTAAGGAGAGATTTGAAGGTATGAAGGGAGGGTGCAAGGCAGATGTGGACAGGGAGGGAGTTCCAGGCATGGGGGGCAGCAAGTGAGAAGGGACGAAATGAAAGCATATAGGGAAAGCAGGGAGTCAGAGGGTGGCAAGCTGCTCCCTGACCCCCTCCTCTTCCCAGCTTCAGTATTGCCCCCAACCTGCAGAGGAAGAGGACTGGGGCTGAAAGAAGAAGGCAAAATGTGGGGTACATGGAGCCTAAGTTGTACTCAAGCACAATATGTGAGACTGTACAATGTCTTTACTGCTTACATGGCACACAATTTCCATGCTTTTTGGAGAATGGTTGAATTTTAAGAGCCTTAACTCCTCCCTGAAACAGAAGGTTTATTTATCCTATAATTTTGATGGTTTTTGAATGGGGAATACACTAAATTCCTCCTCCTACAACAGTACTAACCTAAAAGACATGGACTATGGTCTGGCCTGTAAGGTATCAGTCTATGAGGGTAAATGTTATATAATATATCTTTTTTAAAAATTAAACATTTTAATAATAATTTTTATAAAAGTAAAGAATTATTTCTATTTTTTATTGTTTTTTCTAATCTAACCTATTGAAACCTATAACCTATCTTAACCTAGCAGAAATAAGATTAAATGAAATAATAAAATATAACTATTAAATACAGGTTCATCTTCCTGCGCACTTGGCAGGACTGTGTGTGACTGTAGTGGCGGCAGGTTTGGGAGGCTGGGTACACCCCGAACCCTGGAAGCCTCTATTGTGACATGGAGCAGATGCCTATACTCCACTAGGGAAGCCTGGTAGACCGCCCTTGCTGCCTTCTGTCCCTGGAGAAGGGAACAGGAGCTGCACAGGTGGTGTACTTTCTGTGACAGGTTTCTCCACTCTCTAATAAGCCAGTCATATTCCACCTGCAGCCCATCAATTGCCACCCATCCCACAAAACCTGAATTCCCTTCTGCATCTGCATTAGGACCCTGGGCAGGGATGGTGCCACTCCTGGACCAGACTGTGGAGGAATGAGTGGTGGCTTCTGGAGCTCAACAGGTGGAGGGGCTTCAATCCCCTCTCCTAGCAACCTGGTGGATGAACGTTCCTGCCTGTGGTCCCAGAGGTGTGTTGATGATGGCCTCAGTTTTCCCTAAAATGGGTACAACCCCCCCTCTGCTGTATGACCAAGTGCCAACAAACTTGGACCCGGAGGGCTTGAAAGGACAGCCCCAGACATGGCCAAGGGCTGGCAAACGTGGGGAAAAAGGCTTGA
>QEPC01015698.1:4955319-5022019 GCA_003113815.1 Sphenodon punctatus
GAGCTCAATGAAGGTACGATCCCTGGGTGGGAACTTGGAAGTAGGGTGATCCCTGGGGTGGGGGTGTGTGTGTTAAACCCACCCCACCCCAGGGAGCATACAGTACACTTACTTAATACTTACCGGCTGCTGCTGGGATGGCCGCTGGTGCTGGGGGGCTGGCTCTGGGTTGCCGGCGGTGGCCCGGAGCCACAGTAGGGGACACTCAGGGGAATTTTTTTGTTTAAATCCAGGCTGGGCAGGGTGGGTGGGGGGTGTCCCCCCTTCCATCCGCGCAGCCTGGGAGGGGGAAGGGAAACGCGGTTTTTTTGTGGTTTTTTTTTTTACATTGCGGCCATTCATTTGAGTGGCCACAATGTAAAAAAAATCCGGTACCAGGAATCCGGGAAACGGGCCGGATTACCGGGTTGAATCCGATAATGCCGGTAAGCCCAGTACAGGCATTATCGGATACCAGAAGATCCGGTTTTCCCACCCCTATAAATAGTACTGGTCCTTACCACAGCCTTTGGCAGTAGATTCCACAATCCAATTATACGCTGAGTGAAAAAATATTTTCTTTTATTTGTTTTAAACTTGCCACCCATAAGTTTCATGGAGTGTCCCCTAGTTCTAGTACTAGCTGAGAGGGTAAATAACTGTTCCTTGTTTATTAGTTCTACACCACTCATGATTTTATAGATCTCTATCATATCTCCTCTCAGTCGTCTCTTCTCCAAGCTTAAGAGCCCCAACCTACCAAGCCTCTCCTTCCATGCCCTTGATCATTTTTGTTGCCCTTCTCTGTACCTTTTCTAGTTCAGCTATGTCTTTTTTGAGATGAGGCGACCAGAACTGCACACAATATTCGAGGTGTGGTCGCACCATTGATTTGTATAGAGGCATTATGGCATCCTCAGTTTAATTCTCTATCCCTTTCTGAATAATTCCTAACATTCCTAACACTCCTCAAACACTCGGGGGGCGGGGGGCGGGATTTGCATTCCTAATTCTGCTAAACACAGGTGTAAAATGTATAAAGATTTAAAAGTATGAACAATATTAAACTATCATCCAGCAGACATTACTTAATTAGGACATGAACCAAGAAAGCAACTTTTGTATAAAGTATGTGGCCAGGAGCTTGATAAAACAGAATGCTTAATAAATATGAACCTTTGTAGAAGTCACTGTGAGTTCTGGGGTGAGGTTCAAGAAATGCAGAATGAGTCCCACATGAGCAGTTTCCGACTATTTAAAAATAATATTTAAGAACATAGGAATTGTCATGGTGGAGACCAGTGACCTCTCTAGTCCAGGATCTTGTCTCTAAATTTGGTCAGTACTTGTTGCTTGAGAGGAAAGTGCAAGAAGCCCTACCAGAAGCAGGTTTCTAACCTCTCTTATTTAAATATTGGTTTATGAAGCTGAAGGTTTATATCTCTTCTCAACTGTTGTTTCTAGTGGTGTCAGCTATGCTGGAGTTTGGAGCAGGAACTTTAGGACTTGAGTCCCACTGAGTTTCAGCTGAGCCTCTTCACTCTCCATCCAACAGTGTCACCTGTAGCAGACAAAAGCTCTGCTTCTGCTTTGGTTGAGTTAGAGGGATTTCCAAAAGAGCAGTAGCTTAACTCGCTCCTAGAACAAGTATTCTGAATGGCTCTGCCACCACCAATTAGAACTCCTGTTCCAGATGTAGGCAGAGCTGCTGCCATTTTGGAAATCCCCTCAGCTCACCGAGTTTGATTTACAGTAGTTATTATAATAATATAATAAAGTTTATTGCGTGGCCGTTGACCATTGCATAACAAAGATACCAATAAAATAAAACATATATTATGCAAATGAATAAGAATAAATACGACTAAAAGTTCCGCAACAAGAACGTATTCCTGTCTCTTCCTTTATCATAGTTAGCAAAGGGAGGGGAATACTATGGTATCCAGGCCTAAAAATATATTTACCTAAATCCATCTCATAACTACTTATAATTTGAATTCCTCCTCATACCTTCCGTTCTTGTGCTATTGCAATCTAACCTTAAATTTGTACTTAAAAACACTTAATACTACAACTTATTACAGATAAACATAGCCAAGGTCATAGTCCCACATAAATTGTTCAAACAGTTCATGCAATAGCAATTTAGCCAATCCAATTTTGGCTACTTTAATGTAAAATTCAAAAACTAATCACAAATTAAAAAATAATTTAACAGGAACTTAGCAACCACCTGGGAGACTTCTGGGAGCTGACCTGCTAACAGTAATTTGGTCAGTTCAATGTTAGTTCTTCCTGGGTACTTAATCAGTACTTGTTCTAAGTACTGAAGTCTAATTTTAGAATAAAGTTGACATTCTAGTAAAATGTGAGACACAGGGTATTTTCAGATGTTATGAGATCACAGTCAATCGCAGTGAATCACGGTCAATCCCGCGGTGGGGCCAAAGCGCCCTGAACGTCTGTGGGTGAAAACAGACATGACGCTAACCACCCTTTAACCACCCTTGTTGGTTATTTATGCATGTTGCAGGGCTGTATTGGTGCCCTATGGAGCCCTGAAACATGAATAAATGACCACCAAGGGTGATTAAAGGGTGGTTAGCGTCATGTCTGTTTTCACCCTGTTTCGTGGGCGCCAGATGTTCACCACAGTCAATCCCCACCAGGGATCAAAATCAACCACGCTTCTGGAGCTCTGGCCCAGACCATCTCCGAAAGCATGGTCAAAGCAATTCCCAATGGGAAACAACAAAAAGTAACATCCGAACGGCAACCACTGACCTGAATCAAGAAAAATGATTCCTAGCCGGGGACAAAGCATGCAGTGTCGCTGCCAGGCAACCAGCAACAACACATGCTGGGGAGGGAGATTTAAAGGGCACACAGCAGCAGGGGGACATGGCAGGATGGAGCGAGGCGGAAGGGAGAGGAGAGCTGTGGGAGAGAGAGCAAGGGAGGTGGAGGAGGTGGTCGTGCTGCACCTTGAGGCGGTGGAGGCACAGCAGCAGCAGCAGCAGCCGGGACAGGCTGAACTGACGCCTGCTGCCGGCCCGGGGAATGAGGCACCCCGGAAACGGGTAAGGGGACCGAAGGGGGGGCAGGGGCACCAAGGCAGGTGGGTGGGCTGGCGGGGGGGGGAAGGGCACGGGGCTGTGGAAATCCGGTAACCAACCCCCCCTCACGACCCGCAGACATGGGCTGTGGCAACCATCCTCCCCCCTTATGATCCACAGATACGGAAATGGCCCCGGGAGCCCGAGCCCCCAGAGGAGAGGGCCGGAGGAGCAGGAGGAGGGGGAGGAGAGGAAAGACTGCGGTACCATTGAGGGGGGCAATATGGGCACAGGGAAACCCAGGACTTTATACAGATCTGGGGGACCCTTGAGCACCAGCTGGAGCGGGTGGTCAACCAACGCAATGAGCATGTCTTCAAGGAGATCGTATGGGAAATGGAGGCGGCAGGGCATCACAGGACAGTGGCACAGTGCCGGTCGAAGGCCAAGGAGCTGAAGAGGGGGTACAAGGCCATTAAAGACAACAACCGGCGTTCCGGGCACAGAGCCCAGACCGCCCCCTACTATGACGCCCTGGACCGCATCCTACAAATGAAGGGGTCCATAGTCACCTCGTGGGGAGTGCAGTGGTCCAGGGCAGGAAACGGGCCGAGGTACCCCCTTCCCTCACTGCCCCCAGTGAAGTCACCGGCTCCAGGAGCCCCGCCCCCCAAGAGAAATGCCCCGGGGACCAGCAGGCCCCCCTCATGTGCCCCGGGAACCCCCAGCCGATGTCCGTAGCGGGAGGATCCGAGGCCAGCACCCTGGTCACCATCAGCCAGTGGACACAGGGGGACCTTAGTCACACCGAGGGGCCGACCTTGGAGGGCTCCAAGACCGACATGGAGGGTAAGCAGGCAGGTGGAATGGGACACGGACCGGAGGGGAGGCCCGAGGGGGGGAGGGGGCACACAGGCCACGGCACACCCCAGCACCTGTGACAGCCTGATGAGGGGGATGGAGGCGAGCGGCCCCAGGAGCAACCAGAGGCCCTAGGTGAGGCAACACGAGAAGGGGGGGAAACCAGACCAGGGGTTGGGGCCGGCCGCAGGGGCCAGCCAGGGGAGGGCACCAGTCACCCTCCCAAAGGGGGGGGGGCCAGGGCCCCCCATCCACGGCACAGGAGGGAGGAGGGCGGCTGGGGCGGCTAACCATCTCCTACCATGCACCCCAACAGGGCGACCTGCTGGGGACCAGCAAGGCGGACCCATGCCCCTGGCCCAACGGATGAGGGAGCACCGGGCACGGGTACAGTGCCTCAGGGAGGAGCAGGCAGAGGACATAGTCCGCTCCACCACAGAGCAGGGGGAGTGGATGATCGAGGCCATCGACTACATGGAGACGGCCACCAAAAGGGCCGTGCAGCAGGCGGAGGCCAGGGACCGGAAGCTGCAGGTGGAATTGCACCTCGAACAGAGGCGGGAGCACTGGGAGAACAGCAGGCAGGTGGAGGTGTTCAAGCGGCTGGAACAGGCCATAGACCGGATGGTCAAGGAGCGTTCAGCAAAGATGGACCAGTCACATGACATAGGCACCTCACTGCTCCTACACGTGAGTACTATGAGTGCCTATGTGATGGCAGTCACCCTGCCGGGCAACCTGCCTGCCCCAGCCCCGATGCCGGGCCGTTTGGCACCCCCACCACCCCAGCCGCCGGAGCGCTCACTGGGGCCGTGCTTCTGCCTGTAGGCCTCCGAAGGGAGCTGCCTGCTAGGGGGGCCCCTCCGGCTCTGGGCCCACCTGCCCTCCCACCACTTCTGGACCCTCAGGACACTGAGGCCTCCCAGGACACTGCTGGGGACACAGTGTTCTCCCGGGGGGGGTGCGGCTTGTGGAAGGGCTGCTCTGCTCTTAGGCCCCGGCTCGCCTCCGTCCCATCCATCGCACCCTGGCCAGAGCATGGGCTCCCTGACAGCCTCCTGCACCATTCCTGGGCCACTTCCTGGACTGTGTGACCTCCCCCTGTGCCTGTACTGTGCCCCTGCAGGGTCTCCCCGTTCTGGGACTGGCAGTGTAGCTGTGGGGGTGCCCGTGCGGACTGTGCTGCTGTGGGGGTCTGGTTGCCGTTCCCCATGTCCTGCCCTGGCCCCTGGGCCAGTTCCCTCCCTGTCCCCCCCCCCCCTCTTCCCTCCTGTGCCTGTGTTGTCTGTCCCGCTGTGTCCCCCTTCCCTTCCTTTCCTATACAGGTGTGTGTGCGCCCGGGCGTGTGTCTGTGCTGTGTGTTCCACTGTGACCTCATTCGTATTCCCTGTGCCTGTTGTGTGTGCTGCCTCGGTGGCTCTTCTCCCTCTTCCCCCTCCCTTCCCATTTCCCTTGTGTGGGTGTTCCCTGTAGGCGCTTGTGGTTTCGTTTGCCCTCAGCCGGCCATGTCTGTGTCCTGCCCCTCCCCGGAGCCTTCTGGGTGTTTTGACCACAGATTGGTGTCACGTCTGTTGCACTGCCCCGGGCCGTGGTCTGGTGGCCCAATTCTCTGCCATGGTCCCAGTCCCGTCACATCTGTTTGGGGCCTTTCTTGACTGCGGGGGGTGGTTAGACCACTGGGAATCCACTGTGGTGATTCAGGCACCCGTAATGTCTGAAATCACCCACAGTCTCAACCTGTTGAAAATCAAAAGGGCATAACCGTTCTACAAAGGGTGTCGCTTCCCGCCGACCTTCCAGAACTTTCGAAGGTAGCGCATTCAACCTAGCAAAAATAAGATTTTTCCCCAGGGCTGGGGACAACTTGTCCTGCCAATACCTGGCGGATTCCCCAGCCCTGGGAATCAGCTCCAAATAAAGCCCCAAGGAGGGCGACTCAGCTATTATGGCAATATCCTCCTGTCTTGCGATATCATTTACCTTTGTATTTGTTTCTGCCTTAGCTCCACTAAGATTCTTACTGTGGAAATATGCCGCAGAGAATCCCAGCCTAAGTGTGCCCTCCCTCACTGCCAGGGACCACGAAGAATCAAAAGAATTCCTGGCTAAGAGGGGAAATAATCCAGAATGAGGGAAAACTTCAGTGTGAAGCCACAACAAGAGGGCATTCTTCCATGCCTTCCTGTTCCAGCCCAGCTGCCTCATTTCCACCCTAACGGTGGCAGACGCTATACCCATGGGTAATTGAAAACATTTCCTCAAAAAAACCAGACTGGACTTTCCCCAGGTTAAAAGTCCTAGATATCAACCAAATAGCTGATCCATATAATAATTGAGGAGCTACCCTGGCATTGAGAACTTTAAAGGTCGTTACCTCCCTACCAGGACCCTTCCTTAAGAGGTAGTGTAGAATTGTTGTAGCCGTACCTGTTGCTTTATTTAAAGCCGCTTTAGCATGAGCCTCTCAACTGCCCGTCTTACTTAAGGTGTGTCACGGGTTGGAGGTCCGCACCCCCACTTTACCGGGTTTGAGTGACTCAGTTTCCCTCACTCACAGCCCACTTGAATAAGTTTTTTCTCAGGCTGATTCAATCCTGCAGCAGGGACAACTCCTTTGTCACCCAAGGGTCCGATCCTTCCCATTCACAGACTCTTTAATCTCTGGGTTCACAAGAGGTTGAAAGCCCTTGTTGCTTACTTGTGTTCCAATGTTAGACACAGACACTTCTTCATAAAGATAAGAAGTCAGTTTATTGATTTACATAAGCAAGATTGTTGATACAGAGTGGTTACTAGAAATCAAAGGTAAATATAACGCATTCCTATATCTATACTGGTTGAGTTCCTAAATAAAGATCTTACCCCACAAGGTCCATAAGTTCTGGTTCAGTTGGTAGAAAGCAAAATCATGCCTCTCAGTCCATGGCTTCCAGCCTTGCTTGCTGGCGAGATGCAGGATGCAGATGCTCAAGATGACTCTGACCAAGCGATAGCGAAGATGACTTAATGGCCCTCGCTTAAGTACCTTTCATGGTCTCTTTGTTTTGGCTTTCCTGTTCATGAGCCTGTGTCTTTCCTCACGTAGCCAACCCCGGCAAACATGAAGGTCCATTTGCATCTCCACTGGGTTCTGTCTGGCTAGGGTTCCCACATACACATTCTTTTTATCTCTTCATATAATCTGAGGATTTAGAAAAAATTGAGGAAAAATACTGCAGCCACCTCTCACTGGGTATTATATCCAATCTGTCCAGACTATATCTCCTGGGGTTTCATTTAAGATCCTCCAGAAGGAAGCCAAATCTTTAGTCTGGGCTGCAGCATATCATTTCTCGCACTGCTTAGTTTCGTAATGCCCCTTTTTCCCCTTTATCAAGCTTTTATATTTCTGTTTACAATTTATAAGGTCCGATAGAGAAATCAACATTGTGCCAACTCTATATTTTTTATATAATTTAGTTAGTTCCTTCCTGGCTTCTTTACACTTGGCATCAAACCAGGGGGAATTTGAAGTCCCCTGGCCAGAGCCCATAGTTTTAGGTTGTTTAGCTAATAATGCTCTAAAAAGATCTACTGAGTACAACAAAAATAACTATCCCAAATGGAGGACAGGTTCCCAAATAGAGGTAAATACAAAATTTAATAAAAGGTAGTACAATAAATACTAGGTCTAAATTATGTCTGTATAGCCACAAATATTGGCAGTAACATGAAGGATCTAACCATGAATATCATACAGGCATTGGAAAATTAGCTGGAGCATACCTGAATTAATCACAAGGTGTAAGTACAGATGCAAACAGGAGAAAGCAAATACATTGGGGAAACCCCATAATCAGTACAAATATAAAGACAACGCTGAGCAAAAATAAAGATGACCTGGCTGCAAGCGCCAGGTGTAAGCCCAATTGAAACCAGCATCACAAAAGATTAGCTAAATCCGACGTTTCGCTGTGACTAGCAGCTTCTTCAATGGATAATAGCGATATCTGCGCTGTGTTTCAATGAGCAAGTAGCTCGTAATGAGCTCAGATGACCCCGAACGACAAAACTCCTTTCTAAAGTGAGAAATGATAAAGGATCCCATCAGGTTAGATACATCAATAATTGGGCAAGTGCCAGGATTCAACCCTCAAAAAGGTTCTCATTCCAAAGCAAATTATTTTTTGCAAAGCCCATCAGGTTAAATACATCAATAATTAGGCAAGTGCCAGGATTCAACCCTCAAAGAGGTTCTCATTCCAAAGCAAATTTTTTTTTGCAAAGTCCGCCCAGGAGGCAGAAGCAAAGGCTCACAATAAGGAGCCCCAGTACAAACACAGGGGTTTCTGAAAAGGCAATGCATTGCTAGGTACCCGTGAAGGCTACATCAAAGGAGCAATTTATCATGCACTCACCTACTTTACTGTTGATAGCGTTATAACAAACGCAAGTAAATGCTAAACACTGGAGGCCTCTGTGGATTGCCAGCGGGGGGGAGGGGGAAGGACAGAAAAATAATTATACGAGGGTTAGCAACTTGAACTAGATATAATGAAGCAAAAACGTGCTCATATAAACCCTCAGGAGGGGTAAAATACACACCTCAGATACTGGTAGGGAATATCCCCAAATCCTAAATGGAGGGTCTCCTCGGGGAAAGAGCACAGGCTATCTGGTACAGATGGAACAAACTAACTATCATTGAACCCGCCATCTTAGATGTCCTCCTTGACCTCTCTGCTGCCTTTGACACTGTCGATCACTCGCTCCTCTTGGACTCCCTTTACTCTTTGGGCTTCTGTGGCTCTGTCTTTGACTGGTTCTCCTCCTACCTCTCTGACCGCTCCTTTAATGTCTCCCTCCCCGAGTCGACCTCCCCCTCCCTTCCCCTCTCGGTTGGGGTTCCCCAAGGTTCTGTCCTTGGCCCTCTCCTCTTCTCTATCTACACCCGGTCCCTTGGTGAAATTATTGCCTCCCACGGGTTCCAATACCATCTCTATGCTGATGACACCCAACTCTATCTCTCTACCCCCTCTCTCTCCTCCTCTGTCCGCTCACGCCTCGTCGACTGCCTCTCTGATATCTCCGCCTGGATGTCCCGACGCCAACTCAAACTGAACATGGCCAAGACTGAACTCCTCATTTTTCCTCCCTCCCCCTCCTCTCCCTCTGACCTGACCGTCTGCATTGACGGGGTCACCATCCGTCCTGTTCTCCGTGCCCGCAGCTTGGGCTTCATTTTTGACACGCACCTCTCCTTTAAACCTTACATTGACTCTGTGGCCAAATCCTGCCGATTCGCTCTCCTCAACATTGCCCGCATTCGCCCCTTTCTATCTGTCTCCTCGGCCAAAATCCTTGTTCATGCCATGGTTATCTCTCGCCTCGACTACTGCAACCTCCTCCTTGCTGGCCTCCCTCGCTCCCACCTGTCCCCCCTTGTGGCGATCCAAAACTCTGCCGCCAAGGTCATTCACTCTGCCCGTCGCTTCGACCATGTGACGCCTCTCCTCCTCTCCCTTCACTGGCTCCCCCTTCCGGAACGTATCCTGTTCAAACTCCTGGTTTTCACGTTCAAATCGCTCCATGACCAAGCTCCCCCTTACCTCTCGGACCTAATCGCCCTACGCGCTCCTGCGCGCGCTCTCCGCTCTTCCGCTGTCCCCTCCCTCGCTCTCCCTCGCTTCTCCTGCTCGCCCAACCGCCTTCGTCCCTTCTCCCTCGCTGCCCCGCATGCCTGGAACTCCCTCCCTGCCGACATCCGCCTCGCCTCCTCCCTCCGCTCCTTCAAATCCCTCCTCAAGACCCACCTTTTCCATGCTGCCTTTCCCAATGCCCTCTAGTCTTTCCCCTTGCTCTTACTGTCAGCCCTCCTCTGCTGACTGCTGCTACCGACCACCTTGTAACCAAGCCAAGTACACGCACCTGAGACTTCGCATCCGCCTGAATGTTTGTTTGTCTTCTCCCATGTCTCTCCCGCTGTCCCCTCTCCTTGTCTCCCCCTCCTTGTCTTTTAGATTGTAAGCCACAGGTAGGGACCGCAGCTGATTGTATGTTCTGTACAGCGCCAGGTTGTTACTGGCGCTTTATAAATGTTTATTAATAATAATAATAATAATAATTAGATATAAAGCAGACTGTGCCGGGCAGGTGTGGCTTGTTGCCCCTATTTATGACTCAGTCATTTGTAACTCAATCCCCAGTGAAGGTTAAATCTAGTGAATGCTAAGTGGTAATATAGCCTCCTAACCTAGTTATATTCACAGAGAAGGCCCTGATCTAAAGACATGGATCCAAACAGGAGAATTTAGACCAATCATGAACCTACAGCCCCTAACTAAATAATAACATCTAATGAGTCATTTAAGCTACGTGGCACAATAGTATCTAATGTAAATATCCAGAATGTTTCTCTGGATGATAATATATCGGAATTAAAAGGGGGGGCCTGTTTCTCAATCCCCCCAAATGTAAATTCATTATTATTCATATGGTGTGTATTGAAATGATCTACCAAAGACGCCGCTGGTGTGCGCATTTTAAGTCTGCTCCGATGTTGTTATACGAATCTTAAGGGGCTTAGATGTCTTCCCAATGTAAACCTTATTACAGGGACATTTGATAGCATATATCACCCATGGGGCACTACAATTTATAAAATCATTTATCTGCAAATTTTTCCCATGGGGACCCAACAAGGTTTTGGCTTTTAAACTATGCACACAATTCATGCAATGACCACAGGGGAAGTTCCCTACAATCCTCCGTTGGTCCAACTGACAAACTAATTTAAGGAGATCGTCTAGACCTATGACTGGGACTGCCAGCAGTGGTGAATCTTCCTCTGTTTCAGATTCTTCAGACACCTCAGTGAGTCCCCATGAGTATTTTTACGGGACCGCAGGGATGTTTTTCCACAAAGAGTAAAATGGGAATGCAGGAGGAAGGATCCTTGGCAACTCAGCTTTACCTCTCTTTTTCAGCTGACCCAGACCCTGCTGTCTCATTGCTATCCCAGTGTCTGGAGGCTGTGGTGGAGTGGATGCGGCAGAGCAAACTGAAGCTCAACCCCAATAAGACGGAGGTGATGGTGGTGGGGAGGGTGAGGGAGGTGTCAGCCCCCCTGATTGGGGGGGGGCTTCGTCCTCTTATAGCTCAGCAGGTTCGGAGTCTGGGGGTGGTGTTGGACTCGAATCTCCGCCTGGATCAACAGGTGGAGGTGGTGGCGAAGGCCGCCTTCCGCCAGTTGTATCTAGTGCGGAGGCTGCGTCCATACATCTCCAGGCCGGATCTGGCCTCCCTCATCCATGCCTTCGTTACCTCGAGACTGTACTACTGCAATGTGCTCTATGTGGGGCTGCCCTTGTTCCTGGTTCGGAGGCTGCAGCTAGTGCAGAATGCAGCGGCCCGGCTCCTGATGGGGACGGGTCTTTGGGAGCACATAACACCAGTGCTCCGGACTCTGCACTGGTTGTCAATAGTGTGCCGAGCCAGGTTCAAGGTATTGGTATTAATCTATAAGGCCCTTCACGGTCTGGGCCCCTCGTACCTCAGGGACCGCCTCACCCTCTGTGCCCCAGAGCGACTTCTTCGGTCTGCCGGGGGTGCCTTCTTAGAGGTCTCCCGTGTTAAGCGGGGGGCTCCAATGAAGAGGGCATTCTCGGTGGCCGTGCCGTGCCTTTGGAATTCCCTCCCGGAGGAAGCTCGCCTAGCCCCAAGCCTTTTGACATTCCGGTGGGCTTGTCAAACCTGGCTGTTCGCCCAGGCCTTTGGGGAGGAGGGGTGGGTTAGGGTGTTGGCTCTCCCCTACCATTACTTTTCTGTTTTCCAATCCTGTTTTAAGTTTAAATTTATTGTGTTGTTTTAACAAATGTTTTTACTGATTGTTTTTATGAAGTTGTACGTCGCCCCGAGATGCCGTAGATATGGGGGGGCGACTTAGAAATGTTTAAAATAAAATAAAAATATAACTAAACAAAAATTAAAAATCTTTAATCAGTTCAAAAGGGTGCTGTCTGGTATTGAGGTCGATGTATTAACGAAGGGCTTAACATTTGTGCCCACTAATCTTTATAACTGATATACAGTCCACAAAGAGGTCTTTGAACTATTCCGGAAAATTCGTTGAAAACATTTTTTTTAAAGATTCCTTTCTTAGTGATATGGACCCAAGACCCTGCAGTATCAAATCCCGTTTTTCCCCCTAAAATCAATATAGATAGGGCAATACCTATTTTTGAAGAGAAGATCTTGAATGAAATTCGTATTTTAGAAGATTCCCTCCCCAAACCAACCTTTTTGAACCTTACTAAGGATGAATGATCTGCACTGTGTTCTTTAAGGAATGACAAATCGAGTGTCATTAAAAAAGCAGACAAGGGGGGTGGTATTGTAGTGCTGGACCGTGGGGACTATATCAAAGGATTTATGGTGGTTCCCAAACTTTTTGTGACCAAGTACGCCTTTTCAAATTCCCAATGGGAGAAGGTTCTTGCCATTGAGCAGGCAGGTTTTCAGAGGGGTCACTCAACGATTGACCAGGTACTGATTCTCTCCCATTTGGTGGAAAAATATGTAAAATTGAATGGCAAGCTGTTTGCAGCCTTTATTGATATAAGGGCTGCTTTTGACTCAGTCAACCGTTACTGTCTTTGGAAAAAATTAGAAGCTTCTTCGGTGGATAGGAGGCTGTACTATTTAATCAGGGCTCTCCATACCAATAATACGTTGCAAGTAAAGTTTGATCAGGCAACTAGTGAATTGACATGTGAAATACCTGTCCGAGTCGGGGTAAGGCAGGGGTGCACGTTGGCCCCTAGTCTATTTAATTTCTACCTCAGTGACTTGGTACCGATAGTTTCTTCTGATGAGTTTATTCCCCCATGCTTGGTAACCAGGGCAATTGGAGCCCTGTTGTATGCCCTGACAAGAATAGGGTTGGTGAAACAGGTCAGAGCTGTCCTAATTTTTTGTACCGATAGCTCTCTTCAGTTCAATTACAGTAAAACCAAAATTATGGGGTTTTGGTCAAAGTAGGAAACAATACAGCTGGAAGATAGGCCACCAAGAGTTAGAACAAGTTAATAGTTTCCAATATTTGGGAATTACACTGGATAGAAGGGGCAATTGGGCTCTTCAGGTCAAAATAGCACTAAACAAGGCCAGGGGCACAGAGATGGCAATTTTGAGCTACTTCCAACGAAAAGGGATGGGGAGGGAGATCATGACGCTGAGGGTGCTGCGGTCTGGGCTTTGATTTGCTCAGTTGACCTTAATAGTCTTCAGTCAACGCTGTTGCGTAAGCTTTTTCACTTACCTGCCGGGACTCCTTCGGTGGCTCTCAAGCTTGAGGTCAGAACAATAAGTTGGAACATGAAGGTGTTAAAATATGCCCTTTCATTGTGGATCCGTGTGGAACTTCACCCCCAGACTGAGATGTTCCTTTTGTTAGCGAAGGATAATTTTCAATCTTCCTGGAGAAGTAAGCTAAGGAATAGAATAACCCATTTGGGCTTTTCGGTTGACTACTTCTCCAAAGGCCTTAGGGCAGTTAGGAGTGAACTTCTCGCAAGGATCAATGATGTTGCAAGGCAGGAGGACATTGCCAAAGCCAGGAAAGTACTCTTTTTGCGTAACTACCTGGATTTATTGCCCGCTGTGGGGAATATGGCCACTTATTGGAAATTGGATATGCCCTCTGCTTTGGGGAGGTGTTTATTTATGGCCCGCCTGAATGTTTTTCCGTCCAAAGTTACTGAAGGCCTTAGGGACATGATACCTTTCAATGAACGTCTTTGCCCTTTTGATTATCTTCAGGTGGAGACGCTGGCCCATGTTATCCTAGAATGTACTTTGTATGTTAAATTGAGACAACAGTTTCTCCAATCCTTTTTGGACAAACAGCCGGGAAGAGTTAACTCTGAGCTGTTACAGATGTTGTTTTCAACCCAGGACTATGCCCTGTTGGGAGATTTGGCAAAATTCTTATATAAAGTCATTAAGGTGCGGGCAGCCTTTCTGGATTTTCAAGATTATAATTGTATCAATTAATCGCTACTTTGTGGATTTATGTGCGTAATTTCATATTGTTTTAATTTAATTTGCCCAGTTTAGAATTTAATGTTAGATACTGTGATTTTTATAATTGTATTTTTTTATTTTTTTTCTTAGCTGGGTTTGATTTGAAATGGAAAATTTATATATTTAAGTACTTATTATATTATTATGCTAAGACAAATGTTTTGTATGTTCAGGCGTAGTATTTATATACTTTGAGGTAATGGTTATTCCACGCCTGGTCTTAGGGTTGTAATTCTTTTTGACCAATAAATTGATTGATTGATTGATTGAATTTCCCAATGAGCCGTGGACCCCCACCAAATTTACATAAATTGCATAAGACACACCCCTAAATTTGCATACTACAACAAATGAATGTAAGCATTTGTGAAAAGACTAAAACTATGGGAGATTCAGAGCGAGCCCCACCACCCCCCGGCTGCCCTCTCCTCTGCTCTGCTGCTGTCACATGGTGCCAGGGAGGTGGGCGGCGGGCAGGTGATGCTGATGTCCCGCAGCCCAGTCCAGCAGCCACAGCAGGTGGATGTGGCTCCTTGCTGCTACAACTTTCTGTGGATTGCTGCTGGCTCCTCCGGTTAAGTAGGGTGGGAGAGAAGTGGTCTCTCTCCTGCCAGGCTGCATGCTGCAGCCCCAGGCTCGTTGGGCTGGGCTTGCAGACACACCCCTCCCAGGAGCGAGGCAAGCCACACTGCAAAGTTCGCTCCCACTGCCTGCTTGCAGCCTGCATCTGCTCGTTTTTTAAACCCACTTCTTTGAACGGATTGCTGAGGGCAGAAGTACCTTAAACTTCTTCTGCTTGTGTCAGTAGCTGAGCGTGGAGTCTGTGCCATGCCGACACCGAGCCTAATCACCGTGCCGCGCGGCTCAGCAACACAAAAAACAAAAAAACAACCCCCCACAAGCAGGATGCAAGAGGAGGCCCGCGAACCCCCTGAGGGTGTGTTGCGGACCCCAGGGGTCCGCGGACCACAGTTTGGGAACCAATGTGTAAGGGAAGATTACAGACTATTGAATTCTGACCCTACTGACTCACTTAAATGTGAAATAATAAAGACCCTGCAAGAAGGACACGACAAGGGGTTGATTACAGATAAACAGCAAACAAATTTGACTTCTGTTTTCCAGCGTATCCCAACCTTTTATGGTCTTCCTAAGGTGCATAAGGGATTTAATTCGCTGCAATTTATACCAATAGTATTTGGATCAGATTCGATCCTGGAACCGTTCGCAAAGTATGTGATTTATTTCTTAAAACCTGTTGTAGAACAGTTTTTTTCACATATTAAGGACACAACACACTTCATTACCATTCTTGAGGACATAGATTTGGGACACACGGGGCTTATCCTGGTTACTATGGATGTGAAAGCACTTTATACCAGTATACTGCATGATGAAGTGCTCTATATCTTAAAGAAAAAAATTGATTTAAGATCAAATAAGAACCCCCCCACAGACTTCCTTTTGAGCCTTGGCGATCTCATACTTTCCAGAAATTACTTTGAATTTAATAATCAATTTTTTTTACAGTTAAAAGGGGTTAGTATGGGGAGTCCCTTGTCAGCTGAATTAGCAATACTCTTCATGGATGACTGGGAACAAAGATTTATTTATGACACAAACTTCAGTACTTTTCATAAATACATATATCTCTGGTATAGATATATTGACAATATTTTTCTGCTCTGGGAAAGAGATAAAGAATCATTAGATGCTTTTTTCACCTGGATTAACGGTTTACATAAAACCATTAAATTCACCATTGGATCGGATGACCATAGTATCAGTAGATCTACACATCACTAGAGACAGAGATAAATAAACAGAACCAGAACATATACTAAATTGACTGATCAAAACACCTATTTACAATATTACAGTCATCACCCCCACCACCTGGTGAGCAATATTCCTTTCGGTCAGTTTAGAGGAATCAAGAGGAATTGTTCGGAAGATTCTCAATTTAAAAAAGAGGCAGACGCCATGTGGCATCATTTTGCAGATCGAGGATACCCTAAATAAGTTATCCATCATAGGGTGTTTTCAGACGTTTCGGGGCCGGTTGGCCCCGTACCAAAAACAACCAAATCATCCCCCGTCGGGATGACCCCGTCACGCCGTATCAGACGTGCTGGGGGATCCCGGTGGGGAATCTGGGAGGGGGAGGGGCCGCGCGGCGCAACGTGCGGCCGCACGGCCCTGCCCAATTCACCACGGCCCGGGATCCCGCCGGTGATCCTGGGCCGTGGCGCCCGGCCAGACGTGATTTTTTTTTTGTCCCCGCGGGGATCACTTTCACTATGCTTCCCGGGAAATTCCCATGGCTCGCCCGGGAAGCGTGGTTGAAAATGACCCCATGTGGGTATTGACCGTGGTGAACATCTGGCGGCCGCCAAACAGACGTTCGAGGCACAGTGACCACAGGTGGGTATTCACCGTGGTTCACTGTGATCTCGTAACGTCTGAAATCACTCATAGTCTCCAGAAGGTTTTGTGCCTCCCTAGACGCACATTTCTAGCACCAGTTCCAAAATTAAATGAAAACTCAGATAGGATAGTGTGTGTTACAACATACAATAACTGTAGTAATATAATCAAAAATATTATTAAAAGACACTGGAACATGGTAGATCACATTGGGGGGTGTCAGTCCCCCCCCACTCTTTGCTTATAAATGCGGGAAAAACATCAGTGACACATCACCAGGGCAAGATTACCACCTTTAACCCAAAGGACTCTGGACCAACAGAGGATGGTAGGGAACTTCCCCTGTGGTCATTGCATGAATTGTGTGCATAGTTTAAAAGCCAAAACCTCTTTGGGTCCCCATGGAAAAAAATTGCAGATAAATGATTATATAAATTGTAGTGCCCCATGGGTGATATATGCTATCAAATGTCCCTGTAATAAGGTTTACATTGGGAAAAAATCTAGGCCCCTTAAGATTCGTATAACAGAACATCGGAGCAGACTTAAAATGGGCACACCAGCGGCGTCTTTGGTAGATCATTTCAATACACACCATATGAATAATAACAAATTTATGTTTTGGGGGATTGAGAAACAGGGCCCTCCCCTTTTAATTCCGATATATTATCATTCAGAGAGACATTCTGGATATTTACATTAGATACTATTTTTTAAAATTTGATTTATTAACGGCCTCAGCCAAAAACCACATACATTTTATACAAAAAATGAGATACTATTGCGCCACATGACTTGAATGACTCATTAGACGTTATTATTTAGTTAGGGGCTGCAGGTTCATGATTGGTCTAAATTCTCCTGTTTGGATTCATGTCTTTAGATCAGGGCCTTCTCTGTGAATATAACTAGGTTAGGAGGCTATATTACCACTTAGCATTCACTAGATTTAACCTTCACTGGGGATTGAGTTACAAATGACTGAGTCATAAATAGGTGCAACAAGCCACACCTGCCCGGCACAGTCTGCTTTATATCTAAGATGGCGGGTTCAATGATAGTTATTATTATTATTATTAACAAACATTTATATAGCGCCAGCAGTGTACCTGGCACTTTACAAAGTAATAAAATAGACACGGTCCCTGCCCCTAGGGCTTTCAATCTGAGAAGATTGTTAGTTTGTTTGTTCCATCTGCACCAGATAGCCTGTGCTCTTTCCCCGAGGAGACCCTCCATTTAGGATTTGGGGATATTTACCAGTATCTGCGGTGTGTATTTTACCCCTCCTGAGGGTTTATATGAGCACGTTTTTGCTTCATTATATCTAGTTCAAGTTGCTAACCCTCGTATAATTATTTTTCTGTCCTTCCCCCTCCCCCCCGCTGGCAATTCACAGAGGCCGCCGGTGTTTAGCATTTACTTGCGTTTGTTATAACGCTATCAACAGTAAAGTAGGTGAGTGCATGATAAATTGCTCCTTTGATGTAGCCTTCATGGGTACCTAGCAATGCATTGCCTTTTCAGAAACCCCTGTGTTTGTACTGGGGCTCCTTATTGTGAGCCTTTGCTTCTGCCTCCTGGGCGGGCTTTGCAAAAAATAATTTGCTTTGGAATGAGAACCTCTTTGAGGGTTGAATCCCGGCACTTGCCCAGTTATTGATGTATCTAACCTGATGGGATCCTTTATCATTTCTCACTTTAGAAAGGAGTTTTGTCGTTCGGGGTCATCGGAGCTCATTACGAGCTACTTGCTCATTGAAACACAGCGCAGATATCGCTATTATCCATTGAAGAAGCTGCTAGTCACAGCAAAACGTCAGATTTAGCTAATCTTTTGTGACGCCGGTTTCAATTGGGCTTACACCTGGAGCTTGCAGCCAGGTCATCTTTATTTTTGCTCAGTCTTGTCTTTATATTTGTACTGATTATGAGGTTTCCCCAATGTATTTGCTTTCTCCTGTTTGCATCTGTACTTACACCTTGTGATTAATTCAGGTATGCTCCAGCTAATTTTCCAATGCCTGTATGATATTCATGGTTAGATCCTTCATGTTACTGCCAATATTTGTGGCTATACAGACATAATTTCGAGCTAGTATTTATTGTACTACCTCTTATTAAATTTTGTATTTACCTTTATTTGGAAATCTGTCCTCCGTTTGGGATAGTTATTTTTGTTGTCCTGAGTTTATATACTATCCTGTGAAACCTTTAGGCTGACTAAAAAGGTCTACAACAGAATTGTAATTTTGTAACATTTGGACCTCCTGAGCATCCACACCCCTATTAGTCTTTGGCTCCTGCCCCATTATTACTCAACCTACAGTGTTAAGATTTTCTCCTAATAAAGGATTCCAGATTAATCTGGAGTAGTTCTCAGGAGTAGAAGAGCTTTTCTCTGGCGTCTGAAGCCCCACCTTATCTAGGGGGGCCTGATGGGCAAGGAGCAAGGTTAAAGGTAAATGGTCACTACATTGTGAATTTCCCTAAGGACTGGGACAGAAAAGTCAAATCCTGAGTAACAAGTATATAGTCCACTATACTAGCACCAGAGCACAAAATAAATGTAAATTCACCCTCAGAATTGCCCGGGGAGGAGCCATTAAGAGGGAACATGTTGTATTCTGTCAGAAGCTTCGCTAATGCCAATCCTGAGGTGTTTAATACCGTATCCTTGAATCTGCGCTGTTGTAAAGGAAAATAATTTGGACGTCCCACTAACAATGAATAAGGAGCTAGTTCTTTATTATTTGATCCCAATCTAGTATTAAGGGGTGAAAACAAACATGACGCTAACCATGTTTTAACCACTCTTGGTGGTCATTTATGCATGTTGCAGGGCTGCATAAGACACCAATACAGCCCTGCAACATGCATAAATGACCACCAAGGGTGGTTAAAGGGTGGTTAGCGTCATGTCTGTTTTCACCCAAGGTCACCTACTAGCAAAAATTGCCTTCTAGTTGATTTGCTCAACAACTCGTCCATAAAGGACCTGAGCTGGGACCAATAAAATTTCTAAATGATTTGGCATTTACAGGAAGGATATATACATTAATGATAAAAAACTTCATGGGACCAAATTTAATTTGTAAATTTATAGCGATGGGAAGGGAGTAACCACCTCAATTTTCAATCGATCAGATATCAAGCAGGCAATTCCCCCACGTGGACAGCCCTTAACTGCCGGGGCACTTGCTACAATTTCAAATACATTGTATCCATCAAAGCTAATGGGAGCTGTTGACCATGTCTCTTGTATTAAAATAATGTCAAACTGGCGTAAATAACTCTTTAAAAAAAAAGGGTCATCCTTTTTGGATCACCATCCTGCTATGTTCCAGGAGCAGATTTTACAGCCCGCGGGAGGAGATCGATTTAACCTTCAATCTACTAATTTAGGAAACCCAGTTCTAAGTATTTGGTCACTACCCCCTAGTAGCTATTCTCCCCACCACCACAAACCGTGACCGTGAAAGTGATCGAAGTACAGGGGGAAGGGGCAGAGGTAAGACAGTGGCTGCATTTATAGGAGATCACAGGGAACTCTTCTCCATGGAGTATTCTTTGTTATGGTACTTTGCATTGCATTTTAATTGTTCACATGATCCCACCCAATAATAGGTGTCCCATTATTATGCGTTGTTTTTTTAAAAAAATTCTTTTCAGCAATGCATTGTCCCCTCTAGGCAGACAGTGGGAATTCATCCCCTGAGGGGTAAATCACCTCTATTCCTCTCTGTAGCAATCAAGGCTGATTGATAATCTGGATTAATCCCTTCACATGATAAGGAAAATGCTGAAGAAGGATTTAGCCCAATTGTCAACCCTTCCTTTCTGGCTTAACTTTTTGAACATTAAGAACATTCCCCATCATCAGTCTTTCACACGATCAACAGTAAGGCAGAGGAAGCACTTTCATTTTATGTGAATGCATCCATCGAGACACGGTGTGGGCAGAGTGAGGCGAGGAAGAAGAGATAAATGTTGTTAGACATTAATTTTAACTTATGCAGATCCAGCTCACATTGGATCTGATGAAATCACCACGAGCATGTAGGTGGATGAATAGATGTTTAAGCTACATAATAGTCCCCTCCCACCAGCTGTCTCTTCCTGTGTCCTCGTTGGTGGGGGTGCCCCAATTTACCTTCTGGGAGAGAAGCACTACACACACTCCAGGCTGACCCAAGTTAGTGACTGAAGTGACAGCACCAGCAGGCAACATACAAGGGCTGCTTGTTCCTCTACCCCTGTCTGATCTAGGTAAGTCTAAAGCCGTCTCTTTGTATGTGGTTCCCTTTGAGGAGTCTATCAGGCAATTCAGATCCAGAACTGACTCTGCCCTCCCAACCAACCATTGCTTGGCAGGTGGCTCTTCAGATGATCTCACGGTGTACCGGTGGAGTCTTGAGGGGGAAGAGAGGGGGGAGAATAACCCTCTTTTTCATATTCTGGTCTATCTCTCACCAGGAAATTTAAAATTTGAAGTCCAGGGTTTGGGGGTGTGTGTGTGTGTGTGTGTTTTATTTTTTATTAAACAATTATTATTGTGGATAGTCTTATTATGCATAGAAACATCCTGTTTTTTCCCTGGTCTGGTTAAGTTCAATGATTTTGCATAGTAATGAATTCAACAAATTAACTGAGTTACCTCACCTGACATTTTTTTGCCAAGTGTGTGATGTGATAATGACCATTTAAAAAAAAAACATGGCTGGGGTGGTGGTCCGTGTTTACTGAGTGGAACAGCCACTGAGCACCCACTTGGGTGGAGTATGTGGGGAGGGATTCTGATGGGTGAATACCGTGGCAGCACCCATGCACTCCCCCTTCCATGGACCATGGGGGAGGGGGAAGCAGGCAGGTCTTTGTAATTGGCATGTCCCAGCTGAACGCTGGGGAACCTGGGCTCCCGAACATTCCTGGCCAGTTCCTGTGCTTTGTAAAGGTGGTTTCCCCACCCACAACGCCTCTGAATGGCGGGCCACTCAGCTGACATGGCTGACTCTGATGTTCAGATGGGCTGAGGATGCGTGGGCATCAGCTCCCCCCCACTTTTTTGTCTGCCCCCGCATGGCGCTCTGCGGCTTTTTCGCCAGTGCTCCGTGAGTGGTCAAGCGTGAGTGCTCTGTGGGTCACGGGAGCGTGTACCCACCAACACCACCTTCACACAGGCATTTGGGTGGGTGGTTGATGGGTGGACATGGGTGGCTGCGTCTCGTTTAAAAATGACCAATGCGTGATGCTTAGCAAACATTCCCAATGCTCTTGATTCTCCAAATTATGTTAGTTTCAGGGTCCGGTTCTGCTTACACTAAAGTTCATGGTTAAACTCTTATTAACTAAACAGACAAATAGACAAATAGAGACAAAATAGTATAATGATATCTTTTATTGGACCAACTCCAAAGGACTAAACTAACTAAACAGGGGACAGATATTTGAATACCCTAATGACCTCAGATGTTTTTTTCTTAAACATTTAGAGAGGCTCTGATATGCCACTGCTTGTGTCTTGTGTAGTTATTTACATTTGTCTGGAGCAGGTGAAACAAACAACTTTGAAATCAGAATTCTCCCCTGACACACAGACGGTAATCATTTATACCCTTTCCCCTAGATTAGATAATGGGGAAGCACTGGGGAATCGAACCTACAGACAGTGTATCAGAACTCTTCTCTATAACAAAAAAGGGACTAAAGTTTAGGATAGGATCCTGCTCTTAATGTCTGTGAGGTTGTTTTTTTTTGCCACTCACTTCAGTGGAAACAGAATGTCGGGAATATTGTGTTTTCTGTGGAGTAGAGCCCTGTCTTTAGCTGAGATTTTATAAAATAATATTTCAAATTTTTTAAACGAGATGGAGAACCAGTTTCCTATAAATTAACATAGAAGAATATTAAAGAAAATCCAACTCAACATTGGGTAAAAGCTAACAAGACAGTGGTGTGGTGGCTCCCCGACCCATCGTGGGTGGAAACGCACTTCCACCATTCCCCAGGAAAGCGAGCAGCTTGGAACAAATGTGCTTGTGACCCAGGCAGCCAGAGAGCTGTTCTGCCCTTCACCCCACCCTGGGTAGGGTGTGTGTGTGTGAACACAACAAAAGTACAGGCAACCCCATCCCCACTTAGCTCCCAGCCCCCTGCCACGACGTGCAGCCATGGCAAATGGGCATGGTGCCCCCTGCCCTGTGGTGGGGATAGGATGGGCCAAAGAAACATGCTGGCCTACGTTGGCACACGTGGGTGGTCCTTGGCCTGGCATCAGGCGCTGGGCACATCCCGAGCCAGCCACCTACCCGCCCTGGGGAAGTATTGGGCCCATATCTGGCAGTGTGGGGCCACACATGCGGGTGAGTCTCAGGCCAACGCAGGCCAGTGTCTCTTTTGTTTTTACCCATTGTCTTAATTCCTCATTGTAAGCAATAGAGTGCTAAGACTGGAAGACTGGGGTTTGTCTTTATTAATTCTGGTATTCTTTCCCTTGATTGCAGGCTTTAATGCTGTTTATATTCTGTATCATTTATCCGTGCAGCTACTCATACATTGGAAGTTTTACTGACACCAGAGACTAGTGAATTAGTTCTAGGTCCAAAGACTTTGTTAATAAATATTCTGACTAAATGGCAAAAACGTTGTTGGTGATCTTTGTGTGTTTGTGTCTATTACAGAGAAGGAAGGGGAGGGAGAGAGAGAGAAGGAACATTTAAAAATAGTTTAGGAGAAACAGAAGGTTTGTTTAGAAACTGACCAGCTAGAGGTTAAGTCAGGGGCACCTGCCCTCTAATGTTTGTCCCCTTTGTGGAGATACCTTGGAAGTTTGGTATATCAAATTACAGTTTCTGCTAAAGAGATTTTTCATTATCTCTTATCAGGATGACACTTGATGTTCCTGAAATGATTTTGTTTAAAAACAGGAGTGAATTTGGAATTTTACCTAGTGCTTTAACTATGCAAGACTGATTTTGTGTTTCAGCCATCACCCAATGAAGTCATGTTTCCTGACAGTGTGTGTATTTTATAACATAAGAAGCAATACTGATATGTACCACCTGGGTCAGCATGGAAGGCCCAATAATTGGTCTAGAAGGGATTACAGATTTTGTGTAACCAATCTAACTGCCTGGCCTACACGTATTGTGTGTTTTGTACTTACTGCTTTGTTAGTGGTTAAAAAAATACTCTTATAACAAGTTATTGCATTTATATGTATCTGTAAACTTCACACTAGACCTTTGGCAATGCATTTGTTTGCTTAAAATGCAAAATACCAAATCTATCTATCTATCTATCTATCTATCTATCTATCTATCTAGAATCATAAAATCGTAGAGTTGGAAGGTACCTCAGAGATAATCTAGTCCAAACCCCCTGCTCAATGCAGGAAATCCGCAGCATCCTTGACAGATGGCTGTCTAGCGTCTGTTTGAAAACCTCCAGTGAAAGAGAGCCCACCACCTCCCTAGGCAGCCTGTTCCACTGCCGAACAGCTCTTGCTGTTAGGTAGTTCTTCTTAATGTTTAGCTCAAATCTGCTTTCTTGTAATTTGAGCCTGTTGGTTCTAGTCCTGCCCTCAGGAGCAACAGAGAACAAGTCTGCTCCATCTTCTATGTGACAGCCCTTCAGATATTCGAGTCTTTACCCTCCCTTCCCAATAAGGCTCAGGGCAGCTTACAAAACACATAAAAACATATAAAAGCAACTAACCACCCACACCCACCAACCAGTTCTAACCCCTCCACTCAGTCACACCCAACTGTATCCCTGCCAGCCAGTGCCAAATGCCTGGCCAAACAAAAAGGTCATACATCTCTTTCGGAAGATGAGAAGGCGCAGGCTTAGACAGAGCCCCAAAGGGAGGGAGTTGCATAATTGTGAGGCAGCCAGGGAGAACGCCTCTCTGCATGCCCATGTTAACTTCCCGGGCAGTTGGTACTCACAAGATGGCCCTCAGCCAACCTTGGAGTCCATGATGGATGCACACATAAGGGAAGAGGCAGTTTTTCAGATACCTGGAACCCAAGCTGTTTAGGGCTTTATAGGTCAAAACTAGCACACTGAAATGTGCCCACAAAACTAAGACAGGGAGTCCTAAATTTTCAAAACTGACCAATGAGTAGCGACTTTGGAAGTCTGAACTGAGATCCCTTCAGAGGGCAGATGCTCAGCACTTTCTGAAAAATCAAGTGTTGGCAGGGCTTTTTAGCTTAGGCATTTGTTAAAATTTGCCCTGTGGCAGAGTTGCAATTATTTAATTAACTGAACTAAAAGGCCCATTTCGCAAGGAGTTACAAAATACTTAATTTGGAATGAGGCCAAATGCTGTAGTTATGATGCAATAAATATTTTAAGGTGTTAATGTAGTTTTTCCTAAGAGAAACAGAATTTATTACCTTTATGAAATGCAAAAGCTCTAGGAAGAGACATAAAAGGATTGTATGCTTTCACATTTAAAATAGTACAGAGAAGTCAAGTTTTGCAATGAGTGTGGTGTTTGGGGATCTGTTCCATTCCATTTAAAACCAGGGTCTGTTTAAATTTCCAGAATGGAAGATTAGTTTGTTAGCTGCAAATCCAGTCTTGCTCTTATGAAGTCAGTGAGAAAATGCCTATCCTCCAAAGTCATCTTGAACTTAGGTTTGCCTATTCCCAAGTGTTTTCAGGATTTGTAGAGTGAAAACGCAGAAGGCATGCAAAGCTTTTTTCCCCCCTCTTTTTTTTTTTTTTGCATACAGTTGTGTGGTGGTGGTGGTGGTAAGAGCTTTTTAGTTTCACTTACTTTCAATTAATTTATTAAGCATGTAAATTCCTGAGCCTAGTATTAAAAGTTATAAAGAACAATATTTATGTAGTTCATTTCTCCTGGCAGGAGTGTGGAAAGGCTGTTGCAGAACTGTTACCAACACCTCCTCCTCCCCCATCGCCTTCCTTTCTCAGAAGTCACAGAATCACAAGACTGGACGGGGACTCAAGGGCCATCTAGTCCCACCCCCTGCACCACCTGCCACACCCCAACTATCTGCACAGAAAAAATCCCACCAATAGCTACAAGTAGAGAAGTGGGGTGTGCGTGTGTGTCTGGACAGAAGGAAGAAATGGAAACAGAGGGATTAAAGTCTGGGGCAGGGCAGGCCAAGAGGGCAGGCCGTGTTTTGCTTCTAGGCACTCCCCCTCAAGGTCCCTCCCAAGAAGCTAGACACACTGCCCCTGGGACTCCTGTTCCCTGTTGGTCAGCTAAGGGAGAGGAAGAATCCCAGCAGCCAGCCCTGGCCTGGGGGTATAGAGGGGAAGTTGATGCTGTGAGGTGAGAAGGGAAGGACTTGCTCAGTGGCAGGTTCTCCATCTCATCCATGGCCCGGTGGGACCCAACACCAGTCTCCCCTCGCTAAACGCGTTCACTCCAATAAACAGCCTCTGTTTCACGCTTAATTGGGAATTAAACTAATGAGATATTTATGGCCCTTGGCTGTATTTTCCCACGTCCTTAACATGCTAGACCCCACTTCATACTCCAGAGTAAATCTATGCCCTTCTTGGCCTGTATTTAATCCCTTCCTGAAAGGGCTGGGACCTTCCTCCTCATTCCTTCCCTAAAGCTGCCTGGAAGCAGCACAAGGCAGCATTGCGGCAAGGCTGGCTGTGGGCACTTGCACACGTTACCTGGAGGAAGCTTCCATGAGGGCAATCACATCTCTGTTGTCACAGGAATTAGCACACTAGAAATGCAATACAGTAAGGTAATACACTAGAAATGCGCTCTTTTGCTTTTCTCCCATGAAAACACACATAACTGGGTCCCCAGATAGAGCCCTCATACTCACAGGTGTTTTCAATTGCTTTCACGGGGAAAAAAGTGGAATTGCACATTTCTACCTGTGCTAATCCGTGTGACGATAAATACACTATTGCCTTAATGGAATTTTCCCCCTTCCCAGGTAACGTGTGCAGTGCTCAGCACCAGGCAGAAAATCATCCACATGAACAAAGATAAAGGATGATCACCTTGTGAAAACAATAAGCCTTAGCTAATAATCATCTGCAAGGCAAGCTTGCCCTGAAAGAATGTATTTAATGAACAATTAGGTTATCGTTTATTAGTGATATTATAGTAGTGTATGTATAATGGCAGCTTGTTTCCTTGTTAAAATGTGCAGATGTGTATGGATTGGCTTGAACTCTGTTTAAACCCCATTTCACATCATGTTTCTTTTAAAGGGGTAACACTCTAATTTATTACAGAAGCCAGAAACCAAGTAATACAACCTCCTCTCTTGTCCATTTCCCCGGCACTAAGGGAGGCTTAGGTTTATTTTTGTCTTAACTAACTTTGTTCAAAGTGACCTCCGATCCAGCATCGTTGTTGAAGGCGTATGCTAATTCTGTCTTCCTGAAGCTTGGCTTTCTTGGCTTCTCTTATTGTAAACATGTGCATTCAAAGAGCAGAGCAGTCTTCGAAGAGATATTAGAAACACTGCTTTGTTTAAAAAAAAATAATAATGAAATGAAAGGTGGGACTTTTGCTTTTTTACTGCTCCAAAACAAACTGAATAGTAGCACATGTCAGGAGTTCCTTGTTGGTGGAGCCTCCTTTTAGGAGGGTGCCAGTTATTCCTCTGTGCACCTCCTTGATTTCGTATATTTCTTACCGCTTCTGCTAAGATCCATCTTAGCACAAGTGCTATTATTTACCAGACTGGTGATTTCTTTCCCCTTGAGTTGGATTTTTAGATCCCATTTGATTGCATTTATCTTTTCACCTCCCATCCCACCCCCATTTCTTCTAGCCCCCCCACCCCCCGCTTCAAAAAACCCAGTAATTTATTGCTCCACTGATCTGTTGCAACCCCATGAGGTTGCTTTAAAATGGAGACTATTCCTAATTGCACACAGTCGGAACTCCAGAATTAAAGCTTGCACAAATGGGGTAACTGAGAGTGAGAGCTTAGCTCAGAAATCAGTGGAGTGTCTGCAAGGGCCCACTCTATTGTATGTCTGGTTTGGGCAACAGGGGTCACTGGCTAAGTTGGTGTTCCACTGCAGCAGGAATTTATTGCCATCAGATAAGAGGGGAAAGTCAATACAATAAAGACCATTGGTAGTAGAGACAACAGATGGAATTTAAGTTTCTTCAGAAAAAACTTTGGAGTGCAAATTTTGAGGACATGCTCAGAATAAAAAGTAGACCCAGTGTTATGTTTTGGCTTCTTGAATAAAATGTGTTAAACTGAAAATGTTTTGTCAAAGCAAACCTAATGTCTGGCTTTGTATCAGTCAGCTATATTAATGCAATTCAAACTTTGCACATTGAAAACAAACAGTAGTCAGCCACCTTGTATATCTGGAATTTTCAATAAAAAACAACATTATTATTTAACAAGAAAAAATTATGGATAGCAACAACCCCCCACCCCCTACATGTTAACATTGTGGATAAATGAATGCTGATGTAGGAACCTTAGCTTTCGCACTCTTATTTTTATTTTATTTTAAAAAGCATAACTTTAATGTTACATTAACATAGTTATTTTGCAGTTAATTGTGTAGGTTTTATTTGAAAAAAGGATGTAAAAAGGAAGAAAAATCCTTAAAACATCATAATCTTTTAAGCTACCTTATTATTATTTTAAAAGAGGGCCTAAGCTTTTAAGCTGCCATAAATTCATAAGGTGACATACACAGTTAAGCCACCTTAAATCCGTAAAGTAGAATAAGCATTTATAAGCCACTTTTATATCCTCAAGGCAGCAAAAGATGTTAAGATGCTTTAAATCCTTAAGGCAGCAAAGTGCTTAAATCTCATTAATCCTTATGAGAGGGGAGAGGAGGATGGGAGTTCTGAAGAACTAAATGCAGAACACTAAGGTGCATGGCAAGAGACAGACCTTGTGGAACCAGGGGGACCCACACTGCTGTCGTGGGAAAAAGTGGACGCCTGGGTGCCACTGTGTCGATAGCCTATGACAACCAGGGCATCAACAAAGAGGCAGACAAGGTCAATGGATAAATCCCCCAGAGAGTTCTGGAATCTTATGGGATCCATTAGTCTGCAGGGGGTGGACCATCCTAACTGATCCACCACCCCGATGGGGGCAAAGGAGACCAGAAATATGGGCTCTCAGAAAGTAATGGTCTGACTATGACAACAGTGTTGTAACGATACCCCCAATAATCAGACCCTCTGTTTCCAAGCTGGTGCAGAACAAAAGATCCAGCATGGGTCCAGCCTCATATGTTGGGTCAGATATTATCTGGGATAGGCCCATTGTTATCATGGCGGCCATGAACTCCTGCTCTGCCCCCAAAAGTTCAGTCTTGGTGTGTACGTTGTTGAAGTCACCTAAAAGAATAACTTTGGGTCATCTCAGCACCATCTATGAGACTAGTTCGGCTAGAGCAGTCATGGAGTCTGCTGCACAGTGGGTGTTCAGTACACCAGCAGAATCTCTAGTCTATCCTGGTCCTCAAACACCAGGTGGACACACTCTATGTTGGATAAGTCAGACACCAGATACCTCCGACAGACTAGATTGTCTTTACAGACCACAACCACTCCACACTCCACCCAATCCTAGGGTGATACTGCACCGAGTAGCTGGCTAGCACCATCTGACCCATCACAGGTCCAGAGGCCTCTTCCAGCCAGGTCCATCCAGTAATGCATACTAGGTCAGTGGCTTCCTCTTGAATAAGATCATGAGTGATAGTTGTTTTATTCACCACTGACCTGCCATTAACCAGCACCAGTGACAGATTAGAGTATCCAGTGACCTCAACCCCCAAATATCCTGAGAGAGGGGGAGACGAAGACAGGGGAACAGGCACTGAGTGTCTGTCTTGGTACCCCATATGCCATTTCCTCTCCTCTCCCAGCATGACCCCAGTTGGTTCAACAGCTGCCCCAACAGCCTCCCCCCACAGAAGTCCCTCCTCCTCCTCTGGCTCTACAAGAAGCCAGAGGACATCTCCTGAATCTGACAGTCCCAGAAAAAGATTGGCCAGGCAGGCAAACAGGAAACTGCCTAACCCAAAGAACCTTGTATCCTGCTCTCACCAGAGGGGTATAACACATCTTCCCTGGAGCCCCTCCTATAATAAAACCCCTGCCCATATCCCCCCTCTCACTGGGAGGTCATGTCACCATCTCCCCACATGCCTGCACCCCCCTCACTGGGAGGCCATGGCACAACCAATCTGCTTCCCACCCTTGTCCATACCCCCTCACTGTGGGGCTGTGGCACCATTCCCCACATTTTATTGTATTTTATGGTTTTATTGTTTTATGCGCGTTAATATTGTAAGCCGGCCTTGGCTTCTTGGAGCAGGAGGGTGTGTATGTATATTAAATGATTTTATAAATAAATCAAATAAATAAATAAATCTGAGCTCCCATACCTACACACCCCTCTCACTGGGGGGCCATGGCACAACCCATCTACCGCCCACCCCTGCCCATACCTCCTCCCACTGTGGGAGGCATGAAACCAGCACCCCGTGCCTAACTTCCACCTCAAGAAACTCCACCCGTATGCACCTCGCTAAAAACTAGTAATACGCAAGGGGGGGAAGGCTAATCCAGCTGGCTGTTGAATGGCAGCCACACAGCGGCTAGCCTTTGGCAGCCGTCTTTGACAGCCACCGCAGGCAGTTTGCGTAAACAAGTGCAGTAATTATACCAAATACATTACATTGCTTTTTGTAAATTGTTACAAGTATATATTTGCCGATAATTCATGATACGTGGCTACATAAAGTGATGAACTCTTAATGCTCATAACATGCTTTTCTGTACTATGTGCGTGTATTACTTACAATTGGATTTTGAGTGGATTTATTTTATTTACGCACCATCAAATTGTGCATTAATGCCGTGGTTTTCAAACTGAGTGGCACAGAAGGGATAAGGAACACAGCTGGCCAACACCTAACTTCTCTCTGAGTGCGTTAGGTAGAATCTCCAAAATCATAGGGTGACAAGGGAAAAGAGAGGGTGTTTTCAGACAAGCAAGTTGAGTGGGTGGGGTGGGGTCTGTGGCTGCCACGTGGCTCTGCCATAGAGCATCCACACATGGGGAACGAATCAAATGGGCAGCTTCCATTGTGGCTACTGTGGCCACAGAGGCAGCTGCTGCACGTTTGGCTTGCTGTGCACGGCAAATCGCTCTGGATTTACCCGCATGGTTCGGTGAGTGGCTGAGAGCGGGTGCTCTGTGGTTCACAGGAGCACACATCTAGCTGCTCCACCTTCAGATGGGCAGTTGGAGTCATGGCCCACGGGTGGCCATGTGAGGTAGCATCTCATCTAAAAACACCCTAGTCAAAGAACAATGAGGAGAGTGAGGGGAAGCAATAGGAAGGGAAGAAGGGGGAGAAGAAGAGAGGGAGCAAGGTGTGTGTGTAGTGACATTGGTGGCGGGGGCTCAATTACCACAAACAAGTAGAATGGGTAGTGCAGATCTAAAACGTCTGAGAACCACTGCAGCAGTTCATCGGTTGTGGATCTGTGTAAGTATATGATTGATTCCCTGCATCAACCTGCCTCCCTTCTGGTGTTTGTCAGTTTTATTTGTCCTAAATTCATAGGAATAGTGGCAATGTATTACTGTTTATACAGCATCTATATAGCTTTACTCAAGGGGCTTACTCAGAGGGTGAGGCCATGTGAATGGGCGAGGGCCCAATCCCTGCCTGGCCTCATGGCAGGCAATAGCTGCTGCCAAAGTGCAGGGAGGGGGAAGCAGGGTGAGCTGTCCCCTGTTGGATCTGCCACCATGGCAGGGGCGGGTCACGGTGCCAGCCAAATGAGCACGTACCTGTCCCTGTCCTACCTCCCTCTCCCGGCTGGATCAAAGTCCCGCCCCTGGCCGCAATGTGGCCATGAGTGACGGGCTCCAGTGCCCACCGCTTACAGCCCTGCCACAGAGCTTAATACATGGTGGACAGATGGGGCCTGGGCACACAGTTTGCCCCACCCCGGGCAGCCTTCCCCATGCCAAGGCTGCTCTGTGACACGGCCTTGGAATTTTTCTGAGGATGTGTCATGTAGCAGGATACTGGTTGCTTCACTCAGGGCGGGGGTGGGGACATCTGGCGGCACACATGCACTGCATTGCGTGGCCAAGCTGCCCAGGGAGGGGTAAGGCTACTCAAGGCATGGAAACCTCCCCTCCCTGTCTTGTCTGGCTGCACCCAGGATGTTTTTCTCCAATCTCATCAGTGAAAGATTTCATAATTTGAGCATGTGTTCCTTTCCTGGAGATGGCTTAGGAAGGGGAGGAGTCTCTCTGATTGAGCTCCTTTAATTTAATTTTATTTAATTTTGCTTTAAAAGTATTTTTCTCACTATGAAATGTAGGATGGGATTTTGAAAAGTACTCTGTCCTTGACTTCAGCTAGAACAGAGATAGACAATGGTAAAAAGCTTCCACTGACTTAAATGCAATCAGAATTAGGCCTGTCCTAAAAACTTCCCTCTGACTGTTTGATTTGCTGGTGCAAACATATTTTTGTTTTATACTAAAGTTGTGACACATGTACTTTGTAAACTGCTATGACTGTTTTCTGTGTGCTATATCTTTAATTTTGATAAGATCTGTGCCTGGCTGCCAGTTTGTGAAGCAGAGTTGGTGTATAGCTGCATGGCAGGCATATTTATTTTGTCGCAGAACCTTTACTTTTGTTCTTTCTTGCCTTGTTGTTTTGCTTCACTGAAAATAAGCCATTCACACAAAACGTATAATCAGTTTGTGTGTATGGAAAAGCCAGTTGAAGCTACTTTAGTATTTTAGTCAAATTAAAGGTATTGCACATGAATGAAATGAAAGGCATTTCCTGGAGGTTTTACAGCTTCCTAAAGCAACCACAAATTCCAGCTAGTGTTAATGTAGCAAAAAAAGCATATGTAGAGCATCAGACTAGAATGAACTTAAACACCAATTACCATTCAAATAACTGTGGCTCAGCTCTTCTTCCAGCACTCTGTCACATTGTAGCAGGGTCCTTAGTTAGATTAAAGGATCATATTGCATCTGGTCTTTCTAAACAAGTCCTCCAGATTTTTGGAGGAGGAAGAGAAACATTCATTTGATGTTACCACTGATTTTAAAAAATAATTAAAATGAGAGTTAATATTCTGTGAGACACAAAGACAAAAGAGAAAAAAATTAACTGTCAAGACTGAAGCTGTTTTTAGATGATCGCACTGAAATGTTCTTAGATAATGGTATGACTTATAACAAAATGTTTTGTTCTGTTTAGAAACTATACTAAAACATTCTAAAACATTCTATGAATTATGCGTGTAAACGTCTACAACGTTTTAGCATTATGCTAGTATTATGCTCAAAACATTCTATTTACACAGTTAAAATGATTGCTCTGCAACGTTTCTGACTTAAAACTTTTCAGTAAAACCTGGAAAATGGTGTTTTAAAAAAATGTTTTCACTGCTTACATGATCATATTCAAAATGTCATAAAACAGACTAAAACGTTTTTAATATATCATATAAAACACACTAAAGATAAGCCTTTATTCTAAGAATTAAGAAAATATGACTAATTACTTCTTTGTGTACATAAGGAGAGATGTGTGCACAAATTTCTCCTTCGGTAAACTTTGTGGCCACTAACTTTTGTGTCAATGGTTAGCATTTAATGACTATAGTAAATGAAGTAACACTTACTAAGTCAGTATTAGCTCCTGTATCTTAATGTTATACTTTAAAAAACTTTCCCCCCCCTGTACTAGTCATTGGTAAAATTAAATAATCTCTTATAATGTAATATTGTAATGCTGCAAGTACGCAGAAAAATGTATGCAAAAGGTCTTTTGCTTCACAATCATTACACAAGTAGGAATCTTTACGTTTTTATTTTAAATTCTGAAAGAAAACTATTTAAATTATTCACATGGCCGTTAGGCCACTTTCTAATGTGCGTTAATACACACCTGTTGATGCCACGCGAAAGTCCGGGACTCAAAAGATGTGCAGCTTCCGTCTCATGAGAAGGGTGGAAATGCAGATCTTTGCCTGAAAACATGTGCATCTGGCAGGGTACGGAAAAGGTACTCTGCCAGATGCTGGCAAAGATCCACATTTCCGCCTTTCTCACGAGCTGGAAGCTGTGTGTCTTTTGAGTCCTGGACTTCCCTGTGGTGCCAATAGGTGTGTATTAACACAAGTGAGAAAGTGGTTTTAGTTTGAGCCTATAAAACTCCAGATTAATCAATATGAGGACAAGTAGACCTCTTTTAACATATTTCGTTTACTTGTTAAATGATGGGGGTCTTCAAGAAATGAGAGAGCCACCTGGTGGACAAGAGGGCCTGCACCGGTCAGGAGATAAATGTTGAGAGAGAAATGTTAGTCAATGACATGCCATACCTAGCTATAGAATCTTCCCAAGTAAGCAAACTAGCCAAAAGTGAGTACAGTTGGCCTGAATCTGGTCCCCCTTACACCAGTAACTCTGATTACAATTATGTGTCTCCTGAATTACACCAGCAGGAGAGGACAATTGCCCATGTTCTTAACCTTCCAATAGAATTGTTTGGCTGATAATACTTGGGAGAGAGGTGAGGTTGGCCCTTCAACTGCTGTACACAACTATTATTATTATTAGCATTTATATAGCGCCAGTGATGTACCTGGTGCTTTACAAAAAACTGATTAGTTCTCTTAAAAACTGGAAAACTACAGGTTGACATCCTCTTATTTCTGAAGGTCAAAAAAATCTCTGTCTTTCCAGCTGATGGCACAAAAATGTAGCATTCTTTCCTTTTCCTTTTCAAAAAGGCACTAGCCATGAAAACACTGTCACAGAATGTGAACTTTGCAGACACCTGGGAGCCATTGGCACCCAGAAAACTGAGGCTGATTTTTTTGTTGGTTCCTGGAGTTTGATCTGAAATTTCATGCCCTGCACTGTTGGTAACAGACTATTGAATGAATTAGAAATTAAAACTCACAATTATGCTTTGTTTGTACTACAGCTTCTAAAAAGTCTCCAATTCTGCTAAAAAATGGAACTGAATAAGTGTAACTGTGGTCAGATAAAAAAAATGGAACTGAACAAGTGTAACTGATGGCAGATATTTGCCCTTAAATTAAATGTCAAGCTATAGCTGGGTGGGGATGTCGTGGCTGATAAGGCTGATTTAATTTATAGAAGATGTGGATTTGGATATTATCTTCCCTTTTTCCCCCCTCACTCCTGCCACAGCAATATTCTCAGAATTGCAGTCCAGTTGGGAGAACAATCAAATACCACATAGGCATTATTTGCTTGCAATGAAAATATTATCACAGTAATTTTTAATTTTATTTATAATAGTGTTAATTTATGGCTTTACTGATATTTTGTTGCAGAGTTGAAAATTGCATCCATACATCTTGATTAGTTCCAACGAGTGTGGACATAAACAATGATATATGAAATATGAGGGAAGAACCTCTTGGTGGCGCTTGTGCACATAATTTCTCCTACATCCAATGAGATCAGCCAATTGATTTTCAATATATGTTACTACTGTCCAGACTATTGTGGTATTGGCCTTTTGGACTGAATCCTTAGAACTAGTCTAATCAATTTTCAGTGTACTAAAAACATCTGTGCATTTCAAAACCTCTCTGCCAGACTGCTGTACAGCTCTGGTTACTACTGAATGGAACAAAAAGCATCAGAAAATTTATACCGTCACCAGTGTCCCTTTTTTGAGTTTAAAATAAAAATGTAAGGAATTACAATTGGTGTAATGAATGTGCAACAAAATATACTTTGTATGGTTCAACAGATTCTTTTTTTTCTATTTATAGACAAATTTTGCTAGTTGTCATTTAATATTTAGAGAAATATTGTTAGTGTTTATTCCAAATCGTATGTAATCAGCATTGTGATACATTTCATAATACCTGCAAAAATGGATATTGTTTGCTACTTTAAAAAATAAGTCTATAGTTATTTGCGTTTTATTGGTTGTATATTAGCCAAAGATGGTGGATATGATACTCACTCTGTTGAAGTCAATGGGAGTTCTGCCATTGACTTCAGTGGAGTCAGAATTGCTCCCAGAGTCTTGTGTTTAGGAGCACTGTCACTTCCTGCCAGTTGGATTATTTTTAGCAACATGTGTTAAAATTTGTTTTGTGCCCCAATTCAGGAAATTAATGATTCTGCACTTAACAGTGCTGTCTTGCACTGTATAGGGATAGAATTAAGAATGTGCTTAAGTGGTTGCCCAAACTGATGCTTTGAAAAGTTAAACATATGAGTCTAACAGAAGAAATCCTATCCAATTCATCTACCGGTATGTCAGGTTTGTAGCCAATCCCATGTGGACCTGGGGCCAGATTCACTGGGGGTCAAGTTGATTGGAGTAGTGGAAGGCAGGGTGGCAGACAGATTGGGGTCATTAGCTGGTGAGTCTTTGATCATCAGTGGTGTGGACGGAGCTGAAATCATGGTTACAGGTCGCATTGGGTCATGATTTTAGGTATCTGTCAGAGACCAGTCAGGCAGAAAGATGAACCACAAACCAGGAAACCAGTAATTTTTACGATCTAGTAAGTCAGGAAAAGGAATAGGGGAGCTCAGACTGGGATCTTAGCAATGACAGGCCAGGTAGACTTTGAGTTGCTTGTCACACTTCTGCATTACACTGCTGAACTTTATATAGGATCCCTGGGTCATTTAGATGTTTTGAACCAGTCTTGCCAAATATGGGTTCAAGGGACAGGAAGTTCTAGGGGAATGTAGTCCCAGAGACTTTTCTCCCACTCCCTAATGTCTACATAATTGGTAGCAGCTAAGGCTCCTGCTTCTGAAGCTTGAAATCTCAGGTTTAAGACCCAGGATCTCCCAGAATCCTGACACAGCACTACTAGTTCAGGTTCAGGTTCTATTCTTGATCAGACTTAGGGTCATTGTGTGAATTTGTGACACCTCTTATATAACTTAAGTCTTAAGAAGCGGTGTCATAAATTCACACAATGCCTCACTGACCCTGTCTGAGTATCTGCAAGAATCCTGACACAGCTCTATTAGTTATTCTCACCCAATTCTCTTCCTCTGCAGGTTGGGCCAACACTGGGGCTGGGAACAGTAAGGAGGGCAACACATGACAACACTGGGGCTAGAGACAATGAGGTTGGATACAGCGGGAGAGCAAGAGCCAGATTACTGCCCCATCCTGCCCCCTGTCATTCCCACAATGCAATGCTGGAACCAGGACTATGTTGGAAGGAACTGTGGTGAAGGGTCACTTAGAAATGCTACTGGGTGGGCTCTGCTTTTCCCACTCTTGCGCCCATTCTCCCTCCCATTCATTGCATCCAAGACCCCTTCCATTAAAGACAGAAAGTGTAGCTACCCAGCTACACTGCTACTGCTGGCAGGGCAGTGTTACAAATGGCTAATACCTACCTGATGTGTGTACTATGCAGAGTCCTTTGAGTACTATGCAGAGTGGCTGAATTAAACTCAGCAGCCAGACCTCCTTCCCATTACACTGGTTGTAGAACTGGGTAAGGGTGATTGCTTGGTCAAAGGTTCAAAACTGGACTTTGTGATAGGTTGAAGGTGTGATTTTTTTTGTATATATATTTTCTTTGTAAAAGAATAACATCAACAAGGCATCTTCCTTGGGTAGTAGACTCTCTGATGGCTAGATAGTGTTCCTTTACCTGATACAGTTTTGAACTCATTGTCTTCAAATATGTTTTTCAGAGTTCTACCACCAGACCTGTTAGAGTAACTACAAGTATCCCTTTCTTTAATTCAGTAACTTGGCATATTGCTGACATTTCCGTAGACAATGTAAGGCGTTTAGTGAGGGGGACGGGGATGGGCTGGGGAGAGGGCGGAGGGTCGTTTTTTTTATTGGCTCCACCTTGGGTTATATGTTTTTATATTTATTTGTTATTTATTGGAAAATTGTATTTTATATTTTAAATATTTTAGATATGTTGTGAGCCACCCCGAGTTGCTGTGACAGGAGGGGGCAGCCAAGAAATACAAATAAATAAATAAATAAAGGTGTAATTGTTTTGCATATATAACTTCTATTTCTAAAACAACAACACAGGGCTTCATTCCCAGGTTGTAGTTATTTTGATGTAGGGACACTGTTTCCTAAACACAGAAGCCTTGAATCTATGACCTTCCCATGTTCTTTTATAAATTCTACCAACAGAGATATTTGAGGATGTAGTCGTAATACAGTAATAGAAAAGGGCTTTGTGTATTGGTCCTGTTAAGAGCTGTTTGTTAGAGCATTAAAAGTTGAGCCCTTCAAATGTAGTTCAGTAGTTCTGCTTTGGAGTAGTTGCTCTAAGGATCCTCAGTTTTATTAATCCCTGTTTGTGCTAAAACCACCTTTCTCTCAGTTGGCTTGTAAAATAAATGGGCACAAACATGTGGACACACAGTTTTTCCTCTTTAAATAATTTAATAAGTACATTTTTAAACCCAAAGCACTACCTAAAAATTCAGATAATGCCTAGAAATAATAAATTCAGTACCCTCTCAGTGTGAAGGGGGCTCAACTTCAACTGCCCCCTGCCTCAGTGTTGTCCCCAACCAGTAGAGGAAGAGGATTGGGACTGGAAGAGTAAGGTAAAATGCGGGTGTATGAAGCTTATGGGTGTTTTTACATGAGACGTGTGTGTGTGTGTTTATCTGTGGTCGTTGCATGGGGGGGGTGGGTGGGCACCGTGTATGTGGGGGCACTTTATACGAGTGGCCCCACGTATAGTTGCCCCATTCATGCGCCGCTTACCCAGTTCACACACGGGGCACTCCATATTTTCCCGGAGTGCCCCGTGCGTGAACTGGGTGGGTGGTGCATGGGTCACGGGAGCATGGACCCCCATGAACCCTATTCAAGTGAGATATCACCCATGTGGATGTTGAGTGTCCATGCATGGGGGTGTCTCATGTAAAAATACCCAATATTAGAAGTGAACGCAATATCTGAGACTGTACTATGACTTTATTGCTTGCATGGTGCACGAATTAAGTTGAAAGCCTTAGCTTGCAATTTTCATGATTTTTGGTGCTTAAGTTTGTTGATGTTTGTCATAATTTCCTGCTTAAACCAAAGATTTTATGGTCTAAAAATATGACAGGTCTGTTTTTTCACCCATGGATGGTGAGCCTAAAAGAGGAGTTAAAGTAGAATCAGCTTAGGTGATTTTTTATCCCTTTTCTTCTCTTCTTCTGAGAGGGAACTGCTGCAGCTGAATTTTCCATTGCTAATAAGGTCAGTAAACCTTGACAATGTTTACATAAGGGAATGGTGACAGATGTACTGTGAAAAGGTAAACTTGTGCTTCTGTAAACTTCTTAGTTTTCAAGACACTTGCCACGAACTTTGAAATATGACTTTCTGTTTTGTTTTAAATGTTTTCCTTGCACTTCTGACATGTCAAGCCAGCTTACACAAATTTCAGAAAGAGACTGATTCCTTTGGGAAGCCCTTTCTCTTGGAATCTGAGTACAGACACACACATTCACAGGTGGGGGTCCAACCTAGCTTGGACTTTCTTTGATGACCTATGTGTTTTCCAGATGTGATCCATAAAAGGTGAAAGTGTTGGACATTCTTCTCCTGACTCTACTTTAGCTTTACAATGTAATATGCTGGAGGGGGGTAACACTTCTCCAGTTAAGGTTAACATGCTATTTTTGTTGCACAACTTTACTTTGGGGATTAAATTAAATTAAATAATTTATCATGTGAAAATGTCTCATACATTTATCTTATCATGTGAAGGATGTGAGTTTAGGGTTCAAGTTCATAACTGTCTTCTTGGGCTGGTTTGCACTGTACTAGCCCTTGGCAAGAGAGCATCTAATATTTCTGTTGCTTCCTTAGCGAGTAAAGTTGTTCTTATCAAACTCATTAATGTTTATTAATTGGATTAATATTTACATTAAGAAATTAATGACCCTATACCTAAGATTTTGTGGAGGCTAAGGTTTTACAGGCAAATGTTTTCCTGAGAAAATGTTTTTTCATGTCCACTCCCTTACTCTCTCACCAAACTCTCAGACAGACCTTGTACTGCAAGTGAGAGGAGTTCTCCCATTTCCCCAGTGAACGGCTGATCAGTGAGGAACAAGAATTGCTGCTTGCCCTTGGTACAAGTGAACGGTTGATCAGCATGGAACAGGGAGTTTTCCCTCCTCCAGAGACTTGCATTGTGGATGGGTAAGCAAGTTTGCTTTCCTGCTGAACACAGAGGGTTATGGACGGCAGCCCTGGTTTTGCCTGCTTTATCCCCATCCATCTAAAGGCGGCCTGCCAGATGTGCAAGCAGAGCAGACTATGCCTGATCCAGGGAAGCCCCACCATCAGTGCTCCAGAACATCCCAGAGCACACTTTGCCAAACAAGCAGGCCAAATCCGGGTCAAGAGGCAAACAAGGAACACTGGTCTGTCTAAATGGGCCCGTGATCCTTGGCCAAACACAGCCCCACCTAGATCATAGATGCGGAGGACAACATGGCCAGAGTGGCTCTCTAAACGAGTGCAGCCATCTTGACCCCCCTCACCCACTAGGGGTGTGCACTTCATTATCATTATATCTATAACAAAAATCTTTGTTTTCATTATCTTTATTACAATAACAATAACAAAATCAGTAACAACTGTCATTTTTATTATTCACTTCATTATTGCCTGGCAGTTGTTTTTTTTGTTTGAAAATATGGAGAGGGGAGGAGGGAGCAGATATCTCGGAGCCAGAAACAGTGTTGAACTCTTGAACTGGGCCTGTGATGGGAGGGGTGAGCAGTCAGCAAGGACCTGGTGAATAATCGCTGGCCAATGAGCAGTGCAAGCAGGTCCCAGACAGTTGCATGGCACCCTGTGATTGCTCAATGCCTCCTGCCTTCCAGAACCAATCATGGGGGCTCTGGGGAGGGCACTGCAACCCTTTATATTGCTGGGCCAGGCAGTTTGACTCTTGTTCCGTGTTAGCTCTTGCTGTGTCAGGTTGTGTTTGCAGAACTCTGGTGCTTGCACTAAAAATCTTCCCCAGCCCTCATTGTATACATACATATACCCTACCTTACCTTTCCTTATACCCTTATACATTTCCCCTTTTCCCTTCTCCAGTGTCTGTCTCCCCCTGTACATGTATAGATATAGGTTTAGGTATAGATTAGATAGATAAATATAGATTATAGATATAGATAATATAGATTAAATAGATATATACCCTATAGTTTTTTCCTGTTCCCTTCCTGTCTATCTCCCCCTGCCGATATTATATAGAGCAATATATTAGTTGTATATAGACAGATTAGATATTATATAGATATAGATACTAGGCTGTTTTATTATATATATTAGCATTATAGGATAGGAATAGGATGGATGGATGGATGGATAGATAGGAATATATTGCATATAGTATAGGTTTAGGTTATTAGGTGTAGGTTAGACATACATATTAGTAATTTCATATTGTCAGTGTGGACTTACTACTGCATTATAATGAGAAAGGGAGGAAGGAGTTCTGCTAAGGCTGGGACAGGTGGCCCTGGTAGAGGGTGTGGACGTGACTGTGGAGGAGTTGGCAAGTCTGCTGGCACTTATGCCACTGGTGGTAGCCCACCACCCAAGATTAAGAGAACATCCCCCCCTTCCAATCTGCAGGTCTTATCAGGGGAAGAAGCTGCAGAGATTTTGGGAAAGGCATCTGTGGGAGGCAGGGAGCCCCAGCCTTCCAGCAGTGGCACTGGAGGAGGGAGCAAAGGCGGGCGGGGCAGTAGCAGCAGTGCATCCCTCCTGAAGCACCAACTGGCACTGGGGGCAGCTGCTGTGGGGAGGGATGAAGGTGCTGCTGATGTGAGTACTGTAGGTGATGCAGGGGCACCCACCTCTCCTATTAGACAGACTTCCCCCTCTGACACCACCCTCCTGGGGGGAATGTCCCCTTTGCAGGACTTTGGGGAGGATTTATATGAGGAAATCCCCCTCATTGGCAGCAACCCAAGCAGCCCGTTATTCACCCCCCACCCCCAATGTTTCTGTGCATAGTAGCAGGGCATTCTCTCCCATGCTGCAATGCGTTGAAAGCAGCTGCAGCAGCTGCATGAGTTTCATGGATCTGGACAATGAGGGGAGTGAAGAGGAGGAGGAGGAGACCCCTGCTCCTCCTGTGGCCCCATTGGGAACAGAGGTTGCGGCCCCCAGCAGCGGCACGAAGAAAGCAGGGCACCCCAGGGGGCCTGTGTGGGACCACTTCAGGCCAGTGAGGGTAGGTGACACCCGAGAGGTGACCTGCATTCACTGTGGGAAGGTGGTGAAATGTGGGCAGCAAAGGGGAAACCTCAGCAACAACAGGGTGAACTCACACCTTAGAGCCATGCATTGAGCTAAGCTGCTGGAAGGGACATCAGGCAGTGTGGACAGGAGTGGGTTCCCTGCTGCAGTGAGCAGACCTTCTTCCTCTGCTCCTGGCAAGGGGAAGGAGGGAGAGCAGCCCCTATCTCAAACCCCTTGTGAGCAGCAGCAGCATCAGGCCACTATGGAGGAGCTGGGGTTTGGGCATGTTGCTGCCCATGCTGCCACCCACCACAGAAAGAGAGGCACCCCACTACTAAAATGAAAGAGAGAGAGAGAGAGAGAGAGAGAGACACGCTGCTGCCCATGCCACCACCTGCCAGAGAGAGAGGCACCCTGCTGCTAGAACAAGAGAGAAACAGAGGGAGACACGCTGCTGCCATGCTGCCACCAGCCAAAGAGCGAGAGGCACCCCACTACTAGAACAAGAGAGAGGGAGACACACTGCTGCCCATGCCACCACCCCACCTGCTATACAGAACCAGAGAGAGAGAAAGACAGTGAGTGACAGAGACACAGCCTGCTGGTAGAACAAGAGAGAGAAAGGTGCATCCTGGCCAAGCTGCCACCTGCCAGAACCAGAGAAAGAGCTCATCTGTGCTCAATTCACACATCCTGTAGCAAACCCACCAGAATGACCCTGCAGCAAACCCACAGAAACATGCAACAGATGTGCCTGCCTGCACCTGCTCCATCCATCACAATGACTGAATGAAGTGAGCCCACTCACTCACTAATTCTCTCTCTCCTATGCCCTGCTTCCCAAGGGGCAATCACTCAGGGGCTTCCCAGTGCTGCCCCCCCCTCCCCCCGCCGGGGCAATCTCTCTGTGAGATTGCCCCACCACTTAGGGACTTCAAAATGAATAACCAATACCTGTAACCAAGTATTCTATCACACCTCAGCTTCCTAAGGATGCCCCCCATGGGGTGATCTCTCTGCGATCAGAAGACACCCTGCCACTCAGGGACTTTCTTTAGTCTGCCACAATGGGGCAATCTCTCTGTGAGCAGAAGATTCCCTGCCACTCAAGGTGTGGGTGACAGAGTGCGCGTGGAGGAGTTGGGAAAGCAGCTTGCACTTCTGCCACTGGTGACAGCTCACCGCCCAAGATTAAGAGTCCCTCCAAGCTGTGGGTCTTATCAGGAGAAGAAGCTGTAGAGATTTTGGAATGGCATCTGTGGACGGCAGAGAGCACCAGCCTTCCACTAGCAGTGGCACTGGATGAGAGAACTAAGGGGGGTGCAGCGGCAGCAGTGCACCCCTCCTGTCTGCAAGTTGAGACCCCAGCAAGTCTTGGGGTTAATACTACCAGTGCTGCTGCTGCTCATGCCTGCCACCTGCTTGCTCCTCTGCTGCCACCTGGTGCTGCCTGCTGCTGCCTCTGCCAGAGCCTGCCTCTCTCTTTCTGGAACACCCAGACACACAAAAGTCCTGCCCTTCGTGGGGTGCTGTCTGCAAGTTGAGACCCTGGCACGCCTTGGGTTATAAGTACTACCGGCGCTGCTGATGCCCGCCAGCCTGCCTGCCTGCACACGTGCCTGCTCCTCCTGCTTCGCCACCACCTGTTGTTGCTTGCCCACCCACTGCTGCTGTTCTCTGCTGCTGCTAGAGCCTTTCTCTCTCTCTGGCATGCACACACACACCAATACCCTGACACATAAACAGGCTATCATACATTAAACACATGCTATCTAGCCCTGAGAAAGGTACAGAGCAAGAGCAGCAGTGGGGGCCCGATGAACCTTTGAAAATTAGCTCAAGGGCTTGTACTAGTAAAAGTTGAGGAGAGGTTACTTAAGGGGTGTGCTGAGGAAGATCCATGGATCTGTTCCCAATCCTTGATGTATCCCTCGTGCAAGGGATCATCCCTGCTAAATTACAGAGAGATTAATGAACGGTCCTTCCTGACTTCAGCTCACAGAGAGATTGCCCCATGGGGGTCAGCCTTTTGAAGCGTAACCTTTGTGATTTCAACATAGGGTTGTGGGAGGGATGAAGGGTGGGACAGGTCAAATTTGACTGGTAACAAATATAACTTTTAGTAAAGAATTTAAAAAAACCCACATTTTAACAATTAAGAAAGTAAACATTTGAATTCTGTACAAAAAAAGGGGGGGGGGGAAACACTCATTCTAAAGATTCTTCTCCCTCTGGCACATTTGGGAAATGGGACAATGGTCCATGGGCAACTGGGGCAGGGACCTCCAGCCCATGCCCCCTTGCAGCCTCCAGGACACCAGACATTAACCCCTGCCAGTGGACAAGGGAAGTGCGGTATGCCTCCAATGCCTCCTGTTCTTGCCAGTTTCAGGAGGGAAGGGGACAAACACCTCTTGAGTCTCTGCCCTCCCCTCGGCAGGTACACACTGGAATAAGTGCCCGTCAGGATATTATGGGGGCCAAACGTCTCTACTGAGACAAGGCCCCTATCATCATTGGGCGCCAAGGTTAAGTACAGAATTAGATCCTCACCGTTCACTCTGTCCACAGTCACTCTCACACCTGAAGCCGGGAAGGGAAAGGTGTGAGTAATCGACCCGTGTGGAGAAACCAGGAAGGGGAACCAGGTAGATGGGTCAGGGAGGGGGCTTGCTCATGGGAGGGAGACGGAAGGGAGCGACCCCCACGGAGGGGAAAAGGGGGGGGATCACACACAGTCTGCACAAGCACTCCGTTCACAAGCACACTCACAGTCAAGGGCTCAGGGAAGAGCAGGGGGAGGGTACACGACACACAAACAGCAGTCTAGGATTCTTAATCACAACGTAAACACAAGCACTTAGCTTTCGGTTGGCCAGTCTGCGCTCAATCACCAGCACTGAGTTTCCTCAGCGCTGGCTTCTTATTTATTTTATTTTATTTTATTTTATACATTTATTAGTCACCCCCATGCCAATGGCATCCTGGGGCGACGTACAATTCGATAAAAAACATTCAACAAAATTAAAACATTTTTAAAAATCCAACAATTTAAAACCAAAACAGGGTCAGGAAAAACAAATCAAAATAAAAGGTAAGGGAAGAGCTAAACCCTAACCCCCCCTCCCCCCCTCCTCCCCAAAGGTCTGGGCGAACTGCCAGGTTTTACAAGCCCGCCGGAATGTCAAAAGGCTTGGGACCAGGTGAGCTTCCTATGGGAGGGAGTTCCAAAGGTGCAGCTCAGCTACCGAGAATGCCCTCTCCATTGTGACCCCCTGCTTAACACAGGGGACCTCCAAGAAGGCACCCCCGGCAGACCAAAGGAACTGCTCTGGGGCGTGGCGGGCAAGGCGGTCCCTGAGGTACGAGGGGACCAGACCATGAAGGGCTTTATAGATCAATACCAATACCTTGAACCTGGCTTGGCACGCTATTGGCAGCCAATGCAGAGTCCGGAGCACTGGTGTTATGTGCTCCCGACGACCCGTCCCCGTCAGGAGCCAGGCCGCCGCATTCTGCACTAGCTGCAGCCTCCAGACCAGGAACAAAGGCAGCCCCACGTAGAGCGCATTACAGTAGTCCAGCCTCGAGGTGACGAAGGCATGGATGAGGGAGGCTAGGTCCGGCCCGGAGACGTATGGATGCAGCCTCCGCACTAGATACAACTGGCGGAAGGCGGCTTTCGCCACCACCTCCACCTGTCGATTCAGGTGGAGATCCGAGTCCAACACCACCCCCAGACTCCGAACCTACTGAACTATTGGAGGGCGAACCCCCCCAATCAGGGGGGTCGACACCTCCCTCACACTCGTCACCACCATCACCTCCGTCTTATTGGGGTTGGGCTTCAGTCTGCTCTGCCACATCCACTTCACCACGGCCTCCAAACACTGGGATAGCAACGAGACGGCAGGGTCTGAGTCAGCTGAAAAAGAGAGGTACAGCTGAGTATCATCAGCATATTGGTGACATCGCACTCTGAACCCTCTCACGATCTCCCCCAAGGGCTGCATATATACATTAAATAATAATGGAGACAGGATGGAACCCTGCAGAACGTCGCAGGACAAGGCGCGGGTGCAAGATGTTTCAGCTCCCAGCACCACGTACTGGTTTCTCCCCGAGAGGAATGAGCGGAGCCATTCAAGAACTGTCCTGTCCAGACCCCTGTCACGGGGAGGGGGTAATTTGGGGTCCGGGGCCAAGGGGAAGATGTCTCTGGCCACCAATCGTTCTCCTGCGCCCCCTAGGGGGGGAAGGTCCTCCCCAAGTCTCCCTGGGAATGCTCACAGGTGACCTTTTGCCCGTCAGGTTAGTAGTTGGCCCTTGAAATCCACAGGGGATTAGGCCTACCTCATCATCAGGCGCCGGATCACCTGTGCTGTGCACTCCTCCTATTCTACCACCCACCTGGCAGACACGCCCCAAACACACCACAGGAATTAAGGAGAGAGTGCACACCGTGGGGGAAGCACAGGGGCAAGGTTCCAGGGCAGAGGGATAAGGGGAATCCAACCCTACCGGGAGGGGAAGGGGAACAGGGAGCCCCAGGAAGGGGAAGGCAGACTCACTCCCTTTCTGCCCCAGTAATCCACACTCCACACACGCCACACAACTAAAGGAAAGGAAGGAGGGGGGAGGAAGCCTCTCACCCTCCACACTCACCGTCCGAAGCACTTCACACAAGCGTCCAGGGGAAAGGGGAAAGGGTTATAAGCAGGGTCACACAAGCCTGAGCTCTAGCGTCCTCCTTCTCTGCTACCGAGGGGCCAGTCTAACAGATCACCGGCGCTGTGTTCCAGGCAGCGCCGGTGTTTAAAGAGCAGGCCACGCCCCCCTGGCGTGCCTGGAGCCGCGCTGAGCGACGGCGTGCTGGAGGCCCCGCCCCTGCACTCTGCGGGACCTCCGTGAGCGGGGAAGCGGGTTGTGGAACAGCTGTTGCTTCCGGGGCTGTCTGGGAGCATGGTTCCTGTTGTGGAGGCTCTGGGTCTCCTGGGAGGTGAGTCTGGTGCGGGGCTATGCGGCGGGGCCGGCGGCGGCGCGGCCCGGCCTGGGGGCAGATCCTGATAACCCCCCAGGTCTTGCAGCCATCTCAACAGCAGCCCATGGTCTACGGTATCAAAAGCGGCTGAGAGATCTAGCAGGATAAGAAATGTAGAACATCCATCTCCCGGCAGAGATCATCGACCAAGGCCACCAATGCTGTCTCAGTGCCATAGCCAGGACGGAACCCAGATTGAAAAGGGTCTAGGTAACCGATGCTATCTAGATGCACCTGGAGCTGGATCGCCACCGCCTGCTCAATAACCTTCCCTAAAAAGGGAAGGTTAGAGACAGGTCGGTAAGTGGTGAGTGCGTCCACATCTAATGATGGTTTCTTCAGCAGGGGGTGCACCGCAGCCTCGAGACTGGTTAATAACCTCCCCTGCCGCAGGGACGCGTTGACCACTCTCGCCATCACCATCCCCAATGTCTCCTTGGAGGCTTTCACCAAACAGGACGGGCATGGATCAAGTTCACAATTGGTGGCTCTCACAGACCTCAGGACATCCACCGCATCGGCTGGTGTCACTTCCTGAAACTCTCCCCACAAAGTTGGACCAGACAGGGCCTCTGTAACCTCGTGCTCACCACCTACTGCCCCCAACCTGATGTCAAAGTCGCTCTAAATCCGAGCAATCTTGTCTGCAAAGTAGGTGACAAACTCCTCACAGCGGGCCTGGGACAAGTCTCTGTCCAGGCGGAGGGAGGCCGGAGTGACCAGCCCCCGCATAGAGGCGTTCCAGTGACATAATGCTCAAGTTCCTCGAGCTCCAGCGCCCAACCCTCACATGTAAGTGCAGTGAGCGTGGCCCTTCTCGTCCAGATGTGGGCTTCATATGCTTGTCCTCCCTGGAAAGTACTGATGCCCCACCCTATCCCATCCGCCCCACCCAGGTTACCCCTTCAGCTAACCCTAGCCACCCAGTGACAACCAGGCCCTTCCCACCCTGCCCCGCCCCGCGATGACATCCACGTGCCTACGCCTGCTCTCCCATCTACTGACAGGTCCAGCACCCTGGCTTGGCCACCAGAGCCATAGGCGCCAGAGAAGGAGGATGGCCCCCAGCAGGAACCCCGTGAAGCATTTGAGAAAAGCTGAGGCTGGGAGGGAACAGGGAAGTGGAGGGGGAAGCCCTGAGGGACAACCAAGAATGCCCAATGTTCCCCCATGTTTTGTTATGTTTACCTCAACCATCTCTTTTGTAATTAAAACTCCTTCCTCACCCTTAGCATGAGACCTGTGGGGGGAGGGGCAGATGAGCCAGGGGCTGTTAGGCATATAGCTGCCCGTTGGCCTAGGGATGGCATGGCCAGGCATACCACTCAAGTGAACCAGAAGTCCCAGGATGTCCCAGACAGCACACTACTGCTGCTATCCATCCTGCAGTCTCCGGTGGGCTCTGGACTGTCCCTGCTCCTTGGAAGGGATGGGTGAGCAGGAGCAATTGGCAAGCCACCTGTGGGCACAGAGGGTGAGGGTTTCCCCTGCCCCCCCTCCCCCAAAGTCTCCCCTCGGTAGATTGTTTGCAACACATTGACTGGAGTGGTTACTGTTCTCATCTGTTCAGTTACAGTGTCCATCTGCAGTAGCTGTAGTTTCCCACCATTGTTGTGTAATGATTTACGTAGTTGTAACCCTGCTTGCCCCTTTTTGGTGGTTTCTCCCCTTCTGGGGACTCTGTGGAGATCTTCCCAAACCAAATGACAAGGGTGTTACTCACAGCAGTGCTAGTGCCTGAGGTAGGGGGCAGTTGAGCTGACTGAAAAGGAGGGACCTGCTGCCACCAGGACACCTACTCTCCCCCTTGGGGATTGGTTTGGGAAGATCTCCACAGACACCCCAGAAGGGGAGGAAACCACCAGTCCCTCAAGGAGAGATTGAAGGGGACTGGGAACTGATGTTTCTGCTGTGGTAAATGTATTTCATGCTCTGAGGCATCTTTCCCCCTTCTCCCCTAACTTCATCTACCCCCTTTTCTTTTTCCCATTTGTTTCCTGATTGTTATAATAATCTAAGCCTTACCTGTCCTCATCATTTGCTTGCCTTTGTGGTTGTCTCCTTTTATTGGGATTGTGTGGTGTGTGTGTGTGTGTGTCAGGGTTAATTTTTATTGTTGTTTAAGTCATCCTCCCCTTTCTAGGCTTAAGGCTTCATCAACTGGAGGCACCACACATAATTTATTTATTTATTTAAAATTTATATCATGCCCCTCCTGCCCTCAGGGCAGCCCGGGGCGACGAACAACATTAAATAAAAACAATACAACCATTTTAAAACAATTTTAAAATACAATATGTGGAAAAACACCCCACCCCTACCCCTTGCCAAAAGCCTGACGAAACAGCCAGGTCTTACATACACACAGAAACAACAGGAGAGCAGGAGCCAACCGAGCCTCCTCCAGGAGCGAATTCCACAGCACAGGGGTGGCCACTGAAAAAGCTCTAACATCGGTGGCCACCCGCCTTGCCCGGGGAACCTCCAAAAGGCTCCCACGGATGATCTCAAGGGTCGCACGGGCACATGGGGAGTGAGGCGGTTCCACAGATAAGCAGGGCCCAGGCCGTGAAGGGTTTTAAAGGTTAAAACCAGAACCTTGAACCTGGCCCGGTACTTTATAGGCAGCCAGTGCAGAGCCCGGAGCACTGGTGTCATGTGCTCCCTGCGACCCACCCCCTTAAGGAGACGGGCCGCAGCATTCTGCACCAGCTGCAGCCTCCGGACCAGCTTCGGGCAGCCCCATGTAGAGTGCGAGCGTGCTGTAGTAATCCAGCCTTGAGGTGATGAAGGCATAGATGACAGTGGCGAGGTCGGAGTCTGAGAGATGCAGCTGATGCCGCCGGACAAGATGTAACTGCCAAAACGCACTCCCTGCCACGGCCACAACCTGAGATGCCAGGCTGAACCGCGAATCGAGGAGCACACCCAGACTCCGCACTTGAGAGACCATGGGAGGACGAACCCCCCCAACAAGACCCACCCTCAGGGTTCTGCGGCCTACGTTCCAGGCAGGAAGGGCTGTCCATCGACATCATCCAGAAGCTGTCACTCCAGCCCCAGGACCCACCGTCAGGATTCTGGGGCTGTCATTCCGCTCATGAGGAACTGTCATTCATTCCATGGCATCAAGAAGCAGCTACTCCATCCCCAGGACCCACCATCAGGGTTCTGGGGCCTACATTCCAGGCAGGGAGGGCTGTCATTCCACTTCATTCAGAAGCTGCCACTCTAGTCCCAGGGCCCACCGTCAGGGTTCTGGGGCCGATGTTACATGCAGGGAGGGCTGTCCATCCACATCATCCAGAAGCTGCCACTCTAGTCCCAGGACCCATCATCAGGGTTCTGGGGCCATCATTTTGCTCACATGGAGCCGTCATTCCACCACATCAAGAAACAGCCAGCCACTCTAGCCCCAGGACCCACCGTCAAGGTTCTGGGACCTACGTTCCAGGCAGGGAGGGCTGTCATTCCACTTCACTGTCTGCCAATGCTCCACTGTTGCCAGCCAGTCTGCAATGCCCGGCCAAGTAAGGGTGCCAGCTGCAGTTACTGTGCCCTGGCAATCCAATGTCTGCTGCTGCTGGTACTGCACATCAGCCATTTGCTCCTTCCTCTTGTAGACGGGCATAGCTCAGATGAGTGCACCAGCAGACGGGGGCTGGGTGTCCATGAGATTCACCACTGGGCAAGGCTTGCCCAATTTGCAGTAGAGCTTCTTGAGATCGGTCGAGTACGATGCCAGCCTGCAACACCTAGCCAAGTAGGGGTGCCAGCCACCAAGCCCTGGCCAGGCCTCTGCCGCTGCTCCACCGATGCCTGGCAGCCTGAAACACCTGACCTCTGCTGCTGCTGCTGCTGCTGCTGGGTCTCAGACAGACAGCCATGCACCCATGGGCACCCCTGGGGGCCAAGTGCTGAGCCTGCCTGCCCGGGCAACCTGAGATGCCAAGACCCAAGACTTCCTGGTCTCTGCTGCTGCTGTGTCTCCGACTGCCTGCCATGCCCCCATGGACACCCCTGGAGCACCCCAAGTCTCCAGGCGGCTGAACTTTCCAAACATTCGGGTGGGTCTGAACTCTGTGGACTGAACGCATGAACCCAAACAAAGTTTTTAGTCCAAACGTCCGAACATCCGAACTCTGGTCTGTTTGCACATCTGTACTGCCTGCTCTGTGGGCCTTTCAGCCTTGTCCCTTCCCATTTCCCTGTTCTTTCTGGCTGCTCAATACAAAGTCTGCCTTTTGCTCTCAGACATGGGCTTTGTGTGGGTATCGTGGACTTCCTGGGACTGGCTGTGTGATGCCATTTGTTCATCCTGCTCTGCCACCCCAGGGGTGTTCAGCTGGGCTAGGGCTGGGCCTGCTCCCAGGGCTGTGAGCAGTAAGGCGTTAATTTATTTATTTTATTTATTTTATTGTATTTATATGCCCCCCCCCATGCCTACGGCATCTCGGGGCGGCTTCCAACATAATATAAAACAATACATTAAAACATTAAAATCTACAATATCATCATTAAATCCCATTTAAAACACCCCCACACAAATTTAGCCCACCCTCCCCTCCCCGCCTCTGAAGGCATGGGAGAACAGCCATGTTTTACAGGCCTGACGGAAGGCCAACAGACTCGGGGCCAACCATGCTTCCTCTGGGAGGGAGTTCCACATCCGGGGCCCAGCCACCAAGAACGTCTTCTCCATTGTAGCCCCCTGTTTTACATGGGGGACCTACAGGAGGGCGCCCCCGGTGGACTGGAGGGTCTGTCCTGAGTCGCGGAGGGTGAGGCGGTCCTTGAGGTATCCAGGTCCAAGACCGTGTAGGACCTTATAGATCAAAGTCAAAACCTTGAATCTGTCTCAGCATGTTACAGGCAGCCAGTGCAGTGCACAGAGCACCGGTGTTATGTGCTCTTGTTGGCCTGTCCCTGTTAAGAGATGGGCCGCCGCATTCTGCACTAGCTGCAACCTCTGGGCCAGCATCAGGGGAATCCCCATGTAGAGTGCGTTACAGTAGTCCAGCCTCAAGGTGATGAAGGCATGGATCAAAGTGGCCAGGTCAGGTCTGGAGATGTATCCACCTGCTGATCTAGATGGAGACCCGCATTCAATAACCCCCCCAGACTCCAAACCTGCTGGGCCACAGAGGGGCGCACCCCCTCCACAAGAGGGGGCATCACCTCCCCCGCCCGGCCTACCACCATCACCGCCATCTTATTGGGATTGAACTTCAGTCTGCTCTGCCATAACCAAATTGTCACGGCCTTCAAACACTGAGACAGCACAGAGACGGAAGGGCCTGGGTCAGCTGAAAAAGAGAGGTAAAGCTGGGTGTCATCCGCATGTTGGTGGCAACACACACCAAACCCTCTTACGATCTCCCTCAGGGGCTGCATCTATATATTAAACAGTAAAGGAGACAGGATTGAACCTTGCGGAATGCCACAGTCCAAGGCCTGGGGGCTAGATGTTTCTGCTCCCAGGACAACCCGCTGGGTCCTCCCGAAGAGGAATGACTGGAACCAACGAAGGGTGGTCCCATCCAGACCCCCCAGCATCACACAACCGCCCATGGTCCACTGTATCAAATGCAGCCGAGAGATCTAGCAGGACCAGTAGTGTTGAATGTCCTGCATCCATCGTCCACCCAGGCCACCAACGCCGTCTCCATACCATGGCCGGGCCGAAACCCAGATTGACACGGGTTGAAAAAACCGATGCTGTCTAGGTGAGCCTGGAGCTGCAGGGCCACCGCCCATTCAGTAACCTTCCCTAAAAAGGGAAGGTTAGAGACGGGTCGGTAACAGGTGAGTGTGTCCATATCCAAGGATGACTTCTCCAACGGGGGGCGCACCACGGCCTCCTTGAGACTGGGGGGCAAACTGCCCTGCTGAAGGGACACGTTGACAACCTCCGCCAGCACCGGCCCCAGTATCTCCCTGGAGGCTTTCACCAACCAGGACGGGCAAGGATCTAATTCACAACTGGTGGCCCTAACCGACCCCAGGATCTCCACAGCATCGGCTGACGTCACTTCCTGAAACTCATCCCACAAAGATGGACCAGACGGCACCCCCATCACCTCATGCTCAGTTACTACTGTCGCTAATCCAGTGTCGAAGTTGCTCTGGATCTGAGTGATCTTGTTTGAAAGTAGATGACAAACTCCTCACAGCGGGCAGGGGACGTCTCGGCGTCACCTTGTCAATGGCCTCCCCAAGCAAGATGTTCCAAGCCCGGACAAGTTCATCAACAGAGCGGCTGGTGTGGTTCTGGGTTAACTCCCCCAGGGCCCCCTGAAACCTTTGAGGTTCCATCAGCCTCCGAGGGCGGACCATCCTAACTGCTACCTTCCCCTTCTGGGGTGACACACTAAGAGACTGGTCGTAAGGAGATAATGATCCATCCACGACAAGGGCATAGCTGTTACATCCTCCACTACCGGATCACCCGCCTCAAGGCCAGAACAGAACACCAGGTCGAGGGCATTACCCCCCCCCCCCATGAGTCGGGCAGCTAACAACTTGGGACAAATCCATGGTTGCCACGGCGGCCATGAATTCTTGCTCTACCCCCACAAGGCTGGTGTCGGTATGGGCATTGAAGTCCCCCAGGACAAAGGTCCTAGAGGGAGCCCAACGCCACTACCGAGACGAGCTCCGCTAGAGCGGAGAGGGATGCTTCTGGGCAGGAAGCACCCCCAAATTGCTCCCGGCCAAATCAAACACCACATGGAGGGCCTCGATCCCAGGAATATCTGGAACTGGATACCTCCTAACTGACCATGTCTCTTTAAAAATCATAGCTACGCCACCTCCCTGGCCCTTGGCGCGAGGCTGATGCTGCACAGCATACCTGGCCAGAACGAGATCTGCCAAAATTGGTTAAAGGCTGCTGCATCCCATTGCTATGGTTCCTGTGACTGGGCTCCTGCTTAGGGGGGAACTGAGTGGGTCGGGCCTGTCTGTGTGTTCCTGAGCTGGAGCTTTCCTGGGACAGGGGGAAGGTGTGTTTGCTGCCAGCGCACTCAGTTCCCTCACCCACCAGCCTGTCTGTGAACGCAGCCAGAGGATGACTTAACATGTGGGTGCGTGCAACTCGTTTGGGTCACCCACATTCTGCTTGGGGGCTCTGGCCCACTTCCTGTCTGTCTGAAACACCCAGAGACCCAGGAGCATTCTTTTCCTGCCCACAGCGCAAACCCAGAGCTGAGGGCTTGTACTACAGGCAGAGGGAGCGCTCCTGGTTCTTTGTCGAACAGCTATCTGTGTCAAACACCTATTTGCATATTGGGCTTTTTTCAGCTTTTTCCCCCCACTTAAAAATATTGACCTGTATGGTGTAATATTACATTGTTCATCTGATGTCACAGGGAGGAGTTTTTTTTACCGAATCCTACTGGGTCTCCAGTATGGCTGATTTTGGTTTGCCCACTTGCAGTCACTATGGGCTGCTTTCTCTTAGCAGGGAGCTCTTCAGTTTCTAGGCACAAGGAGCATGCCTGCCTATGAGAGCACACAACCAGTCATATATAAAAGTGTCACACCAAAGTTATCTGTATTGGGATTCCCCTGTGATAGAACATTTCAATGAAGTTCACTTCTGTCTCTTTCAACAAAAATTGACAATAGTGTTCTGATGGATCGCGCATGCACAAATTTTAATTAAAAAAAGAATGCTTCAGATAAAGATTAAAGTTCATATACATGCTTAAAATGGAACAGAGGTGCAAGCAGGTTCCTAAAGAATAAAAAACACAGTTGCTAGAATTCCAACTTCACTTTCGTAGATTCCTTAGATCACAGTCTTACCTAATGTCATCTCAATTCAACAGGGCTTGTCATTCATCTCCCTTCTGTTGCATAGGTGATGGCCCTTGCTTTCTCATAGGTGAGAATGTAAAAAGACAAGTCCATTTATGTGACATGATCTTAATGGGTTCCTACAGTATGGGATATGGTATGTATGGCTGCTTTTACACATGAAAAAATGGGTTCTTATTAGTGCTTGAGATAATACCGGGTGTAATAAATGCTGGAGTTTTGTAATGTATGAATGCACTATTCCCCTTTTATGCAGCGAGATTTTGCAGTCTTGTAGGACCCACTCTTACAAGGCTGTGAGAACTCGCTGCATAAAATAGGAGTAGTGTGTTCATACATTACAAAACTCCAGAATTTATTACACCCGGTATTATCTTGAGCACTAATAAGAACCCATTTTTTCATGTGTAAAAGCAGCCTAAGTGAACAACGATGGCAATAGTTATATTAATATTTTTAAAATTCCACCTCTCCATCCCCCACCAAGTGGGTGGAGAGGTCAGTTTGTCTCACTCCCCACTTTTATAAGGAAGAAGGCAGGGTGTGGGGAAGGACAGGCCATAAAGATGCATTTGCATCCCAGGTAAGGGTGTGCACTGTGCAGGGGAAGTCTCGTGATGCGAGACTCCTGCGACACCAAATTTAAGGGTCCAAGGCAGTCTGCCACCATTCACAGCTGAGCCTTGGACCCCTGCAGATGGGAGACACCTGGCCCCTTGCTGCACTGTGAGCTGTTACTGGTTGCCGTTTGGGGCAGTGAAGACATTTTTTACAGGCATTCCCAATTGGCATGGGGTCTGCCTGTTTTTTTTGTCTTCCCCACAGAGTAGATGTATAATTGGCTGTTTCTGGGGGCTGTTATTCAGGTTGTCTGTCATTCCTATTTGTCACACTTGTTGGAGGGAGTCTGGCATGGTGCTAGGGGCTTTAGGGTAACTCAATGTGAGGAATCAGGGCTGCTTTGGAAAGAAGCGGGGCCTGGCATATAAGCCTTGTGTGACTTGATGTGCACCTCCATCCTGGGGTGGTAGGGGGCAGCGCAAGAGTCGTCTGAGGTCAGGTGTGATCCCGGGTCTGAAGCCCTCTTATCGTTGCTCCAGGGGGCAGGGCCCCCTGTTGCTCTTCTCTCTACCCACGACGTATTGCTTGGGATTGAGGGGTGGGGGGTGGGGTGGGGACAAAGGGAAAGGTGGAAGTGGCTTGGGTTAATTTAGTCTTGGAACTGTCTGGTACCTGTGTCATCACCCTCACAGACACAGAACAGTGTCTTTGCTGGACCCAAAATTGCTGAGAGAAATGGTCTCCCTTGGTTATGGTTAAGTTTAATAAAGAGTGCGACCTGTTGAAACCCAATCTTGTGTCCCTGTCTTCTTCCAGGGTGCGAAGACAATCGGATATTTCCTTAGGCCAAGTATTAATTCTATATAAACTATTTGTCAAAAACCCTTCTTCCTCTGGAGGAATTTTCCCTCCTCACCTTCCCAGGTGCCTTCTTCTTGATGGCCCAACAGTCTCCAGCCAAATTAGTCTGATAGTTCTTGGAGTGTGTATTTACTTCCTTCTGCAATTAGACCCTGATCAATTGATGGCAATCATGATCTGTCTGCAAAAATCCTTCTGACCCTTATTCATAGCATTCAGCCCCCCCTTTTCCTGCTTTGTCTTCACTTACATTTGTCTCCATACCTTCTTATGCATGAGCTCTTGCCTTGGATTGCACGTGTCTGCGCTCTCCGCATCATTTCTTTTGTGTTCTGTCAAGGGCTGAGAAGTTTATACAGAGCTGTTAACCTCTCCTACCACTAAATAAGGAAAATGCAAGATATTATGCATCTTTTAAAATGCTTCCATGTAGAAATATTGGGTAAAAATAAATGTAGCCCACATATTAACGTGCGATTCACCTGCACATCTGTTAGGTGGCTGCCAGATGTTAGTTAGTTTATTTTATTTATGGCATTTGCCAAAATAAATGTTCACCCAGTTCCATCACAGGGCAGGTGGCAGGTTGTTATTAATTATTATTATTATATTATATTTTATTTATTTTATTATTATTTTCTTTTATTTATTTTATTATTGTTATTATGAGCATTTATATAGCACCAGCAATGTACCTGGTGCTTTACAAAGAATAAGATAGATAGTCCCTGCCCGAGAGCTGGTTGCTACCTGATGCATCATCTGGAGAAGGTGGTTGATGCAGCACAGGCTAACGCTGGCCCAGCTGAGCTACTCCAGGTTAACTTGTACCCTCCTGTCTGTTAGGTCCCACACAGCCCCTGCCCATGTAGAGGTCCACCAGCACCCTGGACAAAAGCCATGATGTCAGCAAGGATTGGGCCCAGGAGTGGCAACTGCTGGCCACCTGTCAACTGATGGCACAGGCTGGATGTGAGCAGACCCCAGCCACCTGTCAGCTGATGATGTGGACTGGGAGTGAGCAGACCCCAACCCCAGCTGCCTGTCAGCTAATGCATGGGCTTGGATTGAACAGACCCCTCCCAGCTTCCTGTCAGCTGATGGCATGGCTGGGAGAAGCTGCCGCCAACAGGAAGGGAGGGAGGGAGGAACTGAGGGGAGGTCCCCCTTACCCAGGGGTGGCAGGTCCCAGAGCTGAGCCAAGCGGAGCCCTGCCCCTTGTGGTTGCTCCCTCCTTCCCTCCCTCTTTTTCTTTTGCCCTGTGTGGCAGCATGACTCACTCCTGGAGCAGCAGTGGTGGTAAGCCTGGGCACGCAGCATGTGGCATGGGTGCCGCCTTCACCCATGTACTAGGTTGAGACTTGCCACCCCTGGGCAAGGGGGAATGGCCTACAGGCCAGGCACTCTTTGGGTGCAGCTCTGTCCAGACAGAGCCACTGATTTCCCTGTGCATTGGACACCAGCTGGGAGATGAGGGGAGCATGACAGTGCCCTGAGCTAGGAATGGTGCCCAGATGTGGCCTCTGGACAGGATTGCGCCAACCCAGAGTCTAGGAGTGATCTGCGGCCACTGGCTGCTTTTCACAGACCCGATCCTGCTTATGACAGCCAGTGGCTGCTGCTCCTGGGCCCAAGGCCTGCCTGTGTATTTCGTCCCTCAGTCCAACCCGGGATGTGGAGGCAGTGTGGCAGCTGCCAGGAGGCTGCACATGTGTTCTGCGCTTTGTACTGGCCCAACTTTCCACTCCTCTTCTCTTCCCACTCCCACCCCTCTCCCTCCTTCCCCTCCTTCTCTCCTGTCCTCCTTCTCCCCTGCCTCCCTTGAGGAAATCTGCTCTCCTCCTCCAACCTTTCCACTTGCCCCCTTGATCCCATTCCTTCCCACCTCCTCACCTCCATTACTCCCACTGTCGCCCCCTCCTTCCTGCACATCATCAACCTCTCCCTCTCTACTGGCTCTTTCCCTTCTGCCTTCAAACATGCCACAGTCTCTCCTATTCTCAAAAAGTCCACTCTTGACCCCTCTGACCCTTCTAGCTATCGTCCTGTCTCACTCCTTCCTTTTGCTTCCAAGCTGCTTGAACGTGTTGTCTACTCCCGCTGCCTTGACTTCCTATCCTCCAACTCCTCCCTTGACCCCCTCCAATCTGGCTTCCGCCCCCTTCATTCTACTGAAACTGCTCTCGCTAAGATCACCAACGATCTTCTGGTGGCTAAATCTAAACGTCTCTATTCCATTCTTGTCCTCCTTGATCTCTCTGCTGCCTTCGATACTGTTGACCACTCACTCTTGCTGGATTCCCTTCACTCCCTTGGCTTTTGTGGCTCTGTCCATAACTGGTTCTCCTCCTACCTCTCTGACCGCTCCTTTAATGTGTCTCTCTCCAACTCCGCCTCCTCCTCCTTCCCCCTCTCAGTTGGTGTTCCTCAAGGCTCTGTTCTTGGCCCTCTCCTCTTCTCGATCTATACCTCATCCTTAGGCAAACTCATTGCCTCCCATGGCTTCCAATACCACCTCTATGCTGATGACACTCAACTCTATCTCTCTACTCCCTCTCTCTCTCCCTCTGTTCAAGCTCGTCTCATCAACTGTCTCTCTGACATCTCTACCTGGATGTCTCAACGTCAACTCAAACTCAACATGGCTAAAACTGAACTCCTTATCTTCCCCCCTCATCCTTCCTCTCCTTCCTCACTGTCAATAACTATTGATGGAGTCACCATCCTGCCTGTCCCCCAAGCCCGTAGCCTAGGCTTCATCTTTGACTCAGCCCTTTCTTTTAAACCCTACATTGACTCTGTTGCTAAATCCTGTCGCTTCTCCCTCCATAACATTGCTAAGATTCGCCCTTTTCTCTCTGTCTCGTCTGCCAAAACTCTTGTTCATGCTCTGGTCATCTCTCGCCTCGATTACTGTAACCTCCTTCTCACTGGCCTTCCCCGGTCTCACCTTTCTCCCCTCATCTCTGTCCAAAACTCTGCTGCCAGGGTCATCTACCTCGCCAGTCGCTTCGACCATGTGCAGCCCCTCCTCTCTTCGCTTCACTGGCTTCCCCTTCCTGAACGAATCCTGCACAAGCTCCTAGTCTTCACCTATAAAGCTCTTCACAACCTTGCTCCCCCCTACCTCTCTGCACTTATCGCCCTCCATACTCCAGCCCGTGCACTTCGCTCCTCCTCTGTCCCTTCTCTCACCCTTCCACGCCTTCCCTGCTCCCCTAAGCGCCTTCGTCCCTTCTCACTTGCTGCCCCCCATGCCTGGAACTCCCTCCCTGTCCACATCCGCCTTGCCCCCTCCCTTCATACCTTCAAATCTCTCCTTAAAACTCACCTCTTTCGCTCTGCTCTGTCTGACTCTTTATCCTGCTGAGCCACTATTCCTATACCTACGATCTGTTTACCCTTATCCTTGCCACATGGACCTGCCTGCTGTCATTCTCATCGTAACCAAGCCAAGTACGTGCACTTGAGACCTCGCATCTTCATGAATGTTAGACCCCTTGTCTCTCCCTCTGTTCCCCTTCCTAAGTCTCTCCCCCAGCTCCTGTCTCTCAGATTGTAAGCCCTAGGGGCAGGGACCGTGTCTATTTTATTACTTTGTAAAGTGCCAGGTACACTGCTTGCGCTATATAAATGTTTGTTATTAATAATAATAATAATAATAATAATAATTAATAACTCATGGTGGATGCATTGCTGCTCCATGGGTTGGGCAGAGGATCTGGCTGACCGCTGTCTCATATTTTTCACCCATTGTCATTTATCCTTGGCTACTGAAAATAAAAATGCCCTGTTTAAAATGGAAGAACAGGAAATCTTAAAAGAATACTGAAGTAGATGAAGTGAAGTATCTACTAGCATTTGTTGGGTTCCCGTTCTTCAACAGACTGCACCTCAGAGATTAAGAGAATCTACTTGTGGTTAGTCTGAGATGTAATCAGAGTGCTAACTGATCCAAAAGAATTCAGGAATGTGTGTGTGTGCACATCTGTATCTGGTAAGTGCCAAAATCTCTCCAGGTTATATGAGTTGGGAGAAAGATCTGTGTTGATTTTTTCACTAATATTTTCTTTCAACTACTTGAAGACAACTCCTGCTTAGTGTTTAGATTACACGGTGTAGCCATGGCCGTATTGGGCACCATGATATTCTTATTCACTCTCAGTTTAGAAACATCAAGGCTAAAGGTAATAATATCTTAGTTTTCAGCAAAGGTAGTCAGACTTTAATAAGTAATCTCATGGAATGTAATTTGCAGTAGTTCTCCTTTGTTGTTTTAGCATTACGTCATGCCTTTCTCTGTGACTATCTGCTAGAGAATTCCAAGCACACCCAAGCCCATGCCTGCAATCTGGAAAAACTGGACAATTCTACACCTATTGCATTTGAGAGGATGGGGGCACGGAGGGGGAAAGGAATCAATAATTTTCAAAGTATACTAGAATGCTGTGATTCCTTCTTTTTTTGAAGTATTTGTCAGATCTGTTATGTGAGAAATTCATTATATATACACCTTTTCATAGCAAAGTGAATTAGTTGTTTGCAGACGTATCCCCTCTCTTAATGGAAACATGCCATATGACAGTGAGCCAGGTTTTACTGTTAAAGGCATCACCAACATAGCTGTTTATTTTCTAAACCTGGAAGAGATCCAGTAGGATTTAGTTTTATGAGGTTTAATGTAAAGGTGTTGTATTTCATGAGATGAAATCACAACACAGTGGGTTTGCAAGAATTCGGAAAGATTATTTTTTCAGAGTGTTGGCAAGCACCATCCTCTTGAGAATTTCGTGTCTAAAAGAGAAATATAGATCTTTTTTCATTGGATTGAAATGATAACTAATCTTTAATCCTTCCTCGATAGCCTGTGCCATTATGCAGTGGCTATGCATTTACAATGGATGCACCAGGTGAGTTTAAATTCCATAATGCCATACAATATTTGCCTGTTCCTTTGCCACTGTTTTCAAAATTCTTCCTTTATGTTTTGTGAGATTGCTTTTTTTTTTCTGGAACTCTCCTCTGGTAAAGGGATGATAAACCAAATACGGACCTTTTGAGCTGTTTCTAGATCATGGTAAACCTGCAGTATTAGCATACCTATTAACGGTATGCTTATTTCAACAACTTGATTCTGTGGAAAGCTAATTATTTCCCCCTGACATTTTAACTTTTGTGGATATTCCCTCTTTCTCTTGCTTTGTTTTAGAAAAGGAGGATAATTTTGTGGTGACAGAAATGGGAACTAGGAGATTTGACTTGTATCCCTAGCTCTTTTGTTCCTAGACTAGGAAGTCTAGTTACAGACTTCCTGTGTGCATTTGGGTAAATCAGTTTAAGTTTCTGTATATCACTTTCCCTATTTATATAAAAAAAAGAAAAATGGGAAAGCAGTACTCGCTTTACCTTATAGGAGTTTTATTAAACTAAATTCAATAATATTCATGGAGTACTTTGAGATTTCAGGGTGAAAGATGCTAAGTATACTTTATTAGAGAGCCTTAGGAGTGGCTCTATAGTTAAAGTGACTGCATCACTCTATTAAAATCATGAACATTCTACTCATTATACAATCAAGATGATTTATCCTATTGCTGTGATATTTTGTACAGAGGATCACATAGGTGAGGGGTAGAAGCTTTCCAAATTTCAGACATCAGTTGAGAAACAGCTGTGTTACAGGACTTTGTATTTTGGAGTCAGAACTATTTTTTCTGTCTTTCCTGATGCTTTTTATTGACACAGAGAAGTTCATTTTAAGTTATCCATCTGGAGGTGTAGAGATGTCAGAAAACTCAAGTGTGCATTGTAGTAAGTTTCCAAGTACAGATTTTGAAAATATGTCATGTTGTTTTTAAGTTATGTTGTGTTGAAGTTCCTATGTTATCCAATGGAAAGAGTGAGATTTTAAAGTTATGTCTTGAGTCTTGTGACACCCCAGGAGTGAGAATTATGAAGCTACTGGATGGAGAAGTGGTCATTAGAAACGCACACCCAGGAGATGGGGCAGGGATCATCATGAAAGGATGGGGGGAGGGGTGGTTGCTTGCTATCCTGGAGGGTCAGGGACATGAGAGGTGGCAGGAGAGCAAGAGCCAAGCTAAATATTACCAGTGTGCAGGAGAACAACTAGGGGAGGCTTGTGCTGTGTACTTTTTTGGTTATTGCTGTTAGAGAGCAGAGGTATACATTGTTACCAAAGGTGCCTTTCCCCACAAAACAGCATACCCCCCTTACCCCCCTGTCAAAGCAGCACCCTGTAAAACGCAGTTTGTGTCAGGTTGTGCCCCATTCTGTTGGTAACAGGCGGCTCACTTTGCGTTGCCCAGCAATGAGCCGACAGGCGTAGGAGCCGGAAGGGCTGCAGACGCCACGGCCTGGAGGCGGGGCTACCCCACGTTCGTAGGAGATGGGGAATCCTGCCCAGGCACAGGATATGCTTGGTGGAACGCCAGGGTCAGTGGCGGGCAGGGGGCCCGCCTTGAACGCAGCGGCGTTACTCAATGCTGGGCCTATAAAATGTACCGGCGGGACCATGAGCCACTGCCGGTAATCATTCTTGAGAAGCTGGCCCCTAGAGTGTGTGGAGAGTCAAGCCTGTTTCAGGAGTACTATTTGGAGTGTCTGGATCATTTGCCTGCGTCTCGTGTGTTCCCTCCCTTCCTGGAGTGAATCTGTGGTGAGTGACTGAGAGTGAGTTCCTTGTTTGTCTTGGTCCCTGTTTACGTGTAGGCTTGTGGAGTGAGATACCGATGTGTGGGTTCCTTGTTCCCTTCTTCCTACCCCCTTTGGTCCCATTGTCAGTACTGCCCTGCACCTCTTCTCCCCTCCGGGAGAAGCCCCATCCTTTACCTTCCTTCCCCCCCCTCCCAGTTGACCCTCTCCCTTCTTCCTTTCCCTTCCCCAGGGTTTCTTCCCTTTCCCTTCCTCCCAGCACTGTTTGCCACGGTTTCCTGGCCCCTGTACATTTCCTCAAGCACCTGGATAACTTGTCTATTGTCTTCCCATTTGGGGCAATTGGCTTTCTCTCAGAACCTCCGCATGATGAGTCGGGTTGCCCTCTGAATTGGGGGGAAAGCCCAAATAAGACCCCGAGGGACCTTTTTCCATCTGCTAGACATTTTGTTAAGAGAGAAAGCCGCCCCCTCCCCTTGTCTCCTGATCCCTGTGTCTCCCTTCGCCCTTCCCCTCTCTCTGTTCCCGGAACAGCCCCCTCTCCTCCCCCTTACCATAACAGATTGGTGGATGAACCAGAGAGAACTGGGGGCCCAGGATAAGGGGTCAAGAGTTCAGAGTCAGCCTGTGCTAAAACCCAGGATGTGAAATAAGCCCCCTCTTACAAAACCAGTCTTGCCTCGGGGAAGGATTTAGGAGGAGCCCTGAGTAAGACATGGGGCAATCGAGCAGAGGGTCTCCTTCCTTTTGATAAGAACACCTGGTAAATCTGGGACACTCCTAGTTAGCAATGGCCCTCCAGGTGTGATCACAAAAGGTCCTTAAGTGCACCATGTTTCCAAAACTCACCTAACTATGGTTCTCTTCCTGTCTCTTTGGAAAATCCCCTAGCCCTATGTTGACACTTGTTCACTCTTTTAGAAACACCAAAGACCCTGTGTTTATGCTCTTCTGTTTCTCAAAGATCCATCTGTTTCCCTTCGTTTCACTCTGGACATCTCTGAAAATCCCCTCTCAGACCCCCAGCACCTCCCTGATTCTTTGTGCAAGTTCCTGTAACTGCCCCTGGTTTCCCTGTCCAAGCTGAGTTGCTCTTGAATGTGGATACGTGCAGATTACTCTGTACGGGACCATGTTAAGGATTACTCCCAGACCCTCCCTTGGTCTGTCATCTTCACCACCACCACCTCCAACATCGCAGGATCTACGGAGCCTCTGTCTCCTTGCAACAGCCAGGATAGGTAACCACTTTCCTTCGGGGGTTTTGCCACCCACTGACCCCGTCTCTCTCTCTTTCTTTCTTTCTCTCTCTCTCTCTCCCCCCCCCTTCTAGTTACTTTTACTTTCCCAGCCGCCACTTATATTTACTGAGCCAGCCAAACCGGAGGCTTGTCTTTGTATTATATTGTGTGTGTGTGTTTCCTTTCTCCCTCATTGTATCATTATAATAAAGAACCCCTTTTCTTGAAGCACCTTGTTTCCTGTCTGGTACTTTGGGAAGGGGTACCCCTCCAACCACGTCTTGGACTGATCCTTTTGGCACAAGTGACCCCACACTTGAGTTAATTTGGCTAATTCCCCCTAAATTTAAGAGGTTGTTTGAATATTGGGGTACCGATCTCCTATATTCACTCGTGGGAGAGGGTCATGTGTCTAACAACATGTAGTCTTGAAATTTAAGTAGTGCACACATAATGTAAAAGTGAAAGTAAGTAAAAGTGTGAGGAAAGCAATGTAAAAGTGCCAGAAACTGACAAAAAGTTCTGGGAAATGATGGAAAATGATGAAAACACCACAAGTTGATGGAAATTAATAGAAAATGGCAGAAAATCTAACACACCAGTTAAGGAAGAGATTGACCATACCCCTGGTGGAGTGCTCTCCTGGGGAAGAGGAAGCTAGGCAGAATGTGGTGCAATATCTGATGTGATGATAGGAGGTGGGTACTGAAAGAGACTGTACTCATTTGAGCTGCCTAAAGACATAAAAAGATACCCCACACTTCACTGCCTAAAGAAGGGACTTGGAAAACAAACACACAAAGTTAAAGACAGTGAAGGGGGAGGCGCAATGTGCACAATGTTTCCCAATGAAAGGAAAACTCACTGGATGCTTTGCAATGAAACTAAGGTTGGTAGTGTTGTATAAGGAGGAATTTAGCATATTCCCCTTTCCAAAAGCAGGGAAATTCTAGGATAAAAAACTCTTCATTTTAAGACAAGAGTTAAGGCTCTAACAAATTCTCTCGTGCTCCAAAAAACTTGGAAATTATAAGTTAAGGCTCCCACCTTAACTTGCATGCCATGTAAGCAGTAAAGAAAAAACATACAGTCTTACATATTATGCTCACCTACAACTTAGGCTGTGTACACCCACACTTTGCCTTGGTCTTTCATCCCCAACCCTCTTTCTCTTCAGATTGGGGACAATGCTGAATTTGGGTACAGCAGGCTGCTCCCGGACCCTGATCCTCTGCTTTCTTTATATGCTTTCATTTGGGTTGGGGAGAACGGGACAGCTGAGTACTGGTGGGGGGCTGTATATGGCAGGAGCAAGGTTGATGGATGCAGGATGTATACAGGGAGACAAGACTTGGAGCAGGCTGGCAGAGAAATGTCTGTATGGGGAGGGGGCAGCCAGGTACTGGGGGAGGGTTTATGGGGGATACGGCTAATAAATGGGTGATGTGTATGCATGGATGAGGTTGGGGGCGAGGCAGAGGTGGGTGGAAGTGTATGTATCAGGAACAGGGAAGATATGTGCTGTGAGGGGTGTATATGTGGGGACAAGCCTGAGAGATGTGTGATGTGTATCCATGGTTAAGACTGGGGGTAGGTGGGAAGCAGTGTTTGTATGGGGAAGGGGATACCCAGGGACTGGGGGGAGGTATATATGGTGGGAGAAGGCGGAGAGATGGATTCTTCTTGCAGCACAGCTTCATAGTTTTTATGAATTCCAGGTAGCTTGATTCACTTATGAGGGCTGTGCCTGAGGGAAAAGCAGATGGCAACAAATCCTCAATCACAAACTACAGCCCAAAGACAACCATATCCCTTTCCAATACAGAATAGTACTTCAATGCATGATATACTAGGAAAAATATTTGTTTGTCCTTAGTCACCTGTGTAGTAAGCAGATGCACTCGAGCTGCTGCCTGAGAGAGGAGCTATATAAATGAAGGAGAAATTGTGGCTACAGTGGAGATAGGAATCAAGTCCATAATACTGAGGTGGGGAGGAGTTGCCAACCTGCAGAGGAAGAGGATTGGGGCTGAAAGACCACAGCAGAGTGTGGGTGCATGGAGCCTAAGTTGTAAGTGAGCACCATAGTGAGAATACAATGTCTTTACTGCGCTCAAGTTAAGGCGGGAGTCTTAACTTACAATTCCCATGCTTTTTGGAGAACAAATGAACTTATAAGAGCTGAACTCCTCTCTTAAACCAAACTTTTTTGATCCTTTTAATATAAGCTTTGATAGACAGACCATATGCTGAGCTGGTGTAAGTTGGCATAGCTCCATTTGAGAAAATGGAACAATGCCAATTTACACCAAGTGAGTAGCTGACCTGTAAAGAGAGAATTATTATTATTATTATTATAATAAACATTTATATAGCGCCAGCCATGTGCCTGGCGCTGTACAGAACATAGAAATAGACGCAGTCCCTGCCTGTGGCTTACAATCTAAAAGACAAGGAGGGGGAAACAGGGAGAGGAGACAGGGGAGAAGACAAACAAACATTCAGGCGGATGCGAAGTCTCAGGTGTGTGTGCTTGGCTTGATTATAATCAGGTTGGTTGCAGCAGTCTGCAGAGGAGGGCAGACAGTAAGTATATGGGGAACGACTAGCAGGCATTGGGAAAGGTGGCAAGGAAAAAGTGGGTATTGAGGAGGGATTTGAAGGAGCGGAGGGAGGGGGCAAGGCGGATGTGGGTAGGGAGGGAGTTCCAGGCATGGGGGGCAGTGAGGGAGAAGGGTCGAAGGCAGTTAGGTGAGCAGGAGAAACGAGGGAGAGTGAGGGAGGGGACAGAGGAGGAGCGGAGAGCGTGTGCAGGAGTGCGTAGGTCCGAGAGG
>QEPC01015698.1:5022119-5068464 GCA_003113815.1 Sphenodon punctatus
TTCCATTCTGTCTCCATTATTATTTAATGTATATATGCAGCCCCTGGGGGAGGTTGTGAGAGGGTTTGGGGTGCATTGTCATCAGTATGCTGATGATACTCAGCTGTACCTCTCTTTTTCATTGGACCCAGACCCTGCTATCTCGGTGCTATCCCAGTGTTTGGAGGCTGTGGCGGAATGGATGTGGCAGAGCAGACTGAAGCTAAACCCTGATAAGATGGAGGTGATGTTGGTGGGGAGAGCGAGGGAGGTGTTGGCCCCCCTTATTGGGGGGGTTCACCCTCCCATAGCTCAACAGGTCTGGAGTCTGGGGGTGGTGCTGGACATGGATCTCCGCCTGGAGCGGCAAGTGGAGGCAGTCGCAAAGGCTGCCTTTCGCCAGTTGCATCTGGTGCGGAGGCTGCGTCTGTTCGTCTCCGACCTGGACCTGGCCTCCCTCATCCATGCCTTCGTCACCTCGAGGCTGGACTACTGCAACGCGCTCTACATGGGGCTTCCCTTGTGCCCGGTTCGGAGGCTGCAGCTAGTGCAGAATGCGGCGGCCCGTCTCCTTTCGGGGACGGGTCGTCGGGAGCATATTACATCTGTGCTCCGGGCTCTGCACTGGTTGCCGATAGCGTGCCGAGCCAGGTTCAAGGTGTTGGTATTGATTTACAAAACCCTTCACGGTCTCGGCCTCTCATACCTCAGGGACCGCCTCGCCCTCCGCATCCTGGAGCGGCTCCTTCGGTCTGCCGGGGATGCCTTCTTGGAGGTCCCCCATGTTAAGCGGGGGGCCACAATGGAGAGGGCATTCTTGGTGGCCGGGCCGCATCTTTGGAACTCCCTTCCGGAGGAAGCCCGCCTGGCCCCAAGCCTTTTGATATTCCGGCGAAGGTGTAAAACCTGGCTGTTTGCCCAGGCCTTTGGGCAGGGGAGGGTTTAGTGGATTTTTTATTGCCCCACCCTATTATTATTTTTTTTAATGTATCCCAGTCCCTGTTCTTAATAATTGAGATTGTATTTTTATATGTTTTAAATTGTTTTATAGTGTGTTTTTATTGTTGGAAGCTGCCCGAGCTGTGTTCAGGAGGGGCGGGGTATAAATCGAATAAATAAATAAATAGGCATATGCCAGGGGTGGGCAAATGGCAGGTTGGGAGCTGCATGTGGCTCTCAGGACCTGTACTGCAGCTCTTGCTGGAAGTGGCTGCCTTAGGGCATGTCCAGGCCACACCCTCAGGAGCAAGAGAAGCCAAACTCCCAGTTCTAGTGCTGCTGCTGGAGCCTCATGGGAGCAGGGACAGTGTGCTCGGAGCCACCACTTCCCAAACCTGCAGGATTGCCTGAGAGTTGGAACTGCAGCAAGTGGAGTCCATTTCTTGCACCTGGGCCCATTCCAACACCCCTTGATACACCCCTGGCTGGCTATAATGTTTTCAAACTCTTTTGTAGGCAGGGTTGGAGGGGAGAGCAGAGTGAAAGTTGGCAGATTTCTTGGTTTACAAATGTAATCAGGAAGGAATTCCTCTGCCGACGGACTTTCCCGATTAATGTGATCAACCTGTACTGCAAGATGCTAGAAAGATTGCATGGATTCCTTATAACTGTGCGGCAAACAATAGGAACCGTCTCAAATTCAGGGAAGTAGCAATAAAGTTCAGAGAAAGCACTTTAATGCAATGTGCCTCAGGTTTCTTATTATGTATTGTTCCTTCCCTCTAAATTTGTTTTCTCTTTTTTGTCTACAAGCAATGAAGGGGACCTAGTGAAAGGCTCCATAATGATGCGTAGTTTTAAAATAATGATAAAGAAAAAGTAGAGGTGTGTCAAAATTTCATTACAAAACAATTTCAGTGATCAATCTGTTCAGAAAACATAAACATTAAAATGTTGAATGTCAAAACTGAAATTTTCATGAGTTTGATGAAAATTTTGTCATTTCTGAAATATTGAAAGCAGTTTTTGAAAAAAAAGTTCTGAAAAATGACAGTTGTTTTTGATCAGCTATAATAAGATGTGTATATCTATGATTTTGTATCAGATTGCTTACTTGGTGCTGAGCTCTCTGAACCATTGTTGGAACCCCGGGTGTTTTCAGATGTGAAAATAGCCATTTCGCCACAGTATTGTATGCTTTGATCCGCTCAGAACCATGGCCCACCGTCATGTCCGCTTGCGGGCTGCCAGATGTTCACATGGGTTGATCTGTTGCCACTCCGAACTGCAGTGCCAGATAGCCCAGGCCATGATCATGGGAGATCTCTGAGGAACGGCCTGGGCTAAGGCTAGCACGATTAGGCAAAAGCAGGGAAATCAATGCCATCACGTTAGTTTGCATCGACCCAATCTGGGACAGAGCACAGTCTATCATGATCACAGAGTCCCACTAGGAAAGGGGGAGAGTGGTCAAGCCAGCGGTTGCCCAGCAATGCCCTAACTAGACCGCACAGGAGGTTTAAAGGACAAGGCAGCAAAGACACAAATGAGTTGGCCAGAACCCACTGGCCAGTGCCCAGGGCTTTCCCCCACCCCCAACCTAGAGAAATGCAGCAGGAGGAAAGCCTAGCTGGTGGAGCCAGCAGTCCTGGGGGGAAACAAAGGGGCAGTTGCTGCTGCCTGAACCAGTCTGGAGTCTCATGGGCCTCCTTTCCCACTATGTTCACAGGAACCCACTCCCACCAGAGCAACTCTCTCCCAGGCCCAAGTCTAGGTCCAAGGAGCCCCCTAAGCCAGCAGTCCTGGGGGGAAAGGGAGGGAAGCACTACTGCCCAAACCAGCCCGGACTTACATGTGCCTCCTTTGAAAGGCATCACCCCAGCATGCTGCACTCACAAAAGAAGGGTCCCCTGGGACCACGAGGAGACCCTGACCTTCATCCGCCTCTGGGGTTGAGGAGATACAGAGAGAGCTCTGCACTTCCCACCAGAATGAGTGGGTCTTCCAGCAGATTACCGAGTGGATGGCTGCAGCCGGATACAATTGGGATTCCACCTGGTACTGGCTGAGGGCCAAGAATCTGAGGCGGGGGTACAAGGCCATAAAACATAATAACAACTGGTCCAGGCTGGACCCAGAACTGCCCCCTACCTACAGCTCCTTGAGAAGTTCCTCTGTATGCAGGGTTCCATTGTGATGTGTAGCTGGCACTGTGGTCTCGGAGGGCCGCAGCTCGACACCACCCTGACCCTCACCACTTGTCACCCTGAGGAGGAGAGCCTCCAAACGGCACAGGAGGAGCTGGAGGGGACAGTGGACACGTGATGAGAGGTGAGCGGTGAGGGAGAGGAATGGTGACGTTGAGTGAGCATGGAAAGTGGAATGGGACAGAAACTTAGCTGTCAGATAGTGGCAGCTCCCAACATGCTTCCTATTCTGTCCCCCATCAACAGGTATCTGGGAAGAGCAGCAGAACATCGGCCCAACTCTCCACTAGCCATGCGGGCACCCAGGCATTGGTCTTCTTGACCACTCCTGCACCAGCGGGGAGCCGGACGCGGGGTGGGGTGGGGGGGAGAAAGAGGAGGAACAGGCCCTGGAGGCATGGGGGACCATCTCACACACCCCAACAGGGACAGGGTTCTGTAAGCAGGAGGGAGAAGGGCAGGGGCAGAGGGACTGCGAAATCCTGACTGCTGTTTGACAGTCAGGCAGGGGCAGAGGGGCTGTAACGGATCTGTGTATGTGCGTATATATATATATATATATATATATATATATATATCATATATATATCATGCACACATCCCCTGCAACCCTCCAAGGAGCAATGCACAGCTAAATGTAGCAAAACTGTTTATTCAGTCGAGCAGCAAATGAAACAGTCACAGAGGGGATAACATTAACATGAACTATATACATAAGTGTATCGAGAGGATACTATGGTTTCATAGGCAGGCATCAGGGCAGACCCCTCTCAGCCTCCCTGCTCCACCGTGCACTCTGTGTCTGGGAAAGCACATGGACATGATGCTCCACCTGCCACATTATGTCACTGACCACACCTAGGAACAGGATAACCCTGGCACACTCTGCCTCTTGCTGCTGCCTCAGGTCCCAAACTTCACAAGTCCGAAAGAAAGGCATGTTACTGTTCTCACTGCCCAACGATGCATGTGCAGCTGGTATGTAGTCTGCTGCATCCACACCCGCCACTGTTGGGCAAGTGATGCCAGTGCAACAAGACTAGACACATGTGACCCACAGCTGTAACCAACCCTGGGGCCAGTGGATAAAGCAATTACAAGCAGGAGTAAAGTTGTCCATGCAGGAACCCTAACCCTTTCCATGCTACAACACACCATAGTGTCCCGGGGAAATGGACACATAATGGATAGGGGGGATTGCTGCATGGTCAGAGGAGTCACAGCGTCCCCCCAGGCAGGAATGACAGGTAATGGCAGTGGGAATGTCATCACCGCAAGGCATGCCGGAACAACAGATGGCACGATCACCTGCTATGTGCAGGTCCCTACAAACCTGCCACGTATGTGCGGCCATATGAGCAATATCCCATCCCATTCCCCCCAGGATCATCAAGCCCTCCTCAGTTGCTGTGGATGGAAATGAATTCGGTGTTCTAAGTACACCACATGGGTGGTGGTTGCTGCCCAGTATGGCAAGAGGATGGTGAGCATGTTCATTACCCCCTCAACCCTCGAATGCCACCACTAAACCAATCTCATGAGGGGGAGGGGGGAATGAAAGGGTGTGCGAATAGACAGCCAGGAGGGGATCCTGTAAGGGATGAGGGCATTCTATCATACATTCATGGGATACAGTAGACATGCGCCTAGCTGCACGAACTAGCCATTATGCATGCTGCAGGCCTGCATTGGTGGCCTCTGCAGCCCAGCAGCATGCCCTAGAAATATTTCAGGGTGGTGCTAACTTGGTGCTGAGGTGAGGTTTGGTGCATGTCACCTGTTGCCCTAGGAGAGGCAGAGCATTTGCCTCCATGAGGTGGGCCCTTGGTTGAACAGCAGCACAGTCACCTAGGCAAACTGCATCCACCAAGCACCCTGTGCACAACCTCTTTGGGCAGACAGCATACCAGCAGGGGATGGTGCCTCCCATGTACAGCCAATCCAGGTATGTCAGAACTGAGGAAGGGCAGGGCCTGTGAGGAGGGCCAGCCGATGCTTTTTTCCACAGGCCTGAGCAACCGTGCACACCCATGCGTCTGCCAGATCGCAATACGCCAGATCGTCATGGAGGGGTTTGGTATGTGGCTTCTAGTGTCCCCACGTTGGACTATCATGATGTACCAGATGGGTGATCCCCGCCACTTGCCATTGCTGAACCTGGGTATGGTGCATTGAGGTCTAGCAGTGTGGTGGGGCGTAATCCTAGGCATGTGGACCCCGTGTAGGGAGCCACATCTCTGTAACCATCATCGTGTTTCCCCCAGTCATGAGGGGGAATGGGGGGGGGGAAGGAGGGGGATCACAAGCTCCATCCACTACCCCATGCACTGCTGTGGTTGCAGAATCCATGTGACCTTGGTCACGACTAGCCTTGCGGATGGGGCGAGGAGCAGTCAGGTACACATTTTCATAGGGTGCTGCCCCATACAGTCTATGGCATGGTTGGTCAAAGGACCCTACCTCCCCATGCACAATGCCATTAGCCATCTAGTGCCTTGCATGGGGCTTGACCTAGTTGATCATCCTCTCATCCCCCTTGAGGATGGCCAGATCCCCATACTGCTAGTGGGCTCATCCCTCCCATAGGGGGGAACCTGTGGCTATGAGCAGTTCCTCAGCACCTGCCTTAGCTGAATGGGCTGGTCCTACTTGCAAGAGAAGTTTTCTGCTGCCGAACTTCACACCCTACTCAACCGGATGTCCAGGTAGGTTTAGCCATTGGAGACTATTTCGAACCGCACTACCTGGTTGCTTTCCATATGGAGGCTATGGGCTACCCGAGGGGCATGTATCGTTAAAGGTTTATGTGGAGCGGGTAGATTTGCCCCTTTCCCATCCCCCATGCTCTGCTCCCTTGGAACTGAACTTTATAAGGACCGTGTGGAATGCACAGGCGGGTACAGGGTGGCCATCGCAGCCCACCTTCCTCCACCCTAGAACTGAACTTTGTGTGGATCTTGCTGAGGTCCCCTGTGAAACCTTGGACTATGCTGTTTGGAGGCAGGGGGTGCCCACCTCCCCCAACTGTGTAGTAACACCCCCATGGACCTTTGCTATATGTCCCACCTGTTTGAGGGGCCAGTGACCCTGGCTATCTACAGTGTGTGGACACAGAGCTGTGATGCCGGCCTGGCTCTGGACTCTGTGGGTGTGCTTTGCTTTTCCACTGTTTGGTCTACATGGCTGAGTCCCCCTGTGACTGGCAGCTGCCTGCTTGTGCTTACCTGGTTGCCTATTCCTCCCTCCTCCCCTGCCCTCACGGAATCCTGTTGTGGGCAGGTGGAAGCAGTTCCAGCAGCTTCTTTTGCTCGCAGTCTGCCATGTCTGCACGTCATGGCAGCATTTGTGGTTCCCAGATTGGGGTGGGCCTGGCCTGGCCTGCTGTAATATTTGTTCCCTGCAACTCCGGCACTCCAGTCTGCGATGGTGGCGGGACTGCTCTCTGGCTGTTAGGGGTCCACATCATGTTTGTTCTGGGAACTGGACTGTGCTGGACCGGGACAACAATGGTTCTCTGGACCAAGGCCATCCGGTTTGGCCCCTTGCCACCATTGCATCTAAAACCTCAGACTAGCTCATAGCCCGCAACTCCACTGAAATCTATGGGAGATGTTGTATGCCCCCTGGGGGTAGGGACCTGTCTATAACTATTGATTGTACAGCGCCAGGTACACTGCTGGTGCTAAAAAAATAATAATAAAAAATAATAATGATAATAATGTAGGTACAGAACATCCTGCAAATCAGACTCAAGGAGTCTCATGCTGAACACCCCAGAACATGTGCCACTTTTTAAAGTTTAGATCTCTGCCTCTTTAAGTGAATTTCTTTGGAAATTCTGTCATTATGTATTTATGTGCTGAAATATCCTTTCTGGAAAGTAGTTTCTTTTTGAGATTTAGGTTTATACATGAAGGGTTTAGATGAAAGGAAACCAGCATAGCTATATGTAGATTGAGAGAAAGTATTTATTTATTTATTTAATTGCATTTATATGCCACCCCCCTTATGCCAATGGAATCTCAGGGCGGCTTCCAACAAAAATAAAACCAATCTTAAACAATATAAAACTACAATAAAATCTAAAATTCCAGCATTCTTCAACAATTTAAAAAACTCCCCCCATAAAAATGTAACCCACCCACCCTCCCCTCCCTGCCTCCGAAGGCCTGGGAGAACAGCCATGTCTTACAGACTTGACGGAAGGTCAACAGACTTGGGGCCAGCTGTGCTTCCTCTGGGAGGGAGTTCCATAACTGTGGCCCAGTCACCGAGAATGCCCTCTCCATTGTAGCCCCCCCCTTTACGCAGGGGACCTCCAGGAAGGCACCCCCGGTGGATCAAAGGGGCCATCCTGAGTTGCGGAGGGCGAGGCGGTCCCTGAGATATCCAGGTCCAAGACCGTATAGGGTCTTATAGATCAAAGTCAACACCTTGAATCTGGCTTGGCATGTTACAGGCAGCCAGTGCAGTGCACGGAACACCAGTGTTATGTGCTCTCGTCGGCCCGTCCCTGTTAAGAGACGGGCCGCCACATTCTGCACTAGCGGCGGCATCAAGGGAAGCCCCACGTTAGAGCGCGTTACAGTAGTCCAGCCTCGAGGTGATGAAGGCATGGATCAGAGTAGCCAGGTCGGTTCTGGAGATGTATGGACACAGCCTCCACACCAGATACAACTGGCGGAAGGCTGCCCTCTCCACCACATCCACCTGTCGATCTAGGCAGAGATCCGCATCCAGTAACACCCTCAGACTCCGAACCTGCTGGGCCATGGAGGGGCACACCCCATCCACAAGGGGGGAGGGGATACCTCCCCCACTCGACCTACCACCATCATCTCCATCTTATCGGGATTGAGCTTCAGTCTGCTCTGCCATAACCGTATCACCACGGCCTCCAAACATTGGGATAGCACGGAGACAGCTGGGTCTGGGTCGGTTGAAAAAGAGAGGTAAAGCTGGGTGTCATCAGTAGAGGTGGGACCCCGGGCCCATTACCGGCTACCGGATTTACCGGTTACCGGTTCTCTGAAAACCGGATTCCCGGATTAAATCCGGTATACCGGTACTGGATTTATTTCATTGATTTCAATGGGGCGCTGTGTCCCCATTGAAATCAATGAAATAAATTAATTCCCTCCCCCTCCCAGGCTGCGCGGGTGGAAGGGGGGACACCCCCCACCCACCCTGCCCAGCCTGGATTTTTGTTTAAAAAAAGACTCAGAGGCGAGCCCACCCCCCAGCACCAGCGGCCGCGGCGTCCCCGCAGCCGCCGGTAAGTATGACCCGATCCCTGGGGGGGGTGTTTAACACCCCCCCAACCCCCCAGGGATCACCCCTACTAAAGTTCAGTGCTTGCTTACCTTGCGGAGCTCCGGGTGCGGCGGCGGCGGGCGGTCCGGCGGCCTCAGCGCCGGCTGTGGCTGCCGGCGTCAGAGACGCTCTAGGCCTTCCGGGGAAACCCGGAAGTTCCCCGGAAGGCCTAGAGCGTCTCTGACGCCGGCAGCCACAGCCGGCGCTGAGGCCGCCGGACCGCCCGCCGCCGCCGCACCCGGAGCTCCGCAAGGTAAGCAAGCACTGAACTTTAGTAGGGGTGATCCCTGGGGGGTTGGGGGGGTGTTAAACACCCCCCCCAGGGATCGGGTCATACTTACCGGCGGCTGCGGGGACGCCGCGGCCGCTGGTGCTGGGGGGTGGGCTCGCCTCTGAGTCTTTTTTTAAACAAAAATCCAGGCTGGGCAGGGTGGGTGGGGGGTGTCCCCCCTTCCACCCGCGCAGCCTGGACTCGGGGAGGGTTTGTTTTTTTAAACTTTTTTGCTGGGGCTTTAAGTTTTTTTACATTGCAGCCATTTTTAAATGGCTGCAATGTAAAAAAATCTGGCACCCGGAATCCGCTACCCGGACCGGATTTACTGGGTCGAATCCGATAATGCCGGTATGCCTGGTACCGGCATTATCGGATACCGGATTTACCGGTTTTCCCGCCCCTAGTCATCAGCATATTGGTGGCAACACACACCAAATTCTCTCACAATCTCCCCCAGGGGTTGCATATATACATTAAACAATAAAAGAGACAAGATTGAACCTTGCGGAACACCACAGTCTAGGACCCAGGGGCTAGATGTTTCTGCCCCCAGGACAACCCGCTGGTTTCTCCCCAAGAGGAATGACTGGAACCAGCCAAGGACGGTCCCATCCAGACCCCCCAGGTCACGCAACCGTCTCAACAGCAGCCCATGGTCCACTGTATCAAATGCGTCCGAGAGATCTAGCAGGACCAGTAATGTCGAGCGTCCTGCGTTCATCTCCCAGCGGAGATTGTCCACCAAGGCCACCAGCGCCGTCTCCATACCAAAGCCAAGCCAAAACCCTTATTGAAACGGGTAAAAAAACCGATGCCATCTAGGTGGTCCTGGAGCTGCAGGGCCACCGCCCGTTCAATAACCTTCCCTAAAAAGGGAAGGTTAAAGACGGGTTGGTAACTGGCAAGTGTGTCCACGTCCAAAGATGGCTTCTTCAGCAGGGGGCGCACCATGGCCTCTTTGAGACCAAGGGGCAAACTCCCCTGCTGAAGAGACGCATTGTTTACCCCCACCAGCACAGGCCCCAATGTCTCCCTGGAGGCTTTCACCAACCACGATGGCAAGGATCTAATTCACAACTAGTGGCCCTAACTGACCCCAGGACCTCCACAGCATCGACTGGCGTCACATTCTGAAACTCATCCCAGAAAACTGGACCAGACAGGGCCTCCATCACCTCACACTCCATTTTTACTGTTTCTAATCCAGTGTCGAAGTTGCTCTGGATCTGAGCGATCTTGTCTGCAAAGTAGGTGGCAAACTCCTCACAGTGGGCCTGGGACAAGTCCTCGTCCAGGCGGAGGGAGGCCGGACTGACCAGCCCCCGCACCACCCGGAACAGCTCTGCTGGACGTGACTTTGCAGATGCTATGAGGATGGCAAAGCCAAAGAATTCCTTCTTTGCCACCCTCACAGCCTCAACGTAGGACCACAAGTGGGCCGTACGGAGATGTCAGTCGGATTCAGCATGAGTCTGATGCCAGCGTAGCTCTAGTCACCTGCCTTCCTTCTTCATACTCCGCAGCCCCATGGGGCCCTGCGGTGTCGAGACAGGGGCAGGGAACATCTCGGAGCCACCCTGTCAATAGCCCCCTCAAGCAAGATGTTCCAAGCCCGGATGAGCTCATCCACAGAGCGGCTGGCAGAGTCCAGGGTTAGTTCCCCCAGGGCCTCCTGGAACCACTGAGGTTCCATCAGCCTCAGAGGGCGGACCATCCTAACTGGTACCTTCCCCTGCTGGGGGTGGTGCACTGAGAGACTGGTCTGAAGGAGGTAATGATCTGTCCATGACAAGGGCATAGCTATCACATTCCCCACTACCAGATCACCCGCCTCAAGGCCAGAACAGAACACCAGATCGAGGGTATGCCCCCCCCACATGGGTCAAGCAGCTGACAACTTGGGACAAATCCATGGTTGCCATGGTAGCCATGAATTCTCGCTCTGCCCCCACAAGGCCGGTGTCAGTATGGGCATTGAAGTCCCCCGGGACTAAAGTCCTAGAGGAGCCCAGCGCCACCACCGAGACCAGCTCTGCTAGAGCGGAGAGGGATGCTGCTGGGCAGGAAGGGGCCAAGTACACCAGCAGCATCCCCAAATTGCCCCCAGCCAAATCAAACATCACATGGAGGGCCTCGATCCCCGGAATATCTGGAACTGGATACCGCCTAACTGGCCATGTCTCTTTAAAAATCACAGCTACACTACCACCCCGGCCCCCAGCGCGCAGCTGATGCTGCATGGCATACCCGGCTGGAACGAGATCAGCCAAAATTGGCCCCACCGCCTCATCCAGCTAGGTCTCCGTTATGCATGCGAGGGCCGCTGTCCCATCCAGAATCAAATCCCGGATTATCGGGGCCTTATTAACTACGGACCTTGCATTCAACAGCATCAGTCCCCCACCGAGGGACCCTGGATCTAACTCCCCTGGACTATCAGGTGGTGGGCAGACTCTCTGAAGTCCCACAAGGCCCCTAAGGCCCCTGGGCACCCCGGCCCTCTGCCTCCATCGACCATACCGTCCACGACCCAAGACAACCCCCTATGGCCATCTCCTCCCTCCATCCATATCATCCTGACACCCTTCCATCGGCTGCTCCCCCAGAACCCCCAGAGGATCCCATCCGCTCCCTCCCCCAATCTCCCCCTCATACCCGAGCCTCCCTCTCTCACGGGGAGGTTCTCCCCAATCCTCTGAGGCAACCCCCATTCTCTCACTATGAGGAAAAGCCTTCCCGACATCCACTCCCCTATCCGACCGGATACCCCACTGCCACCAGGGGCCGGCACAGGACATCTTAACCCATCCACCCTGACCCTGCCATGGGGCATCAGACATAATTGCCATCAGATGGTTCCTCCCTGCACCTTCCCCTGCTGCCACCAGTGGTTGGTTATTGGAATCTCTTCCCCCCACTACCCCTCACACCCACAGTACCACAACCCACTCTACCCCCTTCCTCCCCCCTCCCTAAACCCCAACAAAATAACTTACAAAACAGTAATGGCTCCCCTGCGGTCCCTGAAGGACCCCAAAGGGCCACACCCTTTGGCTGTGGCCCTTTGGCTCATGACCTGCGGCGCAGACGCTGACAGCTCCTCTTTTTGTAACCCCGCAGCCACTTCCGGGTCGGGGTCAGGGGACAAGCCGGCCCAGGTGCACATCTTCTTTGCTTCCCCCGTCCTCCCCCCCCCCAGCACTAACTGTCTGTGTTGTTGCTCCGCAGGTCTTCAGCGGCGATTAACAGTGGCAGCGGCAACAGCAGCAGAGCGTCCCAGCAGCAGCGGCGGCGGCGGCACTGCGAGCCCCCACGGAGGTCCAGCAGATGGAAAAGCCCCGGTAAATCTGTCATATTGTAACTCCTGTAGTACTCTGCCTGTCTGTCATCATGAAGTCATTTACTGTTGTCAAAAACAGTTAACCCATAAATATTAACTGAAATGCACAAAAAATAAAGTGGTATGAAATAATTTAATTTTTAAAGCAAGAGAGATTTACAGCATATGAGTTCGCATTATAGACAGAGCCAAGAGTACCACAAGAGAGACCGAATGTCAGAAATCTAGTCTCATCATTTTTGAACAGCATAATGTACTGTGGTTGAGGAATATTATGACTTAACATGGATTATTACTCTGAGGGCACACAAAAGTTAGGGCTGAAGATCCCCTGGTAAAATTAAAAGAATAAAATGCCTGTCTCATGACAAGAATATGAAATGCTCTTTTCACTGGAATTCCAGTTTTCTATTATTTACATTGCTCATTTGATCAAAATAGGTGCTCCACCAGACAAGGGGTATGCAGCTAGAAAAAGGGTTGCTGCTTGACACAAGTGATGGATGAGCTGGAGCTGAAGAAGAATTTTGAGCTTTCTTAATTAAAAAAAATATACTGTGAAGAGATTTTCTGGGCTGAGTTGCAAAATACCTCACACTGAAGGATATGGTGGAAGATGCAAGGATGACTATTGGAAGGTCAGACTTATCTTTATACCTGATGACTATTTCAAAGTGGGCACTGCAGCTGTCTCTGATTATACTTTTTTTCTTTTCCGTTTGATATACAGGCGTGTAGGATGTAACACTTAATAATGCAAATAGATTGGACTTGGGATTCATACCCATACAGATCTGCAGATTGGTGCCTGGAGACTATTTATTAGATTAGACTATTTATTGGGAGAATGAACAACTTCCAAAATCTTGACTTCTTACTCATAAAAGTGGCTTTTAAACCAGGGAAGAAGTCTACAGATTAACCCATTCTAGCATCTGTAGGCCTGGCGAGGAGCTGAGACCCTACAACTGTGCAGATTCCATAAATCTGTGGGGTATGTGGTCCCTAGACTTGCAGATTCCATTGGTCCCGAGTCCAGTCGGGCCCCTAAGTGGGCTTTCTTTGGAAATGTGATGACTTAAGTATCTGCCTAAAGTGCTTTGCTGAACTGGGTCATAAGTTATCACAACATATCACCAGAATTTTTCTTGATAGTCAGACCTGTGTGTATTTGTGGGTGTGTGGTGTGGGTGTACACCATGAAGTTGTAACTGGTTTATTTTTACTATTATGACGGTGGACATGGGTGTAAAACAGGTTGGTTGTTTTTTTATAGACACCTCATCCTATCCCCTTTCAACCAAATCCTTGCTCTGCAAAGCAAAGAACAGAAGCTGCTCCTCGCTTTCTAAGTAAGCTAAGAGAGAGGTGTCACAAAGACACACTGAGAAATAAGACCCAAGACTCTTAGTATGGATGTCCAAAAGTTTAGATAACCACCCTCACTATTAATGCTGCTGCAGCTGTCTAACAAAACAGGTATTTAACAACTTCTGAATTATTCAGAAAGGGATAGAGAATAAAACTGAAAAAATCATATTGCTTCTATGTGTCTATGGTGCAACCGTAACTTGGATATTATGTGTAGTTCTGATTGTCCCATCTCGAAAAAGATATAGTAGAACTAGAAATGGTACAGAGAAGGGCAACAAAAATGATAAAGGGTATGGAATGGCTCCCCTATGAAGAGAGGCCTGATAGGTTAGGGCTTTTCAGCTTGGAGAAGAGATGACTGAGAGGGGATATGATAAAAGTTTATAAAATCATGAATAGGGAATATAGGGAAATAGGGAACGAATAGGGAATGGTTATTTACCCTCTCAAACAGTACTAGAACTAGGGGACACTCCATTAAACTAACTGGTAGCAGATTTAAAACAAAAAGTATTTTTTCACTCAAGGCACAATTTTTTTGTGTGGAATTTGTTGCCAGAAGATGTTGTCAAGGCCAGTAGTATAGCTGGGTTTAAAAAAGGACTGGATAATTTCTTGGAGAGTAAGTCCATTAACTGTTATTAGCCAAGTAAGTTTAAGGAACGTAACGTCTTACTGTCAGGAGCTGGGAATGGATTGCCCATTGGAACTTGTTGGGTACTTCTTCCAAGCAACTGAGACTGGCCACTGTCGGAGAGAGGATGCTGGGCTTGATGGACTATTGGTCTGACCCAATATGGTGCTACTTATGTTCTTATGTACTGGGCAATATACAAAGCCTTTATGTAGTGAATGATTTAAAGAGCGCAGCCAGTTGTTGCTTTGGTAGCTCAAATAGTATAAATTTGAAAAGAAAATCTAAAGGATCAAAGGGTTAGGTTCATATGTGGGGATGTTATACATGATTTTACTTTGTAAAGTTTGCTTTTCTTCAATCGGTTGTCTAAAAATAGGGTTGGGGTTCAAGAGTAAGGGTAGGTAAAGAGGGCAGTGCTATCCTCCTTTAGTTTGAACTGTAGTCATTCCACTCCTTGGCAGGCTTATTTTTTGTCACCCAATAAGTCATGAGGAAATTGATTAGTATTGACAATCACAGTGTAGCTGGGAGAGCTGCAGTGTGGGCAGCAACAAGCAAACTAAGGTGGGGGGTTTGGAAGGTGTTTTAGCATCCAGATTTTGAATTAGGATATATAGTTTCAGAAAATTCTTTTTTTAAAAAAGTGATTAGCTAATATTTGTAGATAGCAAAATAGCTGGATTTTGATCCCTGTATCGTTTTATTGAATTTAATAGGAGAATGGAAAATGAATGCTAAAACACCTGTGCACAGAACTAGGGATTTCATGTGACCATGCTAACGTGAGTTAAACTCATGACAGTCCCTGTCCCTTCCTGAATGTCAGCAAGCAGCTTAAGTTTAAAATATAGTGTGAGCTACATCTAAAATATAGTGTAATATATTTGGTGTATGTCAGGTATCCTTCAAAGTGTAGCAGAAAAACTGAAGTTGGCACTTATATTGAGTTGGCACTTATATTGATTTGTTCTGGGAGTCTGGAGAGGTGTATGGGGTAATGAGTGAATTTAGAGTTCAGTCCATTGACTTCAGAGAGGATAAAACTGCACCCTTAGGAGCCCAATTCTCCATCTATTGAAGCTCCAATTGACTTCAGTGCTGGGGTATTGTGCTCTTAGAGGGTGTTTTCAGATGAGATGCTACTCTGCATGGCCAGCCAGGAACCACAAATCTGATCGTCCGTCTGAAGGTAGAGTGGCCAGATGCGGGCTCCTGTGAGCCATGGAGCACCCACTCCTGGCCATGCATGGCGCATGCTGGGAAATCTGGAGTGCTCCCTGTGGGGCCAGCCAAATGTATGGTGGCTGCTTCTGTGGCTGGGGTAGCCATACTGGGAGTCGCCCATTCAAATCTATGCCCTACATGGGTGCTTCGTGGTAGAGTCACAGTGGGGGTGGGGATGGGGGAACTACAGACTCCTGTTTTCCCTCCCCCTGTCGGCTTGCTCATTTGAAAACACGCAGAGTCAGACATTAATTGGATTGAAACGGAGGTATGGGTCTGTTGGAAAAAGGAGAATTACAGTTGAAGGAAGATCATAATATAACTTCACTTTTTTTGGTCTAAGTTATGCATTTATTCTTCAGCATATATATGTACCTGTGTTGCAGAAATGTCACCTTCACAGTTGCTTTCACTGAAGATGAGAGGGTTTGCTTTCTCTATTGTATTTTCAGTAAAAGGTTCTGTTGTTGAATTAGGCCGTGTGTAAATTTTACATGAAACTTTGAAAGCACTGCATGTTCATCCTGATCAAATACACATGGCCTCTTTTTTGTTTTTTTAAAACTCTGTTTCACATAGAATTGTAGTCTTCGTGCTTGTTAGACTGCCATACAAGTCCTTTAAATGCATAACAACATATCTGATGAATCAGTGACAATCTGTACCACAACTTTTGGCATATAAACTACAAAAAGATGCCATCAGCAATATATCCATGGAGCCATGTTGTAATAGTTTTTAATTTAAAAAATGTGCTAAAGTCTTCAAAATTGACCTCAGCCCCTAAAATATTAGGACATTCATATTTCACACACACAAAAAATCTTGAATCCTATTCCCCTTTGTAAACCACACTGGTGATTTCAGACTGAAGAATGCTGTAAACTCTTTGTCTATAAGGTATACATCGCTTGTAGGCTTCTGTTTTAATTTATTGCTCTTGTATGCAGGTTTTTTGAACTAGTCACAGTGGTCTCTTATAAATCATGAGAAATAGTCCACCTTCAGTACCATTTCCATCTCTACACAATGAGTCAAGGCTTGTCAAAGACCATTTTAGAAATCTGACATTATGTTGAGACAGCTGTTAAATATATTTTCTTTCTCCCCCCCCAGGTTTCCTTTCCCTGACTACGAACAATGCAATTGGTGTAATGCTATTTTTAGCTCCACTTTTCATTTGAGGCATATGTACCCTTACCTTCCATGCACACTTAAGCTAATTTATTCCAACATGAAAAATACTGGGCAATTCACTACCACACACACAAAAGGCTTTACAAGATGAACTAGAGCCTGGCCATTGTATATAAGCCAAAGCTCACCAATAAGGAAAAGATTCTGACTTCAGCATGAAGTCCAATTTCTCTACATCTTTTTCATTAAAAACCAATTAAAATTTCCAAAATAAAGTTGCAACAGGGTGGAGTGGATTACCTGTGTGACTGAGGAGAGTTTGCTTCAGTGCAATAGCTTGATGGTCATCCTTCATTTCCTGCACTCCTTGTGTTTCTTTACATAAGGATTTACTTACCTCTTTCAGCCCACTTTCACACGTTGCCTGGGTGTGACAGGGGAACTCCCCAGGCTTCGCTAGGGCACTGGGGAAACGTATAGGGGAATCAGCGGTTACCCCCTAGCTACACACTTACCTAGCTGCAGGTACTAATCCTGGTGAAATAAGTAGTTCACTACAGGACCTCATTGTAGTGGGATGCCTGTCCTTGACCTCCAACCACCCCTCCAGCCAAGCCTATGCCACCAGGAGTGCGAATACTCTGGGGGCTAGAGCCCCTTTTAGTCTTATGACCCCTCTGGGTTGCTATAGGTTATATGAGTCTGTGTGTGTGGCCCAAGTTGGGCGGATGTGATCCCACCTGGAGGACAAAACTGTCTCCCTGTTGCTCCTTTGGAGGATCCCTGCTCATCTCCTGGTTGACCTCTGGGCTTCAGGCGGGTCTTGCTTTATTAGGAGAAGAGAGCTCCTTCTCCTATGGCCATCCCATCTAGACTGAGCTCAGTCCCTATAAAGGGCTCAGGCATGCTCAGTCTGTCCCCTCCCCCCCAAGCATGTCCATGGATTTAGTCTGTGGAGTGATCTGTAGGCTCTACTGGGCATGCCCTTGGACTTAGATCAGGGAAACTTCCTAGCGCTAATTGGGCATGCTCCAAAGCCTGTTATATGCTATGTAGCTGCTCAGGCAGGCAGTGTAAACAACAGGGTTCCTCCTTCTTTCAGGCTTACAGGAGCCACCCTATTACACTGGGAGGGGGAAACTTCCAGCAGAGCTCTGTAGCTCTCTTTTGGCTCTCAATTGTGGCTCTTTTATGATGGGAATTAACACACGTGTGAATGAACTATTCCGCTTTTATCCCACAAGGACACTCACGCATGAAAGGGTCCCCAAATGGTACTTTTACAATGATGGGTGCTCTTGCGGCATAAAAGTGGAATAGTACATTCACACATGTGGTCATGCACTAATTCCCGTCATAAGAGAGCCACAATTGCTCTGATGGAAGTTTCTCCCCCCTCCCAGGTAATGTTTGGCCTCAGATAATGACCTCTTCTCATCAGTTCAAGTTCTTAGTAGCTCATTTGGGTCCTGATCTCACTCCTGCGGACTTTGGTGGCAGTTTTGTCAATTAAACTCAATGGGAACAGGAGCAGACCATTGGTTTGATGGTCACTATTCCTTTTTCATTCATTGTTTTTGTTTATGCGGTGGTGGTGAGTTCTGATTATTAAACATAAATACACACAATTCCAAACATACAATTGCATGCGCTTAAGCTATTTTTGCAATATATTTATTGGTCATACCCAGCTGTATGTTTGCCAAAGTGCCAGCCCACCTGAGTTTGACTTCTCTGTGGTGGATTCTCTGAAGTTTACATACAATTTCTTTGCCTATAGGAGCCTTGAGCCACCAGCCTTCCCACTTCCTTTCCAAAGTTCTACCAGGAGAGCTACCAGAGCAACTGCTAGCTGTTCTTATCTACTTTGGTCGTGAGGATGGGCATTGTATATGGGTCATATAAAGAGCTTACAGTTAGTGCCCCAAAAGGGCCCTTCTGGTGTGGCTCAGCTGCTCTGCTTTGGAACAACCATGTCTAGGTTCTGTGTTGCCCTCTGCCTGCCCATGTCCCCCTCTAGCAGATTGTTTATCAAATTAGTGGGCACTTATACACAATTTCCCCCCAGTTTAAACCCCAAATGGATACTCTGATCCTATGCAAGTAGATTTCCTGTAGCTTTAAAAAACAGGACAGAAGCTGGGAGGGTCAACAGGGAGGTGCTGTCCCTTCCACTCCCCAGTGTATGTAGACTTTTATTACTCCACTGGCTCAGACTCATCTTTAGATTTTAGATAGAAACCTTATTTCCAGCATTATTGATTATGGGGAAAGGTAGGATCCTACTTCAAGGGTGAGCTGTGTGGCTCTATTAATGGCCCAAAATAGTTAATAATGGTCATTGTGCTATGATTCTGTCCCCTTTTGCATTATTCTCTGCTGAACATGACTAGCAATCATCTTTCTTGAGTCTCTTGAGAGTTCACTGCTCCCAGCGTTGTCCACAATCGTAAGCATTTTAGATTCTTACAAGCAGCAAGCCAGAACATTATCACATAGAAAGCCACTATATCTCCTTTCCTAGTCTGGTTTGAGACCTGGGTGTCATTTGTTCTTCTTACAGAACAAACAAATTAGATGGAACACTGCTTCTGGGGGAAAAATACCTGGGGAAAATACATTTTTGAATTCCAATTTTCTCTGTTTTCTAGGGATGGGAAATTGTATTGAAAATCGGAATCAGATCAAAATTGGTATCGGATTTAGCTGGATCGTATTTTAATCGTATTGGAATCAGATCGTATTTTTCCCCCATTGGCTTCAATTAGAAAATTTCCCATTGAAGTCAGTGGAAAACCGAACCTATTCAGTTCAATGGGCCATCAAGCCACAATCCTAGAACGATGAATGGTCCAAAGAAGAACCTAGCAAAGTTCAATAGCAGAGAGGGGGAAATGAGCGCGAGTGCACCCCTGAATTAATCCGATCCGCTGAAAATTGGGTGGATCGGGAAAAATCAGATGCATCGTATTAAACTGATTCAGATGAAAATCTAGTTAATCATATTAATCCGATTCCGATTTCCCCATCCCTACTATTTCCCTTCTCAGTCTGGTTTCTGGTTCATGAGACTTCTTTAGTCAGTTCACTTCAAGACAGTCTTTTCTGTTTATAAGAGCCACTTTTTAAATACTTTCAAGTCTTCCTGGTTTAGTGTCTGGAAAGTATTCTACAGAAAGGCCACAAATTGCTTTAGAAAAAATGTTCTTTGTGTTATTTTGCTGCCTTTCTCGGTATCTGTACAACTGTATGAGAATATGGTTTAAATATGAATTTTATGGCGTGTTTCTTAAGAGCTGAGCGTAATGTTCAATTATGCATTCCTTTTCTGAAGCTCTGGCTGTGGAGTCCTGCATTCAATAAAAACACAATGTGTTTAAAAGAAGGAACAAAAAGGAGGGATGTGATATAAAGGCCATTTTTACATGAGACACTGCCCCGCACGTCAACCCAGTGGACACATCACGGAGCGCCTGTGTAAAAGTGGTGGTTGGGTGGGCATGTGCTCCTGTGACCCACCCATCTCCACTCATCTCTACTCATCTCTATGCACAGAGCAACTGGTGAAAAGCCAGGTTGCTCGATGTGTGGAGGTGGGTGGAGATGAGTGTGCGCCTGTCTTGATGCCTCCCCCCATTTATGGCCCCCCCGCAGTGGTGCACACACAAACTACCTCCCCCCCCCCACACACACACACTGTGGTTCATGTAAAAATGACCAATAGCAAGGGGAAAATGTAATTAAAAAAGCTCTTCATCATGCTGATCTCTGGGCTAAAGAGTAGCCTTACCAGACAAGTTGTTCAGTTACCTCAAAAGCACATTTGTTACAAAGCTCTAGTTCAGGATAACTTCAGTCTGTTAGTTAAAAGTATCTTACAAAACAGTTGAAGCATGTTCATATGATAGAGGCTTATCTTGGATAAAGTCTCTAAACTACTCAGGAGTAATGTGGCCATTCCTCCGTGAATTAACCTCCAGGTTATTAACTCTGGTTCCATTGTAAAAATGAGAGTAAAAAAAAATATCATGGGGGATTTTTCCAGAAACTTTTCTGCCTTTGTTTATTTGTATTTGTATGTAATTAATACTCAATATTGCTATTAGAATCACTTTTTATATTATAAACAGTTTTTAATAGTATATTTTGAATTGTCATTCCCATCCTCACTTTTGTAATTCCAAGAACCCATTCCCTCTGGCCACAAGCATTTTCCCTTCTCCTTCCCTTAGTTCTTTCAATCGATACTCTTATTTCCTAATATGCACATTTCCATAGCCCTTTCTCCAATTAGCTCTCTGTGACATCTTCATTCTGCTTCTCTTTACATTTAGAGCCAGTAAGGGTGGATGAATGTTGCTGCTAGCAAAGCCTTGGGCAATAGAAAGATAACATACATTATAATGAACAGGAAGTTTATGTACAAAATAATGTTTCATACCAACCTATCTTACTGCTGTCTTACCAAAAAACCCAAATGGCAGGAAGATAAGGGTTTGAAATACTGAACAGGGAAAATTTCCCTCAAATATTTTTTTTCCAGAAAATAAGCACCTCTAGTTCCATGTTATGGAATAGAATGTCCACACGAAGGCCCTTTTCACACAGGCACCCCCCCCCTTGCACACATGTGCAGGTGGGGTGGGGGCGCCCATGCGAATGCTGTGACAGATGCAGGGGGATGGGATAGTGGGCAAGCTGGAGTAGTGGTGGGTAGGGCAGAACCAGCAGGCACCTGCCCATCTGGACTGCTCCTCAGCCCACCCTGGGGTTTGGCAGGACTTGTGATAGCAACGCACCCGCAAATGTGGTGGTGACGGTGCACATGCACAGAGTGTACACTGGCAAACTGTGCTTCTACAGATGCGCCTGATCTCAGGGTGAATGGTGGCAGCTGTGGCAGGGGGAGGGAGATGGAGGTGGGGACATGTGGGAGGGGTAGGGCCAGGACTGGGCTGGCCACAGGGCATGTGCAGTTGGCTCTTTTTGGGTGGAGGTGAGGGAAGATGGAGGGAGCAGCAGGGAGGGACCAGAGAGGGAGCAACAGCGATGGTCCCTCCCCTTGCCTTTGAGGTAGGGCTGAAACTTAGTCTCAAGTTTCTCTCAATTCTTATCGAGAATCATGGTTCTCAGCTTGTTCTGACAAATGAGAAAGCAGCAGACTGGGCCATTTGAGAGGCTGCTGCAGCAGAAAGCAGACTAGATTTCTCTACTTTGGTGAATAATTTATTTTATTTATTCATTTTTATTATTTATTTATTTATTTTGATTTATTTTCTCCTGACTTCTATTGCTCTTCATTACTGTACCTCCCCTTTTAATAGTTTCCTCTCCCTGTGTTTAATTTATTTTGGATGTATTTGTTAGTTTGGTGGGTTTTCTTTTAATAATTGGTTGTTTGGATATTTTAAATATATTTTTGGATTTTTAAAAATATATTTTTTTATTTTTTGTTTGGATGTTTTGTGTATTGTCTGAATATATTTTTGTTTTTTTATATAATTTGTATATTTTGTTGTTTAGTTTGGATATTGGATATTTGGCTTGGATATTTTGTACATTGATTGAGTGCAGCAGGGAAAAAATTCAGGCAGAATTTAAAAGTTTTTCGAAAAGCTTTAGTTGCAGACTGTTTATATTTAATATTTTTGTAGGAATGTGAACACTTCAAAAATACTTGTGTAGCAGGGAGCAGTCCTGTGGGGCTGCTGCCCCTTTAAAAAGGGGGTTGAGGGGGTCTGCCAGAGGGCTGAGCATGCCCAAGGGTGTGGCAGAGCCATCCCCATCACCAGCGATCAGCCTATGAGGAGAACAGGCTGAGAAATCCTGGGACAGAGTGGGCGGGTTACTGGCCCTTTAAGGCTGTGGAGAGGAAGCCTGGCCACACCCACGTTTCCTGTATATAAGGAGAGGAAGGCATCAAGGAAGAGAGTCTCCGCCAGGGAGCTGAAGGAACAACATCCCCCTGAACAAGCTGTCCTGCTGTATGCTATCCAGGGTGCTGGAGAACCAGAGGGACCCAGACAAGTGGGAGGGGCTGTGCCCAGGAGGGAGCCTCGTGCCTGGAGAAGGCTTGGTCAGAGCCTGGGGATTGGAGGCCTGGCTAGATGGACCAGGGGGATTGATATTGTGGTGCTCCTGTGTTTGAGAAAGACGGACCTGGACCTGCGGGTGGAGGTGACTGAGCTGGCAGCCCCAGGTACACTGGACACAGGTTGTGTCTAATAAAGGACTGTGAACTAATACCCTCTGGACTGTGTGGTGTGTCCTGAGAGGGTACCCCCTTCCTTGAAGAGGGGGATTCAGCTGAGGCTTGAGGCTGAAATGGTGTAACAGAGGGGTGAGCTAATTCCCCAGAGTGAGACCCCAGTGCCCCGTGTGGCCCTGGGAGACCCCCTGCTACAACTTCCTTTCCATGTGATCTTATATTGTCTTCTAGTGTTTCTGAAGTAAGAACATAGGCCCTTTTCACATGAGATGCCTCCACCCATCTCCACATAGTTTCACTGTGTGGAGATGGGTGAAGGCACCCATGGGTGGAGGTGGGTGTAGCACAGGAGTGCGCACCCCCCACCCATCCCCTGTGGGTGCCTCCACCCATCTCTATCCATCACCCACGCATGGAGCAATGAGCTCCAATGTCTGATGCTCCGTGGGTGGAGATGTGTGGCGGTGGGTGTGCACCCATGGGAACGGGCACACATCCGCCGTGGCTGCACATCCATTCCCCCATCCACTGCAGTCCATTAAAAAAGGGTCAGAGTGGTGTCTTTCTTGTGATAGCCGCCTTGAATTTTGTCCCTCTCAGTGATCTGATGCTTGAGAAACTTTTGGTTAAACTTTGAATGTTTAAATTGTTTGCTCACATAGGACCTTTTCACACAGGCAGGTGTGCTCTATGGGTGCCCTGCAATATGTATAATAAAATGTAACACCCATTTTATCAGTGTTAGAGTTTCTGTCTGAAAAGGGCCATAGTGTAAAACATTACAGACAAAGTATAGAAGCTTTTCCAAAGAATTTATTTGGTGACTTGTTCTACTCACTCTTTCCATTAAGAACATAAGAAGTGCCATACTGGGTCAGATCAATGGTCCATCTAGTCCAGCATCCTGTCTCTGACAGTGGCCAATCACGGTGGCTTGGAAGAAGCCCAACAGGTCACAATCCATTCCCTGTTGTTTTCCCTCAGCTCCCGTCATGTTCCCTGATCCTGTCTGACTAATAGCTGCTAATGGACCTATCTTCCAGAAACTTGTCTAAACCTCTTTTAAACTCTGCTATAGTACTGGCCCTTACCACAGCCTCTGGCAGTAGATTCCACAACTCAATTATATGCTGAGTGAAAAAATATTTTCTTTTATTTGTTTTAAACTTGCCACCCATGAGTTTCATGGAGTGTCCCCTAGTTCTAGTACTAGCTGAGAGGGTAAATAACTGCTCCTTGTTTATTAGTTCCACACCACTCATGATTTTATAGACCTCTATCATATCTCCTCTCAGTCATTTCTTCTACCCCAATCTATCAAGCCTCTCCTCATACGGGAGCCCTTCCATGCCCTTGATCACTTTTGTTGCCCTTCTCTGTACCTTTTCTAGTTCAGCTATGTCTTTTTTGAGATGGGGCGACCAGAATTGCACACAATATTTGAGGTGCTGTCGCAGCATTAACACTTCAGAAATACTTGCTTTGCATTTGCATGCAGTCTTGTGTGGTTTTAGTCTTTTAGAAAGGGAAAATAGTGTTAGCCTCTTTGAATTTTGTCCCCCCTGCCCCCAAACAATCTGGTGCTACTAGGAATTTGGAATCTTAAGGATTTTTTCACATTTTGTTTTTTCTCTTGTTCACTGGTCTAGGAGCTTGTAGGAAGGATACTGGAAGTGCTATATGAGAGGTGGGGAACCTTTTCCCTCCCAGTGACCAATTGAAAAATTAGTGCAAGCTCTGAGAGTCATGTAAAAGTTGGAGGCAGAGGTACCTATGAAGCGTACTCTGGAAAAAGAGGGTCCAGATCATGGATCTGTGCCCTAAATCGTCCCCTTATGTGGCATGCCCTCATCTCTGCCTCTTTCCCCTGAATGCAGCCTTTCAGTGCTTGGGGATAAGAACTGAATCCAGAGGCCAAATATGGGAACTGCAAATGACCAAATAAAAACTAGTTGCTGGCCTCATTTGACCCCTGAGCTTGAGGTTCTCCACCCCTGCACTAAACACTTCCTTGGTTGCATAAACAGGACTTAGTCATGGTTATCCAAAGGGAGAAGACAACCCATCCTGAACTGTCAACTTTATTCACTAGACCATGTGTGCAATGGGTGCTGTATGCATAAGAGACATTTTTTTCCTCTCGCCTCCCTAGTGATCTGTTTACAGCCCGAAGCCCAAGATCTACAAAAATATTGTAATGCATCTGTATAGATGGTACAGCTGCACCTGGAGTATAGTGTGCAGTTCTGGTCACCCCATCTTAAAAAAGACACAGTAGAACTAGAAAAGTTACAGAGACGGGCAACAAAAAAGATCAAGGGTATGGAATGACTCCCATATGAAGAAAGGTTTGAAAGGTTAGTGCTCTTCAGCTCGGAGAAGAGATGACTGAGAGGGAATATGATAGAGGTTTATAAAATCAGGAGTAGTAAAATCAGGAGCATGTAAATAGGGACCGGTTACTTACCCTCTCTAACAGTACTAGAACAAGGGGACACTCCATGAAATTAACAGGCAGCAGATTTAAAACAAATAAGAGAGAGTATTTTTTTCACTCAGCGGACAATTAACTTGTGGAACTTACTGCCAGAGGAAGTGGTCACGGCCGGTAGTGTAGCTAGTTTTAAAAAGGGGTTGGATAAATTCTTGGAGAATAAGTCCATTAATGGCTATTAGCCAAGTAGGTTTTGGGAATGTAACTTCGTACTGTTGGGGACAGGAACAACAGGGAATGGATTGCCTGTAATGACCTGTTGGGTACTTCTCCCAAGAGAAAGAGATTGGCCACTGTCAGAGACAGAATGCTGGGCTTGATGGACCATTGGTCTTACCCAGTATGGCACTACTTATATTCTAATGGTCTTATCTAATCGTCCCTATTTTAACACACAGCTAGCCTCTTGTTTGTAAAATGTATATGAACAGTCTATCTGCATGATCTGTGACCTGCTGTGCTGGTGAATTCCAGAGTCTGCTTGAATGGTCTGGTGGGGAGAACTGCCCCTTCGACTTGATCTAAATTTAACAGTCATTAATTTCCCCAAGAGGAATCTGTGGGCTCAGTTCAATCCAGAGATATAAAGAGGGAAAGTCAAACATTGTGAAACAGTCAAGTAAGCACTTTGAGAGATGTGTGTGCGCAGACCCTGTGTACCAGGTGGCCAATTCCAAATGTTCCAGAATCATAATTTGGGTCCCAAAACCATGAGATTAATTTTTAAAAAGTATTAACAGTGGATTTCTTTTCCCAGGGCTTTTGGTTTTGGAGCCTGAAGTCACATACATCTATTCCCTGTACTTTTGTGTATGCCCTCATCTTTGCTCCCTTACCCTGAACTCACATTTTCAGTTCTTGAGAGTAGGAACTGGATATATAGGGGTCAAATCTAGGAATGGGAAAGGAGCCAAATAAAAACTTTGTGGACCACATTTAGTCCCCAGACTTAAGGCTCCCCTCCCCACCCCTAGTGTAAAAGAAGGAGAGCAGGGATGGAGGGACTGGTCTGAAGCAAGGGATTAGAAATGCAGCATCATCAGTGTGGCTTAGTAACTAAGCTTTTGCTATACTGTTTGCTAAATATATTCTTCCCCATGCTGTCTCTTCTAGTCATGCCCTCCTTTCTCGCAACTGCAACTATAGCTGAGGTGCAGGTGGGAATGAGGGAACTGTTTTGGGTTCTTTCATGCATACTAAGACTGAAAGCTTTCCCCACAGATAGGCATGTATAGATCTTTTCCTGGTAGGGTGAATTCTCTTGTGTGTACTGAGGGCTGAGCTCACCCTGTAGCATTTCCCAGTCAGGGCACATGTAAGGCTTCTCTGTGTGAATTCTCTCATGTGTATTGAGTGTCCCAACTTCTCCTGAAACTTTCCTCACATCCCTGGCATATTCAGGGTGTCTCTCCTGAGTGGGTTTTAAAAAATTTAGCAAATTTAGCAATTTTAAAAAGTGAAACAAATCACATACATAAAATGTCCCCTTATTTAAAATAGACTTGAAGCCTTGAGCTGCCATTTTTTTCCCTAGCACCTGATCTACAGGAGCAAATGTTGGTTTTCCTTTTTGATAATTTTTTGTTCACAGAGCTTTGCATTTTGCTTGCTATTGCATGCCACCACCATTGTGTAGTTGTTCATTCTGCATACACTGTGGGTTTTTTCATTAATTGTGTGTTCTATTCCATTGATCATTCAAGTGTGAAATTTTAATGCCAGCCCCGGCCCTTATTGGCAATGGCCCCACCCACCACCCCACCAACCTAAAAGTTCACCAGCCACCACTGTGGCCAGGTTCTCATGAATCCAACCTTAACGGTAGAAAATGAAGTGTCACTTTGGATGCAGTGTTGACAAGTTTAGTAAAGGAGCAGATCTTACCTTCTCCCCCTGAGACAGTGACCCAAGTCTGTGTTGGGTTGGGAACCTACCAGTTCAGGTTTGCTAGAACAGAGAGTTTCCAGTGAGACTCCTGAGCAGGAGCCAGCATTCCCTTTCTTCTCATATAGCTTTCTTCCCTTTGGGCTTACCACCCCTTTTCTTTTTGTGGCCTTTCATCCTTTTCCTGGCACTATCTTTGCCTTTCTTTTGTCTGTCGTCTTAAGAATAAGTAGATATGTACACAGGCTACTAGATAATTTTAATTAAGGGTTGTTACATTTTGCTTGCTATTTGTGAAACTCTTTCCACAACAAGCAATGCAAAAAACCCCTACAGATAGCTCAGAAAGTTCCACAAGGTAAACAAAATCCAATTTTTGCATGTGCAAGAGGCATGGAGCTAGTGGGTGTCTTTAGATGGACCACTTCCAGATCTGCTTTGGGGGTGGCCAGCCCAGTAATATATCTCCCATGCACAGCCCTTGACACTGCTGGGTTTTAACAGACCTGGCATCTGCTGCATCCTGCAGTCTGCCCACATAGCGTCCACTCCCCCACACCACAGAGCTGCGGGTGGCTTACCACCACTCTAGGCTGCCGGCTGCAACTCTACAGTGCTGCCGTGGCAACCTCTGGTCTGAAGCAGAGCTGTAGTGGCCTGTCCATGGAGTGCCTGCTCCACTTCTGCTCCTCCTCACACCTGGGCAATCCTCCTTTAAATGGACAGGCCACCTGCGGGTGAGGTGGAGTAGAGGCATGGGTGCAGTCCATGTAAAAGCACCCAATGTTGCATGCTAAAAAGCAGTGAGTCTCGGGTAGTGAAATGCTTTGGGAAGTCCTAAGTAATGCACATGAATGAACAGTCACAGTAGTCTGGGAATCAAGATGTTAAATAAAATGAATGGCTCTTAGCTGGTGAAGACGGGCTGAAGGAAGGGCAAAAAGGTTAAATATCTAGGCAGGCAGATGACAGGTTTTGGGGGGAACCAGTGGTGACCTTTTTGGAACAAGAAAAGGTCTTCTCATGACTGAGACAAAACCAATTGCCATTTTATTCCCAACGTGGGAATTTTGGCCCATCCTGGGCAGCAATAGTCTGTTATGGCTATTCCACTAAAAGAGGCTGATTATAAGACAATTCCTGGCAAAACAGAAGCCTTTGGACAAGACTGGGGTAGAGCAACAAAAGGGACCTAATACTAATGTGAGTCTTTAAACTTTTTTGCTGACACAGAAAACAACAGGATGATCTGTAAATCAAAGCAGATCTTTGGGTGATTGCTTTTTTTTAACTTTATTTAAAAAAAAAAATTAAGTAAAGGAGATCAGAGTTACTGGGTGTTTTTAGACACAACGGCAATAGGGTGCTTAAGACATTTGCACCATGGCTATGTGTTTTGTCTAAACGCTATCACTTTGGCCACTGGTTTGCCCCTCGTTAGCCTCCCATTAACTCCTTGTTGGTTGTATGGATATATTGGGTGCGGCAATAAGTGTTTCCCCTGTCCCTGTGGCTAACATGTCTAAAGAAATTGGGTGGTGTGTTCACAGCCATTTCTGATCTGTCTGACCCCAGTCCTCCACTCCGCACTGCCACCAAACAGCTCATTCCTTGCTGCACACTGTCCATGTGCTCTCCCAGAGCACACGGGAGCAGGGGTGAGCAGCGAAGAATCAGCTGTTTAGCTGCAGCATGGAGCAGAGGATTAAGCATACCTGACTACAACTCCCATAATTCTATGGGAGTGCTTTTGCCAGGAGGGAACATAAGAAGAGCCATACTGGGTCAAACCAATGGTCGGTCCATCTAGCCCAGCATCCTGTCTCTGACAGTAGCCAATCACGGTGGCTTGGGAGAAGCACCCAACAGGTCACAATGGGGGGGGGGGGGATCAATTCCCTGCTGTTTCCCCCCAGTTCCCATCTTGTTCCCTGATCCTGTCTGGCTAATAGCAGCTAATGATAGCTTCTGGCATGAGTGGCAGTCAGACCCGATTAGCCCCTGGATGTGGAAAACTGTAATGGGGGCTAATTGGGGGCAAATGTGGGTCAGAGAATGGTGTCAACACACATTCCACCACTCCTTGCCATTGTGTCTAAAGACACCCAATATTAAATGTTCAAGAAATTAAGAGGGAAATGATGAACTGGGGTTCTTGAGTCTCAGACCTGTTGTTAGTGAGGCAGTAGCAATAGCTGTTGGGCCTCAAAAAGATGATTAAGGATATGGTTGGGGGAATGGAGGAGGAAATGCATGGCAATTGCAAAAACAGAGAATGCAGAAACAACTTAAAGAGACATTCCTGAAGGAAAGGGAAAAAAATTATACCAAAGCATGTATCGGAGAAATATTCAGGGATTTTTTTAGTCTTGATGAATTCCTACCCAGTTCTGACAGTCAGAGCACACCAAGTTCTATGTTCCTCCCCTGCTTTGTTTGTCCTTAGATTACACGTTATAATCATTTTACTCCAGAATGAATAACTGAAAGAAAATAAATCTTTAATAAAGCTTATGAGATTCAGAAATAGCGATGTGGTGGGCTCTAAAATTATGATCTTCCAGGACCTGGCAGCTGCAAGTATTCAGAAGAGAAAGGCGCAATCTGATACTTTCTCAGTCCTCAGAGAAGCAGGCATAGATATAAAAGAATATTACCCTTTTGTTTGATATCTATCTTTAAAAAACCAGCAAAAATTTAGGAATAAGTGGGGGTGGGTGGGGTGGGGGTGGAAATGAAATCATTAACAGAGACTGACTGCTATGCTGTGAGGAAGAAGAGCTAGCCAAAGTCTCCAAAATTCTTGAAGAAGATAGAGGGAAACCTTTCGTATGGATGACAGTGGACCCATATATTCTAGAAGAAGGTGAATAAAATAATAGTTTTTATTGTAGGCAGCAGTATTCCATTGGATACAGTGGTTTGCCTGTCAATTTGTTTCTTCTAAGGAAGCCCACTTTATCTTTTTTATTACCTGCTAGATTATGGATTGCTCAAATGTGGAAAGAATAAAGTCTTCCTCCACTGAGACTGTGGCATGTTAAGATATGGGACACTAAAGAAATACACTCTCCAGATAAGATTGTTGTAAAAAAGACAGAAGATTATATGTTTAGAAATATAAATTCCATTCTGTCTAACACAGAGGACAGCAGGTCGCCATCCAATCAATCTGGGTCCTTGGTTATATTTTTTTGGATATTAATAAATGATGCAGGGCCGGCCCCAGGGTTTGTGAGGCCATGTGCGAAGTCTTGGTGCGGGGCCTAATTTGCATAATTAGGCATCACCTAATTATGGAAATGTATACATTTACATAAAACTTACTCCCTCTGGACAGGAAGGATTCCCATTCTCCACCTCTCCGAGCAACCATGGAGAAGCATGGCCTCCTAATGCTTCCCCCCCCTCCCCAGCCGAGTGTCTACCACCACTCCCCAGGAGTGGTTCCACTGCAGGGGCAGCCAAGCGGGCAGTGACACAGGCACAGAGAGACTGACTGCGTCCACTGCCTTACTGGAGGAGGGGCCAGGGGGTGAGCTTAGCCAGTCTGGCCTCCAGGGCCTGTTGCTTCTTGCTGCCAGTGCCGCCTGTGCCTTGTGCACGCATGCGGTGTGACCAGTCCAGAGGTGCTGCTATCACACACACAAGACACCCAAAATGCAGCTAGCTTATTAAGCGCATTATGCCATGAAAAGAGACATATAACCAGTTCAGTTGTGCCCCCATAATCAGTTCATGCTGCCCCCACCCCATAACCAGTTCATTTCTGCCCCCGCCCCCATATAATCTATTCACGCTGCCCCCACCCATAACCATTTAATTTGTGCCCACGGGGCAGCGTGAATTGATTATATGGGGGTGCAAATGAACTGGTTATGGGGTGCGGGTTTAAAGACAGTATTCCTGTTAGCAATAACTTCATTAAGAAGAGTTAGTGAAATAGCAGCCATAATAATCTCAGAACCATATTTGCAGATTTATTTTCCAAGACAGAATAGATATTGCTTTACATCCTAAATTCCTACCTAAGATAGTATAAGTAAGACAGTTGTGAGAATGTGGCCCTTTTTACACGGGTCTCTCCTCCCAGCCGTAAACACGCAGATTTCTGTGTGTTCATGGGTGGGGGAACCCCATGTGAATGACGTGGTGCACGCGCCCATGGTGAGTGGGGGTGCGTGCGCGCTCGCCTAACACGCATCCCCACTCACCCCCCCACTCATCCCCACGCACGGAGCAACCGGGGGAAATGGTGGTTACTATGTGGGTGTGGATGAGTGGTGGGTGAGTGGGGATGTGTGTGCAGCTGTGTGCATGCCCCATCCATGCACTGGCGCGCCCACGGACTCCCCACCCGGCGGAGCCATGTAAAAATATCATGTGAGGAGCCACTCGAAGAAGAACAGAAGGTTGCTACCTTGCAAACAAGGTTCTTTGAGATGGCTCCGAACATTCTCACAACACCCACCCTTCCAGCCCCGCATGGAATTCTTTTCTTATATTTCTAGAAAGGGTTGAAAGGAACTGTCATTCAGAGGGGGAGGGTTCTTTTTATACCAGAGGAGCTCAAGACCATCATGTGGTCTATTATTTGAACAGGGTGAGCGCGCACAACCCAGTTGTGAGAATGTTGGGAGCCATCTCGAAGAACCTTCTTTACAAGGTAGCAACCTTCTGATCAGCACGTGGGGAGGAGCTGTTTGTAAACAGCCTTATCTCCCAGCCCGATCCAGTGTCCCCGCTGCTGCTGCTGCTGCTGCAGCACTACTAGAAGGCAGAGGCAGGTGAGGGATGGGGTCTGGAGCCAGGGAGGGGAGGAAGAATCACTTTCTGGGAGAGAAGCTGGCTGCAGCCTGCTGCCCAGCCAGGCAAGTGCGGGGCCCCAGCTGGCTGCGGGGCCATGTGCGGCCGCACATGTGGCACATGCCTAGGGCTGGCCCTGAAATGATGCAAGCTATCTCTTACAGAATCAATGTAAGACCTTTTCAGGATCATACTCATGGGGCTGAGGTAAGAGCCTGTAGGGGTTCAGCCCTAAAGAAGTGAGCCAGGATCTGGTTGAAATCTAGCCCTTTAACTGGCCAAGTGTCTGGGAGGACAACTGAGGTCAGCTGATCGGATGGACTTGAGGTCAACTATATACGCTGATCTGGAAAGCCCACCAGGGAGAGACAAGTCGTTTGTGAGTTTGCCTTTGGGCTTGCTCCAAGACAAGGGAGCTAGATACCTACTTCAGGTCCTGCTTTTTGCAGGGCTGCCCTGGATCTGGTGTGGCACGGGAGGTCAAGCCAGGTCTCTAGGAGCAGGAGATGGCTAGGTTGGAATGGGCCCCTGCTGAGACTCCAGTGTGCATATGCATTCTACAAGGACATGGATCCTCCAAAGCTCATGGGGCCCTCATGCAACTGCACCTATTATAGCTATGCCCCTGGCTAGGAGCTGCCAGGAGGCTGGGAGCCTAGGGAGTGGGCTCGCCTCCCCAGTGAATAAATGAACACAAATGATGGTAAACCAGGGTGTAAGTGGTGTGTTTGGCCCTGATCCTGTGACTACTTGCCCAGGAGCAGCACCAGCTTGCCACATGATCCTATTTTCTTTACACAATTTATGATACCAATGTTGGCTGTGATATTGCTTCCTAGCAGTCTCTCGCTCTATATATTCTTGTTCTGCTGCACTAGCACCAACCACATATGATCCCAATGTACCCTGCTTATGTTTGCCATTCTCTAGTAACTTCTCTAAATGAGAAGTTTAATTTAAAAATAAAAATAAAAAATGGGTCGCCTATTTAGTGCTAGTCAACTGACCGAGAAAGAGAGCATCAAGTTTACTTTTGAGAGAATTAGGCTAGATAAAAGAAAAGGATTCCCACTCGTGGTGTCAGCTGCAACTAAGAACAGACTTTGAAACATATGCTACATAAAAAAAACCCTAAATCACAAGATTTGTGTCCCAACTTCAAGGGGCTTCTTCAATTTTCACATTCTCTAGAACCTATCTTTTATGGACATTTATTGCTGATGATGAGTATTACATGCTGCGTTATCTGCTGAACAATTATTCTCCCATATTGAATTATCATTGCAACATCTTTTTCTCAATCATATGTTGCTTGTAAAATATTCCTGGTCACAGTTGTCCTTTGTAACTAATAAAAATCAGAATTTTTAGTCACTTTATTCCCAGAGGTACCTTGTGGAGGAGGATGCAGATGAAAAAAATGTTAACCGCCAAGAAGGAGATGAAAAGAAGAGAAACTTGACATTTCCCAGAAACAGCAAGTCATTCAGTTTCCGCACAGAATTTTCAGACTAGTGAAGAAACCTGGCCATAAAACGTGAAAAGTGAACATTGTGCATATGTATTCTACAAGAATGTGGATTCTACAAGGGGTTGATCCAAAGCCTGTTCAGAATTATTTATTTTATTTTACTGAGTTTTGATCAGGGGCTTAAAGAGCTGGAGAACTGTTGTGGCACACAGAGAACTTGTATAGTCACCATGCAATACCTGCTTTAACTTATATAAAATTCATATCTCACAATGACACTTTTGCTTTGCTAGATCTCAGAGATACCTTGGTAAATCTTGTGTTAGGACTTTTTCCAGTTCTGCTCTATCTTTTTTGAGATGGGGTGACTAGAACTACACCCAATGTTCAAGGTGTTGTCACACCATAGATTTATATGGAGGCATTATGATATTTACAGTTTTATTTTCTATCCCTTTACGAATAATTCCTAACATTCTGCTTGCTTTTTTGATCACTGATGCACACTGAGCTGAGGTTTTCACTGAGTCCACAATGACTCTAAGATCCTTTTCCTGAGTGGTAACCCCTAATTTAGAACCCAGAATTGTGTATGTATAGTTAGGAAAGCAGCGGCCCTAGGCTGAGGGCGCCTGGGGCGGTGCCCTGCTCCCGCTCTCCCCCGTCCCCGCAGTGCCACTGACAGTAGTGCTCACTGAGCAGGCACCGCCCCACTGAGCGCTACTGTCAGTGGCACCGGGGACGGGGGAGAGCGGGGGCAGGGCACACCGCTCTGACCGAGCGCGCTCTGCCTCTGTCTCTGCCAGAGGCTGAAACTGACATTGGAGCGCCGCACTGCTCTGACTGCTTGCAGAGCAGCGCGGCGCTCCGATGTCAATTTCAGCCGCCGGCAGAGGCAGAGAGCGCTCATTCAGTGAGTGCTAAGCCTCTGCCTGCCCTGAACTCCTTCTGGGACTCCAGAGTCTGGAGTCCCAGAAGGGACAAACTTAGTGTGAACGCAAGCCGGGTGGCTCAGCATTCAGACCAAGTGCGCCGCTAGGGAAATGAAATTTCCCTGAGCGGCAGCTTTGCATTGAGCCCTATGGGCTCAATGCAAAGCCTCACGTGGGCATTCAGTGGAGGCGCTCGGCGGCAGGATGTGCTGCAGCATGTATGCTTGAACTTAGTTGAGCATGTGCTCCACAGCACAACTCGCTGCCGAACTCCTCCATTGAACAGTGAGAACTAACTGCCAGTGGTGCCAGCAGCCAGTCCCCGGGACCCCGACAACAGTGAGTAAATGCGTGGGGGGGGGGGAGCAGAGGCTGGGGGCCTGGGATGGAAGGGGGGAGGGTGTGTGAGACTGGGGAATGGGGGGGAGGGTGGGTGTGCACTGTGCACCCCCCCCATTCCCCAGTCTTGCACACCCTCCTCCCCCCTTCCATGATCCCAGACCCCCAGCCTGGGGGACACTGGGGAAGGGGGAGGTGACTGGCAGGGGGAGGGGAGACTCGGGGAGGAGAGGCTGGGGGCCTGGAATGGAAGGGAGGGGGGAGAAGGTGTGCAAGACTGGGGAATAGGTGGATTTTTGTGGTGGGGAGGGTGTTCTGGGGCAGACAGGGGATTATGGTGGTGGGGAGGATGTTGTGGGGAGAGAGAGACTGGGGGGATTTTGGGGGGGAGGAGGGTGTTGCTCTGTGTTTACATAATGACAAAATGGCATCTCTACTTATGCTTGGGAGGGGTGAAGGAAAGCAGCAGCAATGCATCAATGAATGCATTGCTGCTTTCCTTCTCCTCTCCCAGCATGAGTAAAGAGGCCATTTTGTAAATTTGTGGTTCCACTAGTCGTGGCTACGCTTTTTTTTTTTTTAAATGGTCCCTTCGCTGTTTCACTGCTGCTTCCTGCTGTTGTGGAAAGTAGTTTTTGTGGACAGGCATTTGGCTGCCGGGGATAAGGTGTGGCTGCTGGGGATGATGCTGGTTGGACTCGGGGCCTGCTTTGATGGGAATTCAGCCCTGAAAGGGGACAAACTGTTTTTTAAAAAGGGGTCTGTGTTCTTGAACAGGCAGTTTGTTGGTGAAGCTACTAGGGATGCTGGTCTGGATGTGTCTGATTTGGTGGCAATCCCTGAAACTGGCCAAAATTATTTTTAAAGGCCTGTGTGCTTGCACAGGTGTTTGGCTGCCGGGGATGCCTTTGAGGGCCTGTGGGAATGGTTTGTTTTGTTTATGTGTGGTTTTCTGGTTTTTATATGGGTTTTGTTCACGTTGATGATGCGGACTGTTAAATACTAATTCCCCCCCCCCCAAACACATACAGCAGAGGGTGAGGGGGAATTAGTATTTAATGCCCTGTAATTCAATTGAGGTTTTGAAATCGTGAGATGTAACGGTTAGTCTGGTGATCTTATGTGTGTTCAAAATCCTAGAAATGTGATGTTTGTGATAAAATTGAGGTTTTGAAATCATGAGATGTAACTGTTAGTCTGGTGATCTGCCTGCTTTTAAACCTGGCAGAGGAGGTGAATATAACCTGCCTAACTGAAATTGCTGGATTAAGTAATGTAATGTCCATCCAGTATTAACCCTGGGAACTCCTTGCTTCTGGCTGGGTTATGCCCTGGCTCTGCCTACCATATCCCTGGCTCTGCCCCTAGACTAGGCTCCGCCCCTAGGCCTGCCAGCCCGGCGCCTTGCTAACCCAGTGCCCCTCCAACATCAAAACCCACCAGCCGCCCCTGAGTTAGGATTATTTCCCCCCTATATGTATCACTTTGTACTTCTCAACATTGACTTTCATCTGCCATTTAGTTGCCCAGTCACCTATTCTTGTAAGATCCTCCTTAATTCCTTGAGTCCTCCCAGGTCTTAACTATTTTGAATAATTTTGTGTCATCTGCAAATTTGATCACCTCACTCTTTATTCCCTTTTCCAGGTCATGACTGAATATATTAAACAACATCGGTCCCAATACAGACCTCTGGGGCAACCCACTATTTACTTTTCTCCATTGTCAAAACTGACCATTTGGTCCTACCCTTTGTTACCTATCCTTTAACTAGTTACTGATCCACAGCAGGACACTGCCTCCTATCCTCACCCAACCGGCTATCTCCAGTCAGATACCACCTGTTTGGGGATCCTGCCATTGTGCCTTAAGTCAGCAGGCAATCAGGCCTTTGCTGTGGCAGGCACCTCAGTGTGGAACTCTCTCGCTCCGGATGTTCGACTTAATTCTTCTCCTCGCTTTCAAAAAATACTTGAAACCTTTTTTTGTTTTTCAGGTGCTTTTAGAGGATCCAGTGCTGGTTCCCCCTTAATGTGTTTCCCCCCTCCCCTTTTTACCTTCCCCCTTTAAATTGTTTTAAATTTATTTTTTGTATAGCATTTTATTGTATTTTAAATATTGTAAAGCTCTCTGAGTGCCATCTGCTGGAAGGACGCTGTATAAATAATGATGATAATAATAATAATTAATATCCCACAACTACTTAATTTCCTCAAGAGCCTTCCATGAGGAACCTTATCAAACTCTTTCTATAAATCCAGATATGCTATAGTGACCACATCACGCTTATCCAAATGCTTGTTGACAGCCTCAAAAAATTCCAAGAGATTAGTGAGGCATGACTTCTGTTTAATAAAACTGTGGCCCTTTTCACACAAGACACACCCACCCATCTCCACCCATTGGATGGGTGGGCAAGCTTCCATGGGAATGGGACCAGGCGAGTGTGCATGCTCCCGCATCCCACACATTTCCACCCACCTGGGCCCATGGCAGTGTCCATGTAAAAAAGGCCCATGTTGGCTCTTCCTCATGATGTCATGATTATCTTCACAACTGTCTCCATCAGTTTGCCCAGCATCAATATCGGGCTCACTGGTCTGTAATTCCCAGGATCTAAAAAAGCCAGGGGTGTAGCTATTATAGGGAAAGGAGGGATATTTGTCCTGGATCCCAAGCTGTGAGGGGGCACAAATCCTGTTCTATTGTGGTGCGGCCAGGAGGGGACTGGGCTGAGTGCCTGCAGCACACATGGGAACCGCCGGTGGGGGGTGGAACAGGACAGAGAAAGCACTGGTGGTGGCAGAACGAGGTGGGCTCCGGTGCAGCAAGTGGAGGGAGGGAGGGGGAGGATTGGGAGGAAGGAGGGGGGAGAAACAGGGGGAAGATGTTGATGAGGGAAGCTTGCACCTTGACCCATTCCAGACTAGCTATGCTCCTGAAAGAAGCTCTTGAGCTTTTTTTAAAAAATGGTATTACATTCATGACCTTCCAATCCTCAGGTACAGTGGCAGAATTTAGTGCTAGGTTACAAATTACCAACAGTAGTTCTGTGATTTCATATTTAAGTTCCTTCAAATATGAAATCCGCTCATTGGCATTGCTTTATTGAAATAGGTTTTTTAAGTCTGATGGGTTTTCTAACAGGCCAAAATCATCTAGGTGTACCAGAAGGAGCTGGAAAGCTGGCTTGATATCACACTTTGCCCATAAGACACCTGTCCCACAACTCCTAACCGCGTGCACCATGGAGTCAAAAGATGCATACTGAACAGAACCAAGGGATGGATTAATGGTGTTGTTAACAAATGAACCCCTTGGGTATGAAAGATGGTGTATCAAGTGAAACTCACCAGGAGCTTTCTTTGGCACAATGCCCAAAGGAGATACTCAAAAATTTGGCAGAGGAGGGGCCACAAATGGGCCAGCAACCCCCTTGCTAATCTCCACTCAAGACACATCTCCCAGGCCCCACATTCGGTGTTTTTACACACACATTTCTCCTGCATGTTTGCTGTTACATCCTGAACTTTGTGTGTCTAAATCACTCACCCAGATCTTAAACATCTGGCTCTTTGAACTTCTCCACAGAACTTCTCCCAGAACTTTTGTGTGTAAAAAGTTCTCCTGGTAAACTGCTTTGCTCCAGGCAGCTGTGGCCACTTGGTTTCCATGGCAGCCCCTGACGTCTACAGCTGCGGCTTCTTTAGCTGCCTCAGGGCAGTGTGTGTGTGTGTGTGTGTGTGTGTGAGTGTGAATGCATCCTGGAACTGCCTCAGGGCAGTGTGTGGGTGAAGAATGCATCCAGAACTTACTTGTGGACTTGTAAACCCAGAAGATTGAAAGACCAGCACTTTAAGGTGTGTGTAAAAATGCCCAATGATGGCAAGTTAGGGGATAACATTGCTGCTCTCTCCCCCTGGAAAGGAATCTTTAAACCTTTGCTAAAATTATTAAACAGGTAAACTGCCTCTAGTCTTTAGGGAACAGATACTCACTTAACTCTTTTTGCAGGTCCTCAGTTCTAATTGGGGTTGGTGCCCTTGCCCTGATTCATGGGAAAGGGCCCAAGTGTCCCTTTTCCTGAGCTGGGCACACTTGCACCTCGACCTCTTCCCCTTGCCTACTTGTTTTGCAGGCAATACAAGGCTGAATGCTGCCCCAAACATGCTGTGTATTTGTGTCAAAAATGACAGGGAACATGAGCACACTCACCCATCTCATTGTAATTGTAGCAAGCCAAAAACAACTTATTCCCATCACTGTGCTCACAATCAGTGCTATCGCAGGATTCTCTAACCAACACATGACCACTGTCAGTCTTAGCCTGAGTGGTATTTTGAAACATACATTCAAGCCACAACACCCCGACGTGCAAATTCCACCACATGTCCACATTAATTGCACTCGGCCTAGGTTAATCAAAGCTCCCATCCACAACATTTCATCATAACGTAACCAACCCGAACCTTGGAAGGTGTTATAGGCCCTATGGACAATATCAAAATATTTGATCATTGCTGATGCCCTCCAAGATAGAGTCTGAATCATAAAACCCATATGGACCATATGGCGGACAGACAGTTATTCCAGTTCCTATCTGCCTTGGGTTTCTTAACTTTTTTCTGTTCTTGCTTATTCTGTTTGTCATTGGGCTTAGGGACCTCTTCCCCGAACAGATAGGGAAAAATATCAGTGTATTCCCCTTTCCAGATTTTCTCACATGTGGCTTGCAGAAGGTGAGGAGCAGACATCTCAGCATAAGGGATCACAGAACCGACAAACTGCTGTGGATGACCCATCTGATGACTTTGCCTTCTCCTCAGCAGGGGGATGCAAACACCCAACACCCCCTCCCCACACACACTTGAATCCTATGAACTAGTGATACATGCACCCAAATATGTGCCCCTAGTGATAAGAACTAAAACAAAACAACCCATGCAAACTGACTCCGAGACCTTGCATCCATGGTCTAAAGTGGGGGTGGATTTTTTTGTACTTGATGGGAAGAATCATGTGCTGGTTTTGGACTATTATTTGGAGATGGCTCTGTTGTCCAGTACTACAGCCTCTCATGTAATTAATCACTTGAAGTCTGTCTTTGCAAGACATGGTATACCCATGGTAGTTATGACTGATAATGGACCACAGTTCGACTGTCAAGAATGTTGGGCTTTTACCACAGAATATGACTTTAAACATATCACTTCGAATGCTGGCTGTTCCCAGTCCAATGGGTTAGTTGAAAATGGAGTCAAAATCATTAAAAAAAAAGTTGAGTAAAACAAAAGAAGATGACACCAACCCTTACTTGTCCTTGCTCAACTATCGGGCTACTCCCCTAAAGCACAGTGTCTCCAGCAGAAATTCTATGTGGCAGGAAACTCAGGACCCACTTACCTGATTACATGTCGGGAGCAAGATGCAATACAAAAAATGGATGCATATAAGGAGAAAACCAAGATGGAATAGAAAAGGTATTATGAGAGAGGAGCTAGAGAGCTAAGACTGTTGCAACCACAAGAAATTGTTTATTCAGTGGACAAACGTGGGACCAAAAGGCAACAGTTAAAGACAAGTTGCTCCTTGTTTGTGTGAGATCATCACAGATCAGGGACAGATTCTGAGAAGGAATCAAAGACACTTACAACTTATACCACAAGACAAAGTAATACCTGAATACAATACATGAACTCAGAACAAGGAAGAACAGACAATTGTCAGACAACATGAAGAGGCAAATGTACTACCACCGAAGTGTCTGAGAGTACTACAGATAACTGTACAGGACTCCACAGGTCAACAAGACTTAAAAGATGACCACAGAGAGTTATTGAGAGTTGCTAATAGAATTTTAAAAAACATTTTGTTGTATGGTTGTAAGTTGTTTCATTCTGTTGTGTTGAAAGGGGAGATGTGGGAAGCTGTCACTTTAAGAGGCTGTCACCCAATGTATCCTGAGGCTCCTACTACCTGTCAGACAGTGTACTGGCAGAACCTGGTATGCAGAGCTGCCAGTAGGAAGCACTGTGCCTGAGACTCATAGGCCATTTTTAGACGAGATGGTACCACGCAAGTCCACCCAGTGGACACGTGGTACTGCCCATATAAAAGTGGCAGTCGGTGGGCGTGTGCTCACACGACCCATGCATCTCAACCCATGTCCCCGCATGGAGCAACCAGGAAAAACCCGGGTTGCTCTGTGTGGGGGGCATGGGTGGCCAGCGGGTGGGTGAGGGTGCACACTGAGCACACACCCATCCACTGCCGTCTAAACCCTCCACCACACCCCATCCCCTGTGTCCGTCTAAAACGGCCAATGTCCTGTACATAGTTGAAGAATATTGTAAGTAAACCTTTTCTACAGAAACTATAGCTGCTGGTGGTGTTCATGAAAACTTTAAATAACACAGGTATACTGAGTTTAATTATATTATGATCACTATTGCCATTGCAACTCCACTGTGATTACCCCTTGCACCAGGTCCCCTCTTGAGACTAGATCCAAACCTGCTCCTTCTTTCATAGGTTCAAAAAGCAGTCATTTATGGTGTCTAGAAAAACTATCTCTGCATCACACTCCCAGGTGACATTCACCCAGTCAATATTATGGTGATTGAAGTTGCCTATTATTATTCATTCCAACCTTAGTAGGCTGTCTAATCTCCCTTATCATTTCATAATCAGTCTCACTGTCCTGGTCAGGCAGTTGATATAGCCCAACTGCTATTCATTTCCCTGTTAAGCATGGGATTTCTGTTTATAGAGATTCCAAAGTAGAGCTTACAATCCTTTAAAATTTTAATCCTGCTTGATTTAAATCTGTCTTTAACATAGATAGTGCCACTTCACTTTAACATATAGTGCCACCAGTTTGATATACTCTGTCATTTCAATATATTTTTAATCCTATATATTCAGTTCAAGATATTTTGAATTCAGTTTTAATCCTGCTTGACTCAAACCTGTCTTTAACATATAGCACCACTGCACCACTGGTTTGATTGACTCTGTCATTTTAACATATTTTGTATCCTGATATTACAGTTGTAAGTAGGGGCAGGGTAGTAGTGGAACCTGGGCCCTTAATAAATGGTTAGCACAGCCTGATCAGTGCAGGTGCTATGGTGTGGTGCAGGATAGCCCCTTAGTGGGTCTCAGCTGGGCTAGTCTCTATGGCTTGGTTAACCAAGTAGTTAATGGTGGCCAGTTGTGCTACGGTGTGGCAGATCCAGCCCAGAAGTCAAAAGGGAGACAAACCGGAGAGAGGTTCTGGGAGAGAGCTCCAGGGAACTGGAGAGTGGCTGGGGAGGATTCCCAAAGGGCTAGGGCCAGATAGGGCTCTGTCTCCAGACTGGCTTAGGAGGGAATGTTCCTGGCCAGCAAGGGGGGGTGCGTGGAAAAGCCCCACCTCCCAGGACTTGGAAAATGGACCCTTGGCTGCAGATAAAGTGGAACCTGGCCAAGAGGAGTGGAACCTGAGAGACACCAGAGACTATGAATCTGATTTGGTACTGGAGGCTTACGTATATAAATGGGGGACTGGAGATGGACTATACACTGGATGTAATAAAAACACTGTGGAGCGAAGGATCCTTGAGGGACTGATCTAGCAGACATACATCCTTGAGAACCCACGCTGTTACAACAGTCTCCTATTGATTATCCTCATTCTACCAGGTTTCGGAGATGCCTAATTATGTTGATATCTTCATTTAGTGCCAAACACTCTAATTCTCCCATCTTACTATTGACTTCTAACATTTGTACATACACTTAAACATATACTTTTTATTTTTATTGTGTTCCTTTATAAACCATTTTAGCTCTTCTCAAGCTGCCCCAATACCAAGCATCCCCACTTACATTTAAGGCATTGGGCCTTCTTTCCTGAATATCCACATTAGTCACTTTGGCATATCACCTTCCTGTCGACAACCAGGCTGCATTCTCTCACCCTAAAATGAAGGGGTTAACTAAGATGTACCCAATCATCAGGGACACTTGCCTACCTTGGAATTTAAATATAGACTTATCTAAACTAAAGATACTACTGTTTGGAACTTTAGTTATCTGTTTGCTTGTAGATCTCTCTTACAAGGTAGCGACAATGTTAGCCCTTATCTCAGGTAGAAGAATAAAGGAATTGGCAGCCCTTGGGTCCAACTTGCCCTGTCCAGTCTTTCACAAGGACAAAGTTGTTCTCAAATTAATCCTGATTTTAAACCTAAAGAGTTTCACAGTTCCACTTGACACAAGACAACACTCTCTATCCATACTTTTCCCCAAACCTCACAACAAGCAAGGGGAAGCAGTATATATTAATTAGATCATCTTCCCAGTATACTTTCATTTTACATTGATAGCAGAAACAATTTTAGACAACTCGCTCAACTCTGTTGTTTTGGGGGAACCAAATGAGGACAAGCTCATCCTTACTTAAAGTTTATCAAGATGGATAACTGCTTGCATATCACTTTGCTGTTTTTTAGTGAACAAGCTAGTACCAGAAGACATCAGATGGCTCTCCGCTAGTGCCGTTGTCACACCTCTGACACATCTCAAAGGTATAAGCGCCTCTGCCACTTGCAATGCTGCCATGTGGTGCCAGTGGACACGGAAATGAAGGTTGCCTACCTGTAACTGTTTCTTCAAAATGGCTCTATCCTCTCGCATCTCCTGCCCACTTTCCCTTGCTAGAGTGGGATCTAAGTTAGGGCTGGAAAGGAACTGAGGTGGGCGAGGGAGGCTCTCCTTATCTTCACTTCAGCACACCAATCAGCATATATGCACAGAAAGGGTAGGGGATGGGAGCACTCCAGGAGAGCTACTCTAGAAAGCTCTGGACCATCTCTGTGCAGTCACAGCACAGTACCTGTGTCTCAGAGAACTACAGTTACAGATAAGTAACTTTCATTTTCTCTTTCTCTTTTCTGTTTTCCTTTATTAAATTTATTTTGAAATCTACAAAAGGGATGTGGTTTTGTGTTCATGCTTGCAATGTACCAATCTATGAAATTTGTGAAATACAAATTTTGAAAAGAATTTCAGCTTTAGAAATAATACAATTATGGATTCATTCAACTACATTAAAAATACTATAATAAAGTGGTTTTTTTAAAAAAAGGATATAATACTTTCCCTTTAGGAACCAACTATGTTAAAAGGAAACCGTGCTAACATAGTGCACTGGGAATTAAAGCAAAACTTCCTAAGAAGGTTATTAAGAGGGATTGAAACTTGGGCAGTATAATACCCATAATCTGTTCTTGGGGGAAAAAAATCATGATCCTGTTGAAGAGGATAAAGGAAATGAGACAATTAATAGTAAAGAATTTTTATATATAGCTAGACTTCAGCAAAACTATCTTCCTGTTCACGTAGAATATGTGTCTGACATATAGCTGCGTCTTTTCTTTTATACTCCTCTCATCTTGTACTATCTTTTTGGGCCATAAATATTAAGAAACGTTAGGCTGGGTTAGCATCTGGCAATGGAAGATGTCCAATCGCATTGAAGGATATCATGTTTGAAATGTACTTGGTAGCAATTCTTAACAGGTATTGAACGAATTTCTAACGGTGAAAAGTTCCATTAAAACCGTTTAAAATCCTTTGTCATTCCATGGCAATTTTTCAAAAGAGCCATAGTATAAGTCTTAACAAACAGCAGCACCTTGCCTGAATTCTAGAAATTACATTTGTTCTTTCTGAATTTATCTTGCCATTTCCATTGGCGATGTCAATGGGAGCGAAACCAAGCCTGTTATGCACAGACAATCATGGGCATCAATTTCTGTTCATGTGCAAACTACTACTGCAAGAAGTGGCTATGGGGTTTGCTCACTCAACACTCTTTTACAGTGTGTAGTCACTGTAGTGGCACAAGCCCACATTCTGAGTGTTGTGTAAGAACCTTATCGCTTATGGTGCTCCTTTCTGAACCTGTGCTCTGCACCAACCAATGCAAAGTGTTTGCTTGCAAGGATCTGAATCTATCAAAAAGTAATGGTTCTGTCTGATTTGATTATTCTGGAGCAAACTTCAATTCCTGATACATCATTCCCTATTTTTTCATATTCTCCCTCCAAGAGAACACATGTTTGTAGCTAGAGAGTCCTGGAGCATGGGCCTCCCGCTTCTTCTTTGTGCTATGTTCAGAACATCGCAGGCAGGACTAACCGAAGGCCCTTTGTATTTTGGAAAATACCACAGGGAAGTATGAAGGAGGCTGAATGAAATAAAAGGGAGATATGCATTGCTATAGTACAATGCGACTGCACCTCAAATATTGTGTGCAGTTCTGGTTGCCTCGTCTCAAAAAAGACATAGCTGAACTAGAAAAGGGACAAAGAAGGGCAACAAAAATGATCAAGGGCATGGAAGGACTCCCATATGAGGAGAGGCTTGGTAGGTTGGGGGCTGTTCAGCTTGGAGAAGAGACAACTGAGAGGAGATACGATAGAGGTCTATAAAATCATGAGTGGTGTGGAACTAATAAACAAGGAGCAGTTCTTTACCCTCTCAGCTAGTACTAGAACTAGGGGACACTACATGAAACTCAAGTGGGTGGCAAGTTTAAAACAAATAAAAGAAAATATTTTTTCACTCAGCACATAATTGAGTTGTGGAATGTACTGCCAGAGGCTGTGGTAAGGGCCAGTACTATAGCTGAGTTTAAAAGAGGTTTGGACAAGTTTCTGGAAGATAGGTCCATTAGCAGCTATTAGCCAGCCAGGATCAGGGAACATGATGGGAGCTGGGGGAAAACAACAGTAAATGGATCCCCCATTGTGACCTGTTGGGTGCTTATCCCAAGCCACCATGATTGGCCACTGTTGGAGACAGGATGCTGGGCTAGATGGACCATTGGTCTGACCCAGTATAGCTCCTCTTATGTTCTTATACATTTGGTGAATTATGAATGAGACCTAAAAACATAATTGCAAATAATTCCCTCCTTAGAAAAAACATTCAGAGATATTATGAAACTAAAAATTTCTATTTGCTGATTTTTTTGCTTATGTAGACTGGGATTTCTCCACTGCTGCCTTTTCCACGATGGGATGGTTAAGAGGTGCCCTCAAGAGGTCATTGAAGAACTTGGGGGTAATGGTTGGCATATCTTGGCCACATGCTGTAAATCTAGACATGAGCAGGATAGCTCCCTTTGAAGCCACGCTGTGTCAGGACCACTGCCTGCAGAAACTGGGAAAGAAAGTTTCACAGTGCAGAGGGAGTTTTTGCTAGCATAGTGTAAGCAAAAGAAATCCTACTGTCATAGTTCCTCTTGTCATAGTTCCTCTTGTTTCCTTTCATGTCCTCTATGAAATTGCAATATGTACTAATCACTGGAGAAATGTCATGTGAGTTTTAGGCCATTTTTAAATGAGACAAAACCACGCATGTCCATCCATCAACCACCCACCTGAATGCCTGTGTGTGGGGTTTGGCGGGGAACTACCTCCAAACCCCAGTGAGGGGGTAGGGTAGGAGACTGGATCACGGGGGCACGAGACACTCCCCCACAAGCAGTCTCCGGGTCCAACAACTGGCCCCGACCTGGGGAAGGAAGCAGCGAGCCTGAAAAAGGTTCCCTCAGGGTCTTATGCGGCAGTTTGGAGGATCTCAGTCTCTCCCTGCCAAGCTCATCATAGGGACACAGGCCACGCTGCTCCCTGACCAGGGAAAGCCCCTCTGTCGCCCTTGCAAACACCCGGGCCCCAGGAACCAGGAGGGGGTGCTGGGGTAGTGATATCTCCAGTGGGGGGGGGAAGCCCCAAC